>CM042159.1:41833873-41876373 GCA_023376005.1 Doryteuthis pealeii | reverse complement strand
ACAATCACATTCCAGTTATATATAGCCATATTATATGGATCACATACACTCACATTCCCGACACACACACACACACACACACACACACACACACACATATATATATATATAATTTTAAAAAAATATATAATTTATTTATTTATATATATATATATATATATATGATAGTGAGTGTGCGTATATGTTAACCCTTTATTTATCTAAATGCGGAACTTTAAAATTTAAAAACTGAATGCAGTACTATAACACTATCCAGTTTCAAATGGAATACACACACACACACACACACACACACACACACACACACACACACACACACATATATATATATATATATACATAAAATTTAATTGTGTTAGATTAATATATACATATATACATGTATATATATACATATACTAAATTAAAAATGACAATACATGTATATATATATATATATATATATATATATATATATATATATATATGTGTGTGTGTGTGTGTGTGTGTGTGTGTTTATATATGTATATCTGTATATATGTATATATGCAGGAGTTTATAACGTAATAGATCGTCACATTGCATGTTAAACTAATGGCGATTTTAAGAGGTTTGCGTTTGTACATTCATTTGTTATTAAATATATTCAGTAGACCGTTTCCTAGGTTATATAGTATCTTATTTTCTATTACTTTTTTATCATTTTAAAAATGATTTATAGTAATATCGTATAGTATTTGTATATATGTATTATCTGTCAGAGACAATCTATTGGCACGTATATTAATTTATTACATGTTTAGTGTTTTGACATGATATGTTAGTACAGTTTTTGATATTTTATTTTATAACACAGAATTGATTTTAATGGTTTGTTTCTATTGTCAGAAGTTAGTTACGTATAGAAACCTTCATCGCCGCTTCATGTTGTAGTTTCGACTCATATCGTTACCATAGAGTAGGTTATTGTAACAATTGTCGCACATTTTATAGGTTGTTCCATATTTTACTTAAATCGGATTTAAATTTTTAAATCAAATACGTCATTAGAAAATCATTATTAATGTTTTATGCTATTACGTTCTTTGTTAAAATTGTGTGTGGGGGGAGGGAAAGAGAAAATTATATAATCCTTATTGATCGGATTTTATATGTGTAATCATTGATCACTTTTAAACAAGATGGAGGCATCTAGAAACTAGAGGTAAACCTTTGAAATTATTATACTAGTTCACATATCGAGGAAGTAATATCTCATCGACTGAAAGACATTTAAATATGTATAGAGGAACAGCATGGACTGCTGTAGACAAATTATAGATCGTATGGAAATCTGATATCACATTCACTTGAATATATGTTTACTTTTAACATAATCGCTTTTCTTTTCAATGTCAAGTATCATCAAACTATCGTCCTCTTTGTACAGATACGTTATTTTGCATTTTGTTTCTAACAACCATGCCAATGACAATAAATTCATCTTACAATGAGCGTACAGATACTACACTCCGATCAACTAGGATGTAGCAATTTAAACCCGCCAAATTTTACAGGCCATATTTACATCCAGATATACATATATGTATAGACATTTTTTAAGAAACAGGAAATACCATTCCACCATCGTGTAAGGAAAACGGAAGTACAAGGTTCGCCATTACGTTTTGACAATAAAAAGGCAGATAGCTACCTCGGTATCTTATATCTTACTGGAACCCTCCGTCTGTCGTATTTATTACTTTACCGGGTAATTTTGATTATATATATATATATATATATATATATATATATAGGGTCATCCACAGGCACGTGTTTCGACTTATCAAGTCTCTTCAGTGTGGCTAGACATTTTGTAAGCTACCTACAGCCGGAATTGAAATCCGGTCGGTTGGGTGTCAGTCCGGCACCTTAACCATTAGGCTTCTTCACTTACAGAATGGGAAGGGGATTTTAACTGATTTTAATACACACATCGCTTTGTGTGTAAAAGCCGTCACAGAGTGCTCCATTCCTTATAGAAAAGAGCGTTGCGTTATATATATATATTATATATATATATATATATATATATATATATATATATATATATAACCACGGAAGTGCGTAATTATCAATCAATTAACCCTGACCAAAGCATTCACGGTCGGGTAACCTAAGTCAGCCTACATTCAGTTATAATACTACGATACTATGTGAGGATTAAAATTAAGAAAATTAAAAAATAACAAACTCCCATTAGCCTTGAGACCAGAAGAACCTCCTGAGCATGTGCAGAAAAAGGACCCACTTCCGACCCCCAAGATAATCTCTCGGCCATTCGAAATCAGGCCTTAACTGTGACGACAATACCACTGGGTAGGAAGGAATTTCCTTAAAAAATGGTGGCTATGACCAGCGAATAAAGTCTAAATCCTAAAGCTCCCTTTGGTCTTCGTCTCTTCCTTTCCTTTCCTTGAATTCCTTTTCAGCAAGACCACCAAATATGATGGGGTCAAAAGCAAACCCTGTGGACATTCACCAGAAATAACCAGCTACTTTGAAACCTAAAACATTAATCCTCTTGTAACCCCACAAGTACCAGCTGGTACGCTAATTAGAGAAACCTTACTGTTTGACTTTGTTAGGGTTTGGACTCAATGCTGCGACGATAATCATGCCAGCAAAATTACCTGAACCATTAGATAGAACAAGATGGAGTGCTACAAGAATTCTCTTAAGAACCAAATAAAAGTAAACTATATACTGATTATATATATATATATATATATATATATATATATATATATATATATATATATATTAATGGGAAGCTCTTTACTGACGAATACATCATGGAACCTATACACAGACCAATACATTGGGAAGCTCTACACTGACCAATGCATCATGCAACTATATACTGACCAGTAACTTTGGAAGCTATATACTGATGAATTCCCTGGGAAGCTATATACTGACCAATATACCATGCAAATATATACTCTACCAATACATCATGGAATCTATATACTTACCTATACACTGGGAAGCTATATACTGATCAATTCACTGGAAAGCTAATACTAAGCAATGTATCACGCTACTATATACTGATTAATACACTGGGAAGCCGAAAAGAAAAAAATCCCCATCCAAAACAGTATAAGAAACAATCTTGTCAGTCATAAAATACGTCTATACGTTAATATGTTACAGTCCTAAAGTTAGCCACTACGCTACGGAAACTCCCCCACTAGGAATTTGCTTACGGTCAAGTCACGTTTAAAGCACCGGTTCCTGCTAGATCACCGAAGTTAAGCAGCGACGATCCTGTTCAATACTTATATTAATGACCATTTAAGCAACAGCAGTTACTGTAAACAATCTGATATCAAAATGACTTTATTCGGAATTAAATAACACAAAAAGGGTTGATATGCCGTAAAAGAAAACAAAACTACCAAATTATGAGCTCCCTAGGTGAAAACATCAACATCGATACTATTGTATCTAGGTAGATATTATTCATTTTTCTCTCATGGGATTTTTTTTTAGTTATGTAGGTTGCTATAAAAACTTGTTCATCCGGGATATAATCCCCCCTCGGTCTCAGTGCATAATTTATGCAGGTGACTGTTAGGTAGGTCCCGCTAAGCAGGGTTAATCTTGGATATACCTCAGTAAAGATTGAGGTTAATCCTGCTTTGTCTAGTATGCCCAGTTAATTGTAAGTGAATCAAATACGTTACACTTTTTTATTGTATATTAACCTTTGCTTACTCTGGTTCATAGTCCTCAACTTGCTAACAGTACTTACCGATTCACTGACGATCTAGTATCGCTGTATACAGGGTGTCCCAAAAATGTTGACATTATTTAATAAAATGATCTAAATTTATCTCATTAAGATTTTTTCATTAGATGATGAAAAATTTCATAAAATGCTGGAAAAATTTGTAAAGAATTTTTTCATAAAGTGAAATGATGTCAAATTGTTTATATATATATATATATATATATATATAATATATATATATAATAATATATTTTTGAAGGCGTAATAATGCACATTTATGTTTAAAAAACATATTTTATTTCTTTTTTTTTTTTTTTTTTTTTCATATAAGGGTCCTAAATATTTTCAAGCAAAGCTCATCATCAGAGGAATGAAGATTTTCTCATAATTTTCATCTGTATTTGATAATTCAATTGTGTTGTTGTTCATTGAATGTTTGGTGGTAACTGTGAAAAATTTTTTTTTTTTTTTTCCGGCGAAGATATGTTACGCTCGTTGAATTCGTAATAATCTATATCTTATATATAACTATATCTTCTATATATAACTATATCTTCGCCGGAAAAAAAAAAAATTTTTTTCACAGTTACCACCAAACATTCAATGAACAACAACACATTGAATTTATCAAATACAGATGAAAATTATGAGAAAATCTTCATTCCTCTGATGATGAGCTTTGCTTGAAAATATTTAGGACCCTTAATATGAAAAAAAAAAAAAAAAAAAAAAAGAAATAAATATGTTTTTTAAACATAAATGTGCATTATTACGCCTTCAAAAATATATTATTACATTTTAATTAATGCTTCGAACTCACTATGAAAATAATGACAAAAAAAATCTATATATATATATATATATATATATATATATATATATATTATATATATATATATATATATATATATATATTAAAAAGTAAGTGTTTATACAGAGGTTTTTGAAAACATTTAACATAGGTTTCTGGCTAATGCCGTCTTCAGAATGAAAGGTATAACATTCTGATGATGGCGTTAGCCAGAAACCTAAGGTAAATGTTTTCTAAAACCTCTGTATAAACACTTATTTTGAATAAATACTGCTCTTACATTCGTAATTAATCACTTAATTTTCTTTTATTTCAACCCTGAATATTACCAATCTATCTATCTATCATCTATATATATATATATATATATATATATATATAATATATATATTCGTCTGTGAATTCACCACGTGTTCTGAAGAAAGTTTAAAAAATGAAACGTTATAGCGTCGACAATACCATCAAGAATAAATATACAACTAATTCTTAAACATATTTATCTAACCCATGAATGGAAACTTAACAGTTACCACCATTTCGACAGATACTACCACTCTGGGATAAGAGTCTGCCTGGGAGTAATGGCCATGTAGGAGTACCTCTCACGCCCTAGATCTCAAAAACTAAATTCTCACCTTCAGATACAGTTTCGAGTCATTAAATTTGTTATATATTTTTACCAACCCCTACTCACGAGTAGTATATGACACAAGGCCAATTTCTTTATCGGAGTATAACAGGTTTGAATTCAGATTTTTATTTCTCCTAGACCGGATGTCATACCCATGGATAAAGAGCCCAGTCTGTTCTACTATTTACCCATAGCTGAAGGGTGAATATTTGGGTTCATACTCTTCCCATGGTTATTAGCACTACGTGAAATGCTAACACCCTCGTCCAGGTTTTGAATTTACCAATTTCTTAAGCTGGGTTTAACAGGTTTGAATTCGGATTTTTGTCTCTAACACTCTTTGCTCGTGATTGAACCAGCGACTCTTCTCTTGTGACCTTCACATCTCTGTTCTCCTCCTCTCCCAGTTCCTTCACTCCTCCGTTTTCTGTTCTACCTCTCCTACGTTCCTCGTTTGATTAACATCATTGCTCGCTCTAGTCTATCGACTGAATGACCATTTATTCTCGCCTCCCTCTCAGAGAAGCTGAAGTTTTTATCTTCAACATTTACCCATAATGCCTCAGGCGCTTCTATAAAGAGGCCTTAACTTCTCATCTCTAACTTTTCGATATTCCATGCCTGCATACACCCACTCCTCGTTCAACCGTTCAGTTCCGATGTATCAGGCTAGGTGGAATTGCACGCAAAGCAATTCCCTGCCCGTTTTGAACGAGATAAGTCTCTTCTCTCACTACAATTTTTCCTTCCTCAAGACGGTTATAGAGACCAGTTGTTCTTGTCGGATACATAAACAAGAGTTCTTATGATAGAGAGAGTGTGAGTGGAGCAACATATAGACACCAGAGAGAGATAGACATATATATAACTTACTTGCTTGTTTTTCATTCTATCTTCTTCGGCCATGATGCGAACGTCTAGTCTGGTTTTTCCTTACTTCTTTCTAACTTGTTGCTTCTTTCTAGTTTTAACTCTGGGCTTCTTTTATGGGCATCTTTTAAGTAATGTAATAACTAATCAACAAGACTTATGACTTTGATCAAAGGTTTTATTTGCCCGTTTACTAACTCACCGCACGGAGTCACAACCGAAGTAGGAAACGTCTGTCCCACTTGAAGTCTTGCTGCAAACTGATTAAGTTACTAAATCTCACGTGACTTACGAGATTCTAACCGTCCAGTAATTTTCCATTCGGTGATATGAAAACGCTGGCCCCTTAGAATTCTACAACAGGGTGCTGCCAATAATCCATGCTGCACATTGATAATGCAACACAGTCTGCCATACTTTTTACCCAGTGCTGGGGTGAATATTTTAATTTACACCCTTCTCATTGTAATTAGCACTACGTGAAATGCAAAAAAAAACTCGTCCAGGATTTGAACTGTCTCGCCGTTTTCATTTCCTTCGATGGTAGCCATTTTACCACGCGCGTCAAGAATAACTTTGGTATATAAACCAATATAGAAGGATAACCCTGAAATTAAACTTGTAAACCTCCGCTTAAGATATTGACCGTGTATCTGTACTTACTCCTGGGAATGGTTTGGGATATATATATATATATATATATATATATATATATATATAATATATATACGCGTGCACGCGCGTGTGTGTGTGTGTGTTTAAGTGAGTAAAATGGAAGTGATCCCAACAACTATTTTGAAAGGTAAATAGAAAGAAAAATGTTGTATGGTTCAAAAATGTATTCATTGAAATGTCGGCACGTGTTGTTACATAATTGTTAGTAACCTAACAATTGTGTATGGTTAGTGTAGAAATCAAAATGGCTGTTAGAAATTACGGCTGGCAGTTTCTTGAGTGGGAGTATGTGACGATATCATGGAAGATTGATTGGCACATGTTAATCTCCAAATGAAAAGTTCCAGACACTAGAAGAAGAACTCTCAGCTACTTAATATACCAAAGGTGATCAGAAGAAGACGAGTAATGAATATATAACAGTGTTTCGACCAAGACTTTGTCATTGTGTATATTGTATCATATTATATATATATATATATATATATATATATATTATTATTATTATTATTATTATTATTATTATTATTATTATTATTTCACTTTGTATTTAAAATAATACTAAATATGACACAAGTATACAAGGACAAACTCTTGGTCGAAATACATGTCGGCATTTCAATAAATATTTTTTATTCATACATATTTTCTTTCCATTTATCTTCAACAACACACACACACACACACACACACACACACACACACACACACATATATATATATATATATATATATATATATGCATATGTATATGTATATGTGTGTATACGTATTTATATATATATATATATATATATATATATATATATATATATATATATCTATGTATGTATATATATATGCTAACAATCGAGATGATGATGTGCCAGTAAATTGACACGACTCTCCAAGACTTACATTAGTTTTTACGCCGACTCCAACAGCGATGTGATATTAAATGTCTCAGTTCTTACAATGGAATACGTTAGATAACTTTTGTGTAGTTTTGAGTGCAATTCTTAGGGCTTTTATGACATTCTACCAAAGATAATTCAGTGTCATTTCAACAAATTCTTTATCTCTCATGCAACATGTTCTTCTGCGTCAATATTATCGCTCGTCTTCCATTGGGTAAAGCTACTTTCCTTTTGCCGTATTTATATCAACTATGTCTCGTCTCCACAGCATATTACGATCGCTGTTATTGTATAATGATAAATCCGGCAAAATCATTCTATTGAATTTACACGCGAAGAAGAAGAAGAAGAAGAAGAAGAAGAAGAAGAAGAAGGAGAAGAACGAGGTAGGAGATGCGAATACGTATGAATGTAACAGAAGGAGAAACAGGGAAAGGTGAAGGAAAATCAGAATAACAGGTGGAAGAGGAGGGGAATAAGTTAGATAAAGGCGCCAGAGGGGGAATAATAATAATAATAATAATAATAATAATAATAATAATAATAATAAGAAGAAGAAGAAGAAGAAGAAGAAGAAAACAAAGAAGAAGAAGAAGAAGAAGAAGAAGAAGAAGAAGAAGAAGAAGAAAACAAAGAAGAAGAAGAAGAAGAAAACAGAGAAGAAGAAGATGAAGAAGAAGAATGATAATAATAATAATAATAATAATGATAATAATAATAATAATAATAATAATAATAATAAGAAGAAGAAGAAGAAGAAGAAGAAGAAGAAGAAGAAAAAGAAGAAGAAGGAAAAGAAAAAGAAGAAGAAGAAAAAGAAGAAGAAAAAGAAGAAGAAGAAGGAAAAGAAAAAGAAGAAGAAAAAAAGAAGAAGAAGAAGAAAAAGAAGAAGAAGAGAAGAAGAAGAAGAAAGAAGAAGAAAACAAAGAAGAAGAAGATGAAGAAGAAGATGAATAATAATAATAATAATAATAATAATAATAATAATAATAATAATAAGAAGAAGAAGAAGAAGAAGAAAACAAAGAAGAAGAAGAAGAAGAAGAAGAAGAAGAAGAAGAAGAAGAAGAGGAATGACATAAGCCGTATGAATATGAACAGAAGAAGAAGAAGAAGAAGAAGAAGAAGAAGAAGAAGAAGAAGAAGAAGAAGAAGAAGAATTGATAAGAAGTGCTCAGTATCAGCAATAGAACAGATATATTTCACTTTGGATAGCGTATACACAGGTTCAATGGGACTTGAAACCATTAGCCATATAACACACAGCTCTTTGCCTACTAAATTTTGTCTACGACTGTAACACATGGTATAATTACCTGTATAAGGGGATATTTCAAAGTTAACTATATTTTCTCCTCGGAACTCATTCAATTCAAAGGAAGTCCTATCATGATGTGCAAACAAAAGATACATGAGAGATTAACTGCCAGTGGCTTATGGTAGAATTGCAGTTGTCGGAGAACCACTATGATTCTACCATCATTTCTCTTTCTCTGCATTCTGTTACTTTTTCTTTTCATTCTCATGTACTTCATCCTCCTCCTTCATCTTCTTGTTCTTCTTCTTGTTCTTATTCTCCTGCTACATCATTTCATACTATAACTGCATATTTTCAAAATAATCTAAAAAACGAAACACTATTTTCAACAAATTGTCAATATATATTTCTCCTTCCGACGACAGACATTTTATTAACTGATATTACCGAAAATAATTTAATTTTACTTAAGCTTTCACAAAAAATTGGATGCAAGCAAATTAAACATCACCACACACCTGAATATGATTTGAAGAGAGAAACAATTTATCCGAGAGGCTTCGATTAAATCTCACTTTCTGTTAATTGTTCGTATTCGTCTTTCCCCACTGTTTCAAATCTGGTATTAATTTGTAGACAACCTAATATAAACGGAATCCTCAGAGTCAATTCTAACGTATGTATCGCAATAAATCATATGATTAATCCATTCTTACTTATGTTATTATATACTGAGAATGGTAATTAATCCTCTCTTGGGGCAAGTAATTAGTGTTGATATTATTCCTCACTCAGACGGTTTTATATTTTGAAAGTCGTTGAATCAGATAATCAAAGTTTGACATCCATCAATAGACAATACAAAATGGCTGACAAATTCTGAAATCTTATTCACTAATACTTTCTATTCTGTATTTTCTCTCTGTCTCTCTCACTCTCTTTCTCTATCTCACATATATCTATCTATAAGCGCGTGGTGTAATGTTTAAAGTCATGGGAAATGGACTCGTCGCCCCGAGTTCAAATCCTGGACGTGGTAATTACATTTCACTTAACGCTAATACTATTGGGAAAGGTATGGATCCTACTCTCCCTCTAGCTATGGGTAAATAGTAGGGCAGACTGGGCTTTTTATCCTTGGTTAGGCAACCGGAGAAGGAAAACTGAATTCAAACCTGTTAAACTCCACTTAAGAAATTGACTTTGTGTCGCATCCTGCTCGTGCGCAGGTGTTGGTAAATATATATATATATATATATATATATATATATATATAATATATATATATATATACATATATATATGTATGGTAAATGAAAAGGCTTAAAATCAGTCATTTTGCGGTTATAGATCTAGTTATACCCAAAGGTATCTTTGTCTACTTATGAGTTTCATCAGACCGCTAACTTTATTGAAAATGGTAAACAGAAAATTCATGAGGCTTTACAAACATTTTCTGGAAAATCCGGAAATTCCTGACCAATCGGCTGGTCACGTCAAGCCCTAGCACCTATATGATTGTCCCGCCCCTATTGCCCTAATGGCAAGCCCGTGACCCTTTTTATCATTTATGTGGTAGACGGCGGAGGCTTAGGGCGTTATTGTCCTGTCTATGAATGTTAAACTCTATCTGATGATGAGGTTATAATTCTGGATCAAGGGAAATGCGGAGTTTCCCTTCATCACCATTACTCCAGGTCCACTCAGACCCGAAGTGGTGTATACCTGTTAGGGTCGCATCTATCGGTTAATAGCAAAAATGAGTTATAAAAAAGTGTTTTAAAAATTGAGTTAAAAAAACATTGAGCACTCATGAGGAATAAATAAAACAAAACCTCTTCGGCATAGAATGATCTAATGGGTTGACATGCTGTAAAATCCAACCAACCAACCAACCAACCAACCAACCAACCAACCATTTCTACAAAAATTCGCGCCATTATAACACCACCTTCTGCTTGAAAGTGTTACATTTGCATTGCTGTAAAATCCAACAGGATATTAATAACTAGAAAGGCGGAAAACTTAATATTTTTCTCACTCGCCTTCTGTCGCTCTTCGTATTTTCCCATAGCCAGCAATTCTTTCACTAATTGAGACCAAACGAAGATTGGGTGCTTCGTTATTATTTATTTAATTGGTTTGCATATTTTTTTTTTCATTTTCTCCACTGCTACGTGATTGTCCATTTTCCGTTTTTATTTACGATATTCCAAATAGGTTTTCTAATTTTCTTACATGTTTTTTTTTTGTCTTTTTTCTTTCCTCCATTCGTTTTGGTTGTAACTTATCTTTTCTATAAATTTGATTGTTTCTTTCACGGCCTTTTTTCGTCCTCCATCTCATTAGTTTGTTCATTCAATCTTTCTTTTATTCATTGCTAATTTTCTTGATTTTTTTGTTGTTTTCTTCTTTAACCTGTCATTCATTATAACCTATGTATTCCCATTCTCACATCATTCTGCAATCATTAATTTCTTTTTTTTCATCCTTCTTTTGCTGTGTCATTACTTTCCTTCTCCTGTTGAGTCATTCCTTTGCTTCTGGTGTGCCTGTTCTTTCTTTCTGGTTTGTTATTTCTTTTCTTCTTTGATGTGTCATTCCTTTGCCTCCGATATGTACGTTCTTTCCTTCTGGTGGGTTATTATTTTCCTTCTTCTGTTGAATCATTCATTTGCTTCTGGTGTGTCCTTTCCTTCTTTCTAGTTTGTTATTTCTTTTCTTCTTCTGATGTGTCATTCCTTTGCCTCCGATATGTCCTTTCTTTCGTTCTGGTGGGTTATTACTTTCCTTCTTCTGTTGAATCATTCCTTTACTTCTGGTGTGTCATTTCCTTCTTTATGGTGAGTTATTTCTTTTCTTCTTCTGATGTGTCATTCCTTTGCCTCCGATATGTCCGTTCTTTCGTTCTGGTGGGTTATTATTTTCCTTCTTCTGTTGAATCATTCCTTTGCTTGTGGTGTGCCTGTTCAGATGCAGTTTATTACTGATTTTCCAGATAACACGGAAGTGGGCGTGCGTATGTGCATGTCTTTGCGTGTGTATGTGTGTATGTTTGTGTGTAGATGTGTGCGTGTGTGTGTGTGTTTGTGTGCATGTGTGTATAGGTGTGTGTGTGTGTTTGTGTTTGTGTGTGCATGTGTGAGCGTGTGCGTGTGTGTAGGTGTGTGTTTGTGTGTAGGTGTGTGTTTGAGTGAGTGTGTGTTTCCGTGTGGATGCGTGTGCGTGTGTACATGTGTGTGCGTGTGCGTGTGTGTACGTGTGTGTTTGTGTGTACGTATGTGTTTGTGTGTGTTTGCACGCATGTGTGGGCTTGGGGTGGTGGATGATTGTTTGGGAGCATGTGTGTGTGCAATGGTGGGTGTTTGTGTTTGTGCGTGCATGTTTGTGTGTGCATGTGTGTGTGTTGTGTGTGTAGGTGTGTGTAGGTGTGTGCGCGCGCGTGTATGTATGTGCGTGCATGTGCGTTTGTGTGTGCGAGTGTGTACGTGTGTCTGTGTTGTGTGTGTGTGTGTGTGTGTTCGTGGGAATTCCACTCGTCCATTGGTCCTTTTTTTTGTATGCAAATGACGAGGTAATTAACCGTGAATGTAAAATTTTCCACTTTGTCAGCCAAATGTGAGACGTAATCAGGTTGTCTATATGACTTGGTTTTCAAAATGGCGCAAAATAAGACGATGCTGGTTGGAATTAGGTTAGTATTATGACAGATTGGGAACTAAAAAGACAAATGATGGAATAATGAGATACGAGAATATCGTTTAGGAAAAAATTATAGGCAATTAGGAATAATTTAGAATTATTATTACTAACGCTCACACACACACACACACACACACACACACATATATATATATATATATATACATATGTATACAGACATATATAGATATGAATACATATGACTATATATATATATATATATATATATATATATATATATGCCTATGTACAGACACATATACAGATGTGAATACATATGACTATATATATATATATATATATATATATATATATATATATATATATATATATATACATAACTATATACTCATACAATACCTATTCATGATTAGAGATGCATATTTCAATTTGAGTGTAATAGGAAATAAAATTTATATATGAACATAACACATTTTTATAAAAAATGAACAATATCAATAATGCAAGTGTAATTCAATTGAAATCATTTTAAAAATTAAAATGAAGACAATTGTAAAAGACACATTATAAAACCGGTCTTCATCAGAGCACATATTTTTGTTGAATGAAAAAGGAGGACAAGAGATGTTCAAATAACTCTAATTTTCTAGGCCAGAATGTCTTGTAAAAATCTGTATAAACACGTATTTTGGTTTAGAAATAAAATAGATTCTATTTTTAAATCCAAAAGTCTCAATAATTGATGAGTAAAATTCAACAAAGTTTATAAATAAAGGCGTATAAAAGATGAATGTGTATAAAAGATAAAGGTGTTTTATAAACCCCACAGGTTGAAATAGATATCTGTTTAATATTTGATATTGTTATTTATTTATATACCTTATACTGCCGGATTTATTACATTCTTTATATAACTTTCATATATATATATACATATATACCGCAGTGACAATTAAATCCACTTAAGTAAAAAAGTATACAAACTTATTTACTCCGGGATTTTTTCACTCAAATCATTTAAATATTGCTCAATATAAAGAGCTAAATAGACCAAAAATACACCGATAATTTGCGCTATCTCGAGAAACTCGAGTTTGTATATTTTAATCGATCCGTATTTTAAACCATTCGAATTATATATATATACATTTTGTTACGCACGCACACTCGTTAGGGGCGACCAGTGTACACACGCAACATGAAATAATAAAAAAAATATGTGAAAGGGCCCAGATGTAAAAATAAATTGTACAAAAGGGATGGGATTCAAAACTCTGCTCCCATGAAAAGGAGAGAAAACCGATGAACGACGACAATGCTGAATGACGAAGATCGGATAGGATTTCAAATAAACACATAAACATTTATTTACATTTAAATACAAATTATCATTAAGAGACAAATACATATATACAAATATACATGTAATAAGAGGGTTAAAGTAAATGCGTGGTTCATATATCAAATGAGTGGACGAGCAATTGAGCCTATCAATCATATTAGCAATATACAAAACGCATGACAAATAATAAAGATTTACAGAATACAAAATCTAAAACGTTTCTTTTAACTCACTGCGACGTTGCAAACCACAACAATGTCTCTCTGTTAAAAATTATTGTTATTTCTCTGTCCAACGGTGATTCGCTCTTTTTTCCCAAATGAATTAACTCTTATTCTACGACGAAACGAACTTTTTCCGTTCCTTTGATTTTCGATGCGCATATCAAACCGAGGTTTTCGCGCGAAAATCCTTTCTTAGTCGTCGTCATAGCAACGTCTTGGGGTGTGTACTTTAGGTTAGTGGGGTCACAGTTGAAATATGTATGCATATTCCTCCTATCACCTGAGA
Organism: Doryteuthis pealeii; assembly: GCA_023376005.1. NCBI lineage: Eukaryota > Metazoa > Mollusca > Cephalopoda > Myopsida > Loliginidae > Doryteuthis > Doryteuthis pealeii. The sequence continues at coordinate 41,861,960 of CM042159.1, read as the reverse complement.
TGGGGTGGTGGGAGTACAACTGTCCTTTAAACATAGGGATAGTAGTAATACCATTGATATTCTTTTGCCAATAATACAGCCCGATTGAATCTCACTTCCTTGGGGATTTTACAAATAGAGTTTTCTTTTAATTCTAACATATATACGAGTTGATATACCAGTGATACGTCACAATATATATATATATATATATATATGTGTGTGTGTGTGTATGGGTGTGTGTGTGTGTGTGTGTACATACATTTGTGATTTTGGCAATTAAGCAAATTCTGCTTACTAAACAAATTTTGCGAATTCATTTACATTAAGCAAAATATTTATATTTCCCATATAAATATATATCCGGCTGAAACGAGTTTGACCTTTGTCGATTTAATATGAAGTCACAATTCACATGGAGTTAATCAGAATTTATTGATTTAAATCAAATGATTACAAATCCCCAATCTAAAAATATTCCTATCTCTATTGCACTGCGCATCAGTCCCCTTTTAGGACAAATAAACCTAAAAAATAGATTACTATGCAGTAATCAGCTTATATAACATAGGGGAAAGTACAGCTGATTAATATTGAGGATAATAATCTGGGGACACAGATGAAACAGTTAATCACATAATAAGCAAATGCTGCAAACTGGGACAAAATATACATGACTTGGCGAGAAATATGATCCATTGGGAATTGTGCAAGATAAATAGTGCCGTATTATTTGGATTATTCGGACTATTGTCTTCATCTTTATTGTTATCTGCACTATTTTTCTTAATTTTTTGGAGAGGCTTGATAATTTGTATTATTTGTATTATTCGGACTATTGTCCTCATCTTTATTGTTATCTGTATAATGTTTCGGTCGGTGTGCTCTACGGTCTTCGTCAGCAATTTCTTGTCGGACTCAGGAGCCTTCTCGAATTCGGGAACCTCCTTGTTGTACAGATAACAATAACGATGAGTACAATAGTCCGAATAATCCAAATAATACTAATTATCAAGCCACATCTAAAAAATTCACAGAAATAGAACCATGTTTCCCCGTAAATAAGACGCGGCATATATTAAGAATCCCTCCGAAATATAACACTAGGGATTATTTTGGGGGGGATGTCGGGTTTTAGCATCATATGATGTGATTTTGAAATATGTTTATTTCTTTCGTTGTCTGCTGCTTTCAGGGAGGCTTAAATTAAAATCATCCCGGAAAAATCAGAAGATTATTTTGTAGGTATGTCTTATTTTCGGTTAAAACGGTATATTAACAAACCAGAATATGTCCCAAAATTCTGTATGACTTTGACATACAAACGAGTCTCCAAATCCAGAAAAAATGATCATACTTTAAACGTTTCTATTTAAAGTTTAATGAAAGTGAAACGTTGTAAAAATTCATTGATCTTGCCTCATAACATGTTTTTATCACTGGGGTCACCACATGTGTTTACTGAGTGGGTGCGTCGTCAATGCTTTCTGTGCCCACGTTGTGTTTTTTAGGATCCGCAGAGCAGTGATTAATGCAATTTTGATCGGAATGTATTTTGATTGATTGGGAGGTTAATATGAATTAAATGTCGAAGAATGAGAAAACTCTCAGTTGACAATAACAATTATAATTGGTATTTGCTACATGATTACCTACCATTTTGGATTTCCCATAGCACTAATATTATTAAAAATGTATGAACCCAACTATTCTCTCTCGAGCTATGGGTAATCGGTAGAGCAAAGTGGGGCTTTAATCTTGGTTAGGAAGCTAGTCTAGAAGAAGGATACTCTATATTCGAATCTGTCAAACCCCGCTTAGGTAATTGACTTTATGTCACACTCTGTTCGTGTGGAGGGGTTGGTAAATATACACATTTGATTATGAGAAGTGAATAAACAAAGGATGTGTTTTGATATGGCTTTTTTTTTAGCCGACAATTTTTGGGAGAATATGTGCTTAATTGAAGTCGTACCTAATTTTGAAAAGGAATTAATAATTAATTAATTAGTCGGGCATACCTATTCAAATGTAAGGCTAAACAAATCCAGAAAAATCAATCTCTGTATGTACATTTCGGCCTATTAGGCCTCATCCTCCTATCTAAAGCTCTGCTGATGAGGCCTAATAGGCCGAAATGTACATACAGAGATTGATTTTTCTCGATTTGTTTAGCCTTACATTTGAATAGGTATGTCCGCATAATTAATTAATTTTTTATAAATTTTCAAAATTAGGTACGACTTCAATTAAGTACATATTCTCCCAAAAACATTTGATTATGCAATCACATACAATAAAAAGATTAAGTTTCACATTAGGTAGAAGAAAACAGACACAATAATTTAACTGGTTTTTGTGGTTGATATTAATTAGTATTGATTTTTCAGCGAAAAAATGGCCTTGATACCTTCCACGAATTTTTGAAAAGTGTCGCTTCTTTCTTTGGATTTTTCAAGATCTTCTTCTACCCGTAGTTTCAAAGTATTGTTCTCTCTCATGGTTTCCCTTCTCTGGTTAAAACAATCTCAGAGATCAGTTTTGGTGTTTTAGCATGTGGCCCATCCGTAGAGAGAAAGAGAGAAGGCATGGAAAGTATAATAATAATAATAATAATAATAATAATAATAATAATAATAATAATAAATCAGAGGAAGGATTGAAACTAAATCAGAGGAAGGATTGAAAAGATCAGAGGAAGGATTGAAACCATTCAGAACACTGCACTGCTGCAATCTGCCAAATACTCAGAAGAGTCCTGGAGACCTGAGGAGACTTGCTGTCACTCAGACTCCAGTGAAAGACCATTAGCTAAACTGATGTGAAAACTCAAAAGGAGTAATAATAATAATAATAATAATAATAATAATAATAATAATAAACAGAATTGTTTATACTCGTGATTGATACGTGGAAATCACTAATCTTGGCTTCTGGTCGAACCAGAGCCAACAGTGTGAAGAGTAAAATGTATAGTGAGAGGGTTGAAACTTTGGGCTTTGTAGAAAACTGAGGAACTGTAGAAATATGTTAGACGATCTGGGTTTAAGGTATACGTCAAATTCCCACTCATGTTTATAAACTTACCTAAGATCAGCATGCATTTCCAGTGACAATTAGCTATTGAATACATTTAAGGTCGTTGGTATTTGTCCTGAAATCAATAGCAAATTGAACTTTCTGAATTCAAGATCTACAGAGGAGGATTCAAGGAAAACAAGACTTTCTGACACAAGGAGTATCTACAGAAATTTCACACATTTTCTACTTGGGAGTACAAGGAATACAACATACTTTTTGCTACTAGGAGCATCAACTAAAATTACATTCTTTTCTATCATTTAATTTAACAACAGGGGAATTAAACGTCTAAAATAGCGACCATAATCGTAACAAAACTGTTGACCTAAACAATTCAGATTGGTCAGCCAATCGGGTCATAGCAACCGTTCTCTGAGGTGAAAGGGAGGAACAAGAGAAATTGAGCACTTTCTGATTGGACCAAGAAAAAGTGGTCGATTTCTCTTGTTCGTACGGTAGCTCTGTCGTCACGGCCTTTCTGATGTCGTGCACATCCTCAAAACGGGTTCCCTTGATGCCCCCTTGAGATTGAAGAAGAGGAAAGAATCCCATGGAGCCAGGTCGGGAAAGTAGAGAGGTTGCTGAGCAACCTCTCGACTTTGTTTACTAATGATTATGATTAGTTACTTGAAGTTATAATTGTTTACTAATGATTAATATTAGTTACTCTAAATTATAAGTGTTTACTCTACTTTAGGGCCAGAAACTCTCGGAAACTCAGGGCAGTGTGAGTAAGTGCGTTGTCATTGTGAAGCGCCTACGAGTTGTTCTGCCACGTCTCTCGCCTCTTCTCGCAAACTGAACCAAGCAAACGCCACAGTATCTCTTTGTAGACATGCTGTTTGATCGTCTGGCCCTGTGGCAAGAACTGGCAGTGGACTATGCCCCTCGCGTCGAAGTTTTCTGACATACTGGAACTTTTCTGACATACCTCGTATATATTCAAGTGGGTGGAGAAAAACCACCCTTGAGCGTTTGGCTTCTAACATTTCTCCGCTTAAGAAAAAAGGTTACATGACTGCAGTTTCATCTACTGTCGCAAGTCACACCTGGAGAAATTTTGGAGTGCAATTTTCACGCATTTGTAATTCTTTACACCTTTGATAAGACCATCAAATTGGTATCTCAACTAACCATTCCTTGAATTTGTAAACTCTGTCAGCACAATTAAATTTATTTTGGTTTTAATGTAAAACATTTTAACGAAATTTCTTCTTCTGCCTAGCAAAAAAAAAAAAAAAAAAAAAAAAAAAAACAAAAAAAAAAAAAACAGCAAAAAAAAAAACAACAAAAAAAAAAAAAACATCAAAAAAAAAAAACAGCAGAAAAAAAGACCAAAAAAAAAACAGCAAAAAAGAACAGCAAAAAAAGAGCAAAAAAAAAAGACTGTTCCTAGTTCGCTAATCAATTCTAAACGCCAGCAGATATCCGCGTTGTATCACACTGCAAAAGCTGGGGTACATGATGGTGACAGTGATAATAGTTGTTGTTTTGGCCGTTGGAACGGTCCTAAAAAGCCTAGGCAACATATTAAATTAGTAAATTATTTTGGATGTTCCCTGCTCAAAATCCTTAGTCCATATCCTATTAAGACATAAAACCAATACTGTGTATATTCAGATAGTTATGATTGTTTACTAATGATTATTATTAGTTACTTAAATGTATAATTCTTTATTAATTATATTATTAGTTACTGAACTTATAATTGTTTACTAATGATATTATTAGTTATTGAACTTATAATTGTTTACTAATGATTATCATTAGTTACTTGAAGTTATAATTGTTTACTAATGATTATTATTAGTTACTTAAAGTTATAATTGTTTACTAATGATTATCATTAGTTACTTTAAGTTATAATTGTTTACTAATGATTATCATTAGTTAATTGAAATTATAATCGTTTACTAATTATTATCATTAGTTACTTGAAGTTATAATTTTTTGCTGATGATTATTATTAGTTATTGAAATTATAATTGTTTACTAATGATTATTATTAGTTACTTGAAGTTTTAATTGTGTACTAATGATTATTATTAGTTACTTAAAGTTATAATTGTTTACTAATGGTTATCATTAGTTACTTGAAGTTATAATTGTTTACTAATGATTATTATTGGTTACTTGAAGTTATAATTGTTTACTAATGACTATTATTAGTTATTGAAATTATAATTGTTTACTAATGATTATTATTAGTTACTTGAAGTTATAATTGTTTACTAATGATTATCATTAGTTACTTGAAGTTATAATTGTTTACTAATGATTATCATTAGTTACTTGAAATTATAATCGTTTACTAATGATTATTATTAGTTACTTAAATGTATAATTGTTTATTAATGATATTATTAGTTATTGAAATTATAATTGTTTACTAATGATTATCATTAGTTACTTGAAGTTATAATTGTTTACTAATGATTATTATTAGTTAGTTCAAATCATAATAGTTTACTAATGATTATTATTAGTTACTTAAAGTTATAATTGTTTACTAATGATTATCATTAGTTACTTGAGGTTATAATAGCTTACTAATGATTATCATTAGTTACTTCAAATTATAATCGTTTACTAATGATTATTATTAGTTAAATAAAGTTATAATTGTTTACTAATGATTATTATTAGTTATTGAAATTATAATTGTTTACTAATGGTTATCATTAGTTACTTGAAGTTATAATTGTTTACTAATGATTATTATTAGTTATTGAAATTATAATTGTTTACTAATGATTATCATTAGTTACTTAAAGTTATAATTGTTTACTAATGATTATTATTAGTTACTTGAAGTTATAATTGTTTACTAATGATTATTATTAGTTACTTGAAGTTATAATTGTTTACTAATGATTATTATTAGTTACTTGAAGTTATAATTGTTTACTAATGATTATTATTAGTTAACTGAAAATATAATTGTTTACTAATGATTATCATTAGGTATTGAAATTATAATTATTTACTAATGATTATTATTAGTTTCTCGGCGTTATAACTATTTACTAATGATTATACTGGGAACAAATTTTTGTTGAATTGGATCTGACACTTGTCTTTGACGATTTTTTGACCACTAAATCCAAAAATGACCCCCGTTTTTTTATATCCCGTCAACTTATTGAGCTACGGGATACTCTCAATTTTCTGAAAAACCTTAAAAATACACCATCTAAAAAATGTTTGCTTGTTTTAGGAAAGGTCTTAAAATGTATATATAATGGGAAATAATAAAACATTACACTGGGCATCAGAACTTTGTTGAACTAGATCTGAGACTTGTTTTTGACAAACTTTTGGACTCTGAATCTATAGATTTTCCCGTTTTCTTTATTACATCAACTTTTTAAGTAACCAGATTCCCTCGTTTGATCTAAAAAAAATTTTAACATACTGCATATGACAGATTTGAGTTTATTTTATACAATGTTTTAAAAATTTCCAATGGAAAATGATAAAAGATTTCTTGGCTGTAATGTGTGTACGAATCCGTCTTATTCATACAAAGGATATTGTTACTGTAAGTCAAATTGTGTGCAAGTAGTTAAGGTAAAATTTACACATAGTTTTTTTCTAGAGTGTTCAATATGTGGAAAATTCCCGTTTATGCTCCATAGTCAGCTATAATATTTACATCCCATATACTTTGATACTATTTCTCCATGAATTTCACATCTTGGTAGCATCATTCATCTTGCATATAGCTGACCACACCAAAGTTTTTCAAGATGTTAGCAAGATGGTTATGCAGAAAATGGAACTTGATGCTCATGTTGCAATCAAGCATTTTGTGGCTATCCAATTTCAGTCTAACCCATTGCTCATGCATTTCTAAGAAATTTATTGACATGGTAAAGAACTTGTCAAGAACCAAGCATTCCTTTCGAGTTCTGACATTATCCCGATGAAACGTTCATCTTCAATAACATCCAGAATCTGTAGACCATCAAACACATTGGCCTTGATTTTTTCAATAGACAGACCAGGAAATGCCAAAATGTGGTACTTGAAACACTTGATTTCAATTGGCAATGCATTAAGGGATTTTATCAAGAGACCTAAGTTGATGTGCAAAGAGCGAACCTAATTGTTTTTATGTCAACAAATGGCTCATGTAGAATGTTGGGATCAACAGGCTTGAGGTCAGTTCTTGGAGGCCAATTTCTCTCCTCAAATGCATCTTTCAAGCTCTACTGCCATACACTAGGCTTTCAGCTGAATGGAGCACTGGACGTATAGATGATGGTAGACTAGGATACTCAATTTTACATTTGTTTTTCTTGTTATATGATGAAGTTTTCATTAAACAAAAGTAACAGTCTGTGCAATGATATTTTGGCTCTCACCAAATCGTAGGTATACCAAATGCCAACTTATTACATGTTCCCTTGATCCACATCCGTAAATTCTCAACACACTGCTTTCACATCTTGTAAGTGTCCCAACGACATGTTCTAATTCAAAATATGCAAAATAGATTCGCTTCACAAATGCATTGATGTTTGTTCTTTGACTGAGAATCAATCTAGTCACCAGATTTGAATAATTATCCTTTATTTTCAATAAAATAATCAACGCAATCAGTTGATCAGTTCTATTAATTAGAGACAAACGATACAACTGTGCTTATTTGTGGAGTAAGCTGTATAGAAGAAATTTGACGTGATAGAAGAAAATTCACTGCAGTTTTGAAATCAGCATGCCAATATTAGTCTAAATCAAATGAAAAATCAAACTCAACAGAAATTATGTCTAAATTTGTTCCTCAGTGTTATTATAGTTACTTGAAATTATAAATGTTTACTAATGATTATTATTAGTTACTTCAAATTATAAATGTTTACTAATGATTATTATTAGTTACTTCAAATTATAATGTTTACTAATGATATATTAGTTACTTGAAATTATAAATTTTACTAATGATTATTATTAGTTACTTGAAATTATAATGTTTACTAATGATTATTATTAGTTACTTGAAATTAAAATGTTTACTAATGATTATTATTAGTTACTTGAAATTATAAATGTTTACTAATGATTATTATTAGTTACTTCAAAATTAAAAATGTTTACTAATGATTATTATTAGTTACTTGAAATTATAACTGTTTACTAATGATTATTATTAGTTACTTGAAATTATAATTGTTTACTAATGATTAATATTAGGTACTTGAAATTATAATTGATAACTAATGATTCTTATTAGTTACTTGAATTATAATTGGTAACTAATGGTTATTAGTAGTTACTTGAAACGCCATGAATGTACGCAAAGAAACAATTATTATTAAATGTAAATGATTACTTGAAACCATATAATTATTAGTATTATGGAAAGGAATACTTAAAACAATATAACTGTGTGCAAACAAATAACTATTAATAAATAGAACTAATTACTTAAGACGATATAATTATTATTATTAAATAGGAATATATGAAGCTATACAATTGCGTGGAAGTTATTTGTATTAGATAGGAATATTATGAGCCATGTATATATATGTACATGTGCATACATAGGTTAATTTCTGAACGTTGACAGTCGAAGTATGTATCGTAGTTTATAATACGAAATGGAAGTAGATCATCATTATTATTATTATCACCAACATTATTATTATCACCATTCTTATTATCATTATCATTACTATTATTATCACTATTACTATTACTATTATTATTATTATCACTATTATAATTTATTAATATTAACATTCATTTATCACTATAACTACTATTATTATTATTATCACTATTATCATTTATCATTATTAACATTAATTTATCACTATAACTACTATTATTATTATTATAGTGATATTATTATTATTATTATTATTATTATCACTATTATCATTTATCATTATTAACATTAATTTATCACTATAACTACTATTATTATTATCTCTATTATCATTTTTCATTATTAACATTATTTTATCACTATAATTATTATTATTATTATTATTATTATTATTATTATTATTATTATTATTATTATTATTATTATTATTATTATTATTTATTAATTACGATTTATTTGTATAAAGAATAGTTACTTGAAGCTATGATTGTTTACCTAGGATTATTAATAGTTACTTGAAACAATATAATAGTCTTAAAATCATTATTATTAAATAGAAATAAATACTTGATACCATATACGTATACGTATTTAGAAAACAAATATGTAAATTATTTGTATTAGATAAGAATAATTTGTATAAAACAACCGTAAATTATTTGTATTTAGAATAGTTACTTAAAGCTATGATTTTCTTTTACTACAGATTATTATAAGTAACATAAACCATATAACTGTGTGCAAACAAATGAGTATTATTAAATAGAAATAATTACTTGAAACTATATAGTTATTAGTACTAAGAGAAGGAATATTTAAAGTCATACAATTGTGTGCAAATTATATTAGGTAGGGAAGTCCTTTGTTTGAGGTGATTTTTGGTGTGTTTGTTTTCTCTCACCAAGTGAATATAGATAATTAGTTTATGACTACAATTAACATAGCACTCACCAGTGACAACACCACACTGTTAATATCTAATATTCTCAACTGTGTACGCATATTTGTTTTTTGGTGTATATCTGTTTATACACGGGCGTGTGAGTGTGTTGGTTTAAATGCCTTATTTTTCTCCTTCGTAATGTCGTCTAATATAATCTGTGTATATTGTTTGATAATGAACTGCCGCAGAGCAACCGAATTAGATTTGTTATTTTAATAAGGAACCATTTTATTTGCAAAGCAGTTCTTTCTTTCATTTATTTATTCACGCTTTTGCGCATAATACACAAACATTAACCTATTCTCTCTCTTTCACATTTTATCATTAATTTATTTTGCTTTTTTTTTTATTGCGTTCTGGTCACCGTTAAATTGCTGGAAAAGTTGCTTATTTCTATCTCCTTCAGTTCGGTTCCTGCTCTTATTTTTTATATCTATATATATATATATATATATATATATATATATATATATATATATATATATATATATATATATATATATATATATATATATATATATATATATATATATATATATATATATATATATATATATATATTACTTTGACCATTTGGCTTGTTTTCCATTCTTATTCTTTCGTATCACGAGCCTCATCAATATGACCATTAACATAATCTGGAGCATTGATAATTTGAACATTTTTTTCGTTCTTTTACTTTTTGGGATATTTTTCTCTTTCCAGTGTCTATGAGATATTTTTCTTATTGTAGACTTATACATAATCTCCTAAGTGGTAGACACGAGATCGTTATCATATTCAAGGCCTTATTTCATATTTAAATGAAATTAATTCGACTGTCTGACCAAATAATAAGTTGAAATAAAATCTCCTATTTCATGCATATATATATATATCTATATCTATATCTATCTATCTATCTATCTATCTATCTATCTATCTATCTATATATATATATATATATATATATATATATATATATTGACATCCATAGACATCGTTTTCTTCAGTCAGACTTCTAAACCACTGTGTCATCATCAGCCACCTACAGAGAAGTGGTAGAATTTAACTGATAAATAAGTACATAGGTATATATGTTACAGCTGCTAGATAAATAAATGCACTCACACACACACACACACACACACAGACACACACACACGCACACACACACACACAAACAAGATACAAATTAGATAATAGAACACGCAAGATACAAGATTTATAAAAGCACACTTAAACCAATACTACCCCTGTATTATTTGGATTTTTTGGACTTTTGTCTCATCTTTATTGTTATATACACAACGGTTTGTTTTAAGTAAAGTGAAACACAACCTAGTTAATATTTGAACTTGGATCACTGATTTTATTTCCTATGACAATAACCATTACACACTCTGCCCATGCACTTTAATTACTTAAACATGTAAATAGGAAAAAATATACAATGCACAATATCAATAACAATCTTCAGTTAAAGACAGCAGTACAAAGCAGCATTATAAAAGGGCATGGACACATATATGTGAACTGTTCATGTGTAAACCATACAAATCCTCCTGTACCATGACAGGTGAAAATAAAAACAAATATTGTTGAGTATCTAATAAGAATGAAAGTAAACGCTGGGGGGACACAGTTAAGTCTGACACGTTTGGTCTCCCAACTGACCAAGTGTTCAATCTGGAACAATCTCTCCCAACAATGGTGCACTCTTCTCACCAACACTATCCAAATATCTTTTTCTCTTCCACTCGTCGCGACAGCCAAAATGCTACTGCAAATAAACTAATAACAAATAAGACAGGGAACCGATGGATTCATGCCTTTTCCAAGGGCATTAACTCGAGAGTCAATTTCCTATGACGATAACCTTACGCGACCAGAGTGTGATACAAATTCTTAAGCGGGTTAAAGCTGTTTTATCGGTTAGTTAGTTGGTTGGATTTTAGGGCATGTAAACCTTTGTTGTACTATTTTATGTCGAAAACCTTTGGTTTTATCATTCTTGATGGGCACTCAATATTCTAAAACTAAATTTCTATACACAAATCTTTAGCTCATAGATGGGACCCTAGATAGGAGTGGACCTGAGGGTAATGGTGATGAAAGGGAATTGCACATTCCCCAGTGCTCCAGAAATGGATCTTAACTATTAGATAGTTAAAGCTGGCTGGAATTGTTACAATTTTATGGGCCGTCCTTTAGGCTTCATGCAAAAGCGCTTGTCCAGTGGAAATCCTTGGTAAAGAATCCTTTGGTTGTTCCTTGGTGCTCCTCAGTATTGACAGTCCTTCGTCAATGGTTGCAAATGGACGTCTCTCAATATCAGTGATTAACTAGTCAACCAGTCACGCATTCGGGCTATTGTTACATTGCTTAGTCTATAAATTTATTATTGATTAGATAGTCAACCAGCCACGCATTCGGGCTATTGTGACCTTGCTTGGTCTATAAATTTAAGCGGTGTATTGTAGCACACTTTATATACAAAACAATTATAACAGGAATTTATTAACGACCCGCTCTTCAGGGCGGATATCCGGTGGCATCGCCCACAGGACTGTTTGTGAAATTAACGGAGTGATCCCAACGGGCCTTCCCTTAGGTAACCCCTGCCCTCTTGATTTAAACGAGCAGGCCTAGCTTTATTGCCCAGTGCAGAAGTCCCCCTCTTAAGGGGAAATGCTAACGGAATGTACGCATTGCACCACCTGTCAGCCCATTAGCTTCGGTTCGTGGGTGGTCCCACATTAAAGGACCTTATGTCCTACGCACATACGTGGGATGCGTGGTAAATAACTTAAAAAAGACCCTGGAAGAGGTTTGGCAAAATAAGAAATGTGCAACACACATATACGGGAAAGCACAGGTTCGGTTCACGACTGTAGACCATTCCTTTCACGACACCGTCGCATCTTTATAAAGTATAAATAACAACAACAAAAAAATCAACTACAATAAAAAATAACGGGCGATTTAAGAAGAAATTTGCTCTCATTTGAACTCCAGCGTAAACAACTAGGAAATTGCGGTGTGATCATAAAAATAAATAAATGAGCTACCTCAAGTCTAATTTAATTTTTGTCTCCTTAACTTGTTTTTCCGCTCGTCTTCTTTTTTCTTCTTGTTTAGTCGTCTTTTTGTGCTAATGTCATTTCATCAATCATCATTTTGATAAGCTGTCGACAATTCTCTTTTTATTGGTGATGCTCGACTAAGTAATTCTGTTTCTTTGCTCAGAATTATAAAGTGATAAACTTAACAGTATATTAAAGAGACTCTTCTAGACATACAAGCGTACATACAGAGAGAGAGAGAGAGAGAGAGAGAGAGAGAGAGAGATAGGGGAGGGGAGGGAAAGAGAGGAGAAGGAGAGAGAGAAAAAACAGGAAGAGAGAGACAGACAGGGAGAGGGAGAGACATATATACAGACAGACAGATAGGCACACAGAGAGAGAAATAGACAAAGAGAGAAAAATACATACAGACAAAGAGACAAACTGAGAGAGAGAGGGTGAGAGGAGAGAGAGGAGAGGAGATAGAGAGAAGGGAGGGAAGGGAGAAGGAGAGATAGGGAGAAAAAACAGGAAGAGAGACAGACAGACAGACAGGGAGAGGGAGAGAGATATATACAGACAGGCAGATAGGCACACAGAGAGAGAAATAGAGAAAGAGAGAAAAATACATACAGACAAAGAGACAAACAGAGAGAGAGAGAGAGAGAGAGAGAGAGGCGAGAGGGGAGGAGAGAGAGAAGGGAGTGGGAGGGAGAATGAGAGATAGGGAGAAAAACAGGAATAGAGACAGACAGACAGCGAGAGAGGGAGACATACATACATACATACAGACAGACAGACACACATAGAGAGAGAAAGAGAGAAAGAGAGAAAAATATATACAGGCAAAGAGACAAACAGAGAGAGAGAGACACAGAGACAGAGACAGAAACAGAGACAGAAAGACAAACAGACAGAAAGACAGACAGCGAGAGTGAAAAAGAGAGAGAGAAGAAAGAGAGAGAAGAGAGAAAGAGAGATAGAGAGAGGGTGTGTAGAAAGAGTGATAACAAGAGAGAAGAGAAAGATAAAAATATATAGATATAGAGAGAGAGAGAGAGTCAGATAGAAAAACAGAGACAGACAGACAGAGAGTCAAACAGACAGCGAGAGAGAGTGAGAGAGAGAGAGAGAGAGAGAGAAGAGAAAAAGAGAGAGAAGAGAGAAACAGGGAAACAGACAGACATAGAGAGAGGGGGTAGAAAGAGTGATAATAAGAGAGAAGAGAAAGAGAAAAACAGAGAGAGAGAGATATAGATAGAGAGTCAGATAGAAAAACAGAGACAGTCAGAGTGTCAAACAGAGAGAGAGAGAGAGAGAGAGAGAGAGAGAGAGAGAGAGAGAGAGAGAGAGAGAGGAGGAGGGAGGGGGTTGGTATATCTTACGTTTGTGGGTTATTTAATGCAACTTATCCAATACTATCCACTATAATACAGTTATAGAAAATAATATGATAGCGTAGAGATTGATGAATAAATTGATAGACAGATAGAGAGATATGAACAAACTAAGACGAATAGTTAAAGTTACGAAATAAACAGTTTAATGAAGAGCCTCTTATAGAGACACATACCTATATACAGAGAGAGAGAGGGGGAGAGAGAAGGAGGGAGAGAGAGGGGAGAGAGAGGGAGATTGAGAGGGTTAATAGTATATAATATCTTGATGGGTTATTTAATGCAATTCCTTCCCTCCTATTCACCATAATACAGATATAGAAGAAATTGATATAGAAGCGTAGAATGGGATAGATAAATAGATCGATAGACAGACAGATATGAACAAACTAAGTCAGATAGTTAAAGTGATGAACTAAACAGTTTAGTGAATAGCCTCTTCTAGACACATACCTACATACACACACACACACACACACACACAAACACACAAACTCACATACATATATATATATATATACATGCATATATAAATATGTATATACATATAATTGTATATATGTATATATATGCGCATGAGGAGCAAAGAATGGAAAATCAGATTTGTGCGGTATAGTGGTGAACTAACGGTAGGTGTGGCGTACCACCTTATCAAGACAATCTCCATGGTCAAGCTCTAGCTAAACAGGGATGGAATCCCTCGCTGTTTGGTTAATCCCGACAACAGGCCACTCCACCAAATTTTCTCATATATATATATATATATATATATATATATATATATATATATATATATATATATATATATATATTATTTGCTAACAAGCTGGATTGTTAGATTTTAATAAGTGAGCTCGAACTCCAGTTCATAAGGTGGCGTGTGGTGTAATTGTTAGAGTTGTAGGAAATAGGATTCGTCAACCCGAGTTCAAATCCTGGACAAGGCTGTTTGCATTTCATATAGAGCTAATACCATTACGAATGGTGTGCATCCAACGACTCTTCCTCAAGTAAATAGTAGAGCAGACTGGGCGATTTAACATTGGATATGTAACTACTGTAGGAAAAGTAAAACTGAATTCAAATCTGTTAAGTACTGTTTAATTGGCCTTGTGTTCTATCCTTCTTTTGCGGAGATTTTGGTAAATATAAAAAAGTGCTGTTTAAATTTTCTTTATTTTGATATAATATACCATCTTTATATATTTCACGAGATGTGGCAGACATGCAGGACTGTGATAGTGTAGTAAGCGAGATCGAACTCCAGTCATGTTATTACGTTAAATTTCGGACTAATATTTTCTGGGGAAATCTATGAAACCTCTCATTCCCCATCTCTGGGTTAATATTACCACTACTGTTATCCTACAAGAAGTACTTTTTGCATTTAATTACCTACGAAGGTTGATATGCCATTAAACCCAAAAACCTAATAATTATGAATACGAGGATTCTAGGTAAATTGATCACTGTAAATTGATATCCATCTATCTATCTAAACATATATAAAGGGCAATTGTGTGTATGTATGTATATCCGGAGGAAACTACGATAATAAAACAATTAACGACAAAATAAATATATAAACACATTCATGAAGTAACGAGTCAAACTTACCTTACTCAAATCAAAGGAATGTGGTACGCCATTATGCCCACTCTGAGTAAGAAGTATCAAGAAATTGGAGGGGGCAGAATAGACTTTTTATAGAGGTTGCGAGGAATTATGGGTGACTACCCATAGTGCATTGCAACTTTTATTTGACTATAAAAGTGACCTATTTTGGCCTGAATGTCACACTGCATTTTTGTTCTTCAGTAACAGTGTCGAGAGAGCAAAAGAGGAAGTGAAAGAAGAGGAAAAAGAAAAAGAGGAAAAAGAAGTCCTAGATGCCTGGCCTGCGAAACTGTCCCTGGCAAGGAAAGGAATGTGGTCGGGGGAAGAAGGAATGTGGTACGATATTATGCCCACTCTGAGTACTTTCTATGGAGGGTGCGAGGAATTATGGGTGACTACCCATAGTGCATTGCAGCTTTTATTTGACTATAAAAGCAACCTATTTTGGCCTGAACGTGACACTGCATTTTTGTTCTTCAGCAACAGTGTCGAGAGAGCAGAAGAGTAAGTGAAAGAAGAAGAAGAAGAAGAAGAAGAAGAAGAAGAAGAAGAAGAAGAAGAAGAAGAAGAAGAAGAAGAAGAAAAGGAGAAGCTGGTGGACAATTTTCAATTCACAATCAGCAGATCTTGCTTTTTGAGCAAAAATAAAAATTTGATTTACATTCGTGAATTCAGATAGCAACAACATGGAATCTTTTTTTTCTCCTTTTTTTTTTTTTTGCATTTTATATTTTAAATAGGTGACATTTTTTTCAGAGAGTCTGAGCTCTTTTTTTCTGATGCCCCACGTGACCGGATCAATGCAAGGTCTTGTTTTTTTAATATTTTAATGGGGCATCATGCGAGGATCCAGCTTGCAATTCAGTAGTAATGGATCTGCGAGCCTAATTTTTTTGTCCCCCCCCTCTACTTAGACGCCACCAGGTAGCTGCTTCTAGTCGTATGACAAATCGGTGAAATCATCGTATGTTAAAATTTATCGGCTGTAAAAACATCACAGGGCAAATTTATTGAATCCGATTAAGTCCTATTGTTTTTTTTTTAGTTTACAAAGGAGCTGATATGACACATGAGAATATAATGGTAGTATGGTTTTAACTCAACAAATTGATATGCCACTATGGTATATCAATTTGCTGAAAGAACAATATATATATATATATATATATATATATATATATATATATATATATTATTATTATTATTATTATTATTATATTATTATTATTTATATATTTTTGCTTGAAGGCAGTTACAATGTGTATATCACATAAAATTCGAAAATAAATGAAAATAATCATGACAAGCGAACTCGGCAAGTAGTATCGATAGCCCAGTGGTAAAGTCTCTGACTCTGCGTGCTGAGTTTTCGATTTCTGTCGGAAGGAAATCGTAAGTATACATCGCTGATGAGGCTTAATAAAGTTGAAACGGCTGCCCTACCATGTTCTACGTAGTGGCCAATATTTTTCGAGTTCGCTTGTCATGATTATTTTCATTAATTATCGAATTTTATACGATATACGCATTGTAACTGCCTTCAAGCAAAAAATATAAATAATAATATACTTTACTCAACAATGCTTCTAAAGCAAATTACCTTAATATTATATATATATATATATATATATATATATATATATATATATATATATATATATGGTAAAAAAGACTTAAAAGTTGGTCATTTTCCAGTTATAGATCTATTACTACCCACAGAAATGGGTAGTAATAGATCTAATAATAGTGGGTAGAAATACACCTGTAACCACAAAATGACCGATTTCTAAGCTTTTTCTTTACCAATTATATTGCTCTGTTCAATAATATTGAACATCGAGCTCTGAACTTGGACCTAGACAACTCTAACATTCTGCCGTTGGAAGAAAGGTCTAACTTAGAATCATCCTTAAACCAACTGACTCGGTAACCCAACAACGGATATATATATATATATATATATATATATATATATATATATAATATATATATATATATATATATATATAGTTTTTATTAAACAAATTGATATGGTACACTACTACTACATATTTCATCCCTTATCTTGTGGCATATTAGCTCATTTGAAAACTTTAAAAAAGGATTTCTAAAAACATTTTCCCCCACCAAAATTCTCCTGATGATAACCTAATGTCGAAACTACTTGAGACGAATCAAAACTTAAATAACAGAAAATTTTGTCTCATTACTTTTGTTCAACTTTTGTTAAGCGATAAATGGGGGCCAGCAGTGAATGACTCATTATTTGAGCCACAAAGTTGCCGCTCAGCCTGCACTACAATTTGTTTAAAGTGGTTTGTTGCTTGTGCAATGTAAAGCACACTTTCTTCATCAGAACAACATAGCCTATACAGGTGCACTGTGTGTCGCATGTTAGGTGTTTGTTATGATCCTATGTTGTTTTGTCACGAAGTTTGAACTTTTCAAGACATTAGGTATACATTTTTGACTCACCTTGTATATATCTACACATATATGCTTATATACATATATACATATATATATATATATATATATATATATGTATATATACATATATATATATATTATATTATATACATATATATATATATATATAATATATGCTTATATACATATATATGCTTATATACATATATATATATATATATATATATATATGCATATATATACATATATATGCTATATATACATATATATATGTATATATATATATATATATACATATATATATATATATATATAATATATAATATATATATATATTATATACATATATATATATATATATATATATATAATATATTATATATATATATATATATATATATATATATATATTATATATGCTATATATACATATATATATATATATATATATATATATATATATATGCTTATATACATATATATATATATATACATATATATATATATATATATATATGTATATATATATGTATATACATATATATATGCTTATATACATATATATATGCTTATATACATATATATATATATATAACATATATATATGCTATATACATATATATATATATATATATATATACATACATATATATATATATATATATATGCTTACATGCATATACATATATATATGCTTATATACATATGCTATACATATACATATACACACACATATTATATATAGGCTTATATACATATACATATATATATATATATATATATATATATATATATATATATATATATATGAATATGCTTATATACATATATATATATATATGAATATACTTATATACACACATATATATATATATATATATATATATATATATATTATATATATATATATATATATATATATATATATATATAATATATATATATATATATGCTTATATACATATATATATATATATGAATATGCTTATATACATATATATATATATATATATATATATATATATATGCTATATATACATATATATATATGCTTATATACATATATAAATATACTTATATATATATATATATGCTTATATACATATATATATGCTTATATACATATATACATATGCTTATATACATATATATATATACATACATAAATATATATATATATATATATATATATATACATATGATTATATACATACATATATATGCTTATATACATACATAATAATATATATATATATATATATATATATATATATATATATATATATATATATATATATATGCTTATTTTCTTAGTCTTTTATTTTCTCTATTTTCCTAAAGGCTGATGTGCCAACCTTCAAGTAGTAATTTCACCTGCCCACAATAAAGTAAACTTTGGTCATAAACTCTATTGACCTCGCCAGGATTTCGTTTGAAAGATGTAGCTTTAGAGAATTATTGAATTGAAACGCCTCCAAAAATAAATAAAAAGTAACGTGACACTTTTTAAAGTGAACTTTTATTTCAAAACTTCCTTAGGCCAAATAATAACGTGCACCTGTTGAATATTTTGTATCCTTTAAGTACAGAGTGGATGTTTGTCGCTTTTTCGACAATTATCCGTTATCTGTCTTTTAGCTAAATACATACATTATATATAGGATCAGGTTAAAAGTTTTCATTATTGTTGTATACGCTTCTTTTAACTTACTTCTATTCTATATCTATACATTAACATTGAATTGGTCAATGTGCAGCCAGTAGAAAATACCTTACATTGAATTACCCCCCCCAAAAAAGAACAAAAAATATCACTCTGCCTGCAAAAGATTTAAGTATATTAATTGATTGTTTTAATATTTAGAATATTTTTATATCTAGTGTTTCTATACATTAATACTGAATCGGTCAATGAACAGCCAATAGAAAAATGCTTTATATGTCACTGCCAGCAAAAGGGTTAAGTTTATTTATTGACTGTTTAAATATTTTCTTCTGTTGAATATTTTACATCTCTAGTGATTCTATACATTAACATTGAATTGGTCAATGAGCATCCAATTGAAAATTGCCTTACATTGAGCTACCAAAAAGGACCAAAATGTCACTCTACCTGAGTGTACTGAGGTTTTCATGGTACCAAATTGATATAATGTTGTATACCCTTCTTCACTTCTTACTTCTAGTCGTCTTTTCTTCTGTCCGGCTTTGATTCTATCTTCTATCATCTTGGATATCTTATAAGGTCTGGACTTTCTTGGGGACTTCTGGTCTGGTCTTCTATGGGGATTTCTCCTTATCAGAAGCCCTGTGTCATTGTTAGTTTTTAGATAATAAACACAAGACTTCGATTTACGTTGATGTTACTTTATTTGTAAATCCCAAACCAGACATCTGCGCACATCCTACGAGCTCGGCTTCTAACTTCTAACTTACTGAAACTTACTATCCTTAAACCGGAAGACAGGGTTTTCTATGCCTTCCGGTTCTCACGATTTATCCCCGGAAGGCAAGGTGAGAGTGAGGTCAAGCGCCGTCACTCACCCTCAAGGCCATCAGTTGCACTAATCGCCATTATGATTTCTAAACTATTGCCATAAATATTAGGTATCTAATAATTATGTAACATACCTTCAAAATAACCCAACAATGCTTTATAAAATAACGTTAAACCAACCAACAAACCAACCAATATATTTTATTGGTTTGTTGTTTTTGTTTTAACGGCATATCAACACTTTATGGGTCAGTTAATGCTTAATCAAGTTATTTTGATATCAGGTTGCTTACTGTGCCTGCTTTTGCTTAAATGGTCACCCATCCTTAACAGGCTCATCGCTGCTTAACGTCGGTGATCTATCTGGTAACACGTGCTTTCAACGTAACTTGACCGTAAGCACACCAATATATTTTTCCATGGAAAAGATATTTTATTTCCCCCTAGTATCATTTCCTATCATATTCGCTGAATATTTCAGATGTATCTCTCTTTTCAGAAATGTCACAATAATATCAATAGAGAATCTCTAGAAATATGATCATATAACCACGTACGAATCACTTGTAATGGTTAGGATTGGATAACTTTCAAATAATTCGTCTCTCCTATTGAATTGTCTCAGTTGACCAGCTTCAAGACATGTCATTCTCGTTCTAGCAAAAGACTTTCTCCTTCGAATATCGAAAGACCCTTTATATATATATATATATATATATATATATATATATATATATATATATATATATATATATATATATATATATGTATAGGATACAGTAATATATACTTGTTATTAAAAAAATCTAGTTCCACTGCACGCGAAAGGATGAAGGTTAAAACACTATACTCCCGAGTTTTATTAGACTTTTTTTTCTAAGACATTCAGTGTTACTATTAATTTAATCTATCTATCTATCTATCTATCTATCTATCTATATGTAAAGAGCAGTTATGTGAATCTGTATGTCCGGAGGAAACTTCGAAAATAAAACAATTAACGGCAAAGTAAATATATATACACATTAAATATTACCAAGATTTGGTTTTTGAGCAAGAATAATGACGATTTGATTTATTTAATTTTTTTTTCTATGTTTTTGTTTTTTAATATCGGTTTAACAAATCGCTTCATTTTTATCTTATTTTTAAAATATATAGTTAGTTTTTGAATTAAAATGTCTTACTATATCGTTATATTTTATGTCATTTCTTCTACCCTAACGAAAACAAAAAATGCCCCACTCCTCCCGACCAAGCCGGACTATAACAGAAGGTTTTTTTTTACGTGAGGATTTTTATGGGGCATCCTGAGAGGATCAAACTTCCTAATTCAGAAGTAATGGATCTGCAAGACTAACTTCCTAATCATTACACCACGTTTATTCTATTTTTTTCCTCCACCCGGGCTTCGCCGGGTAGCCGCTTCTAGTACATATATAAAGGGCAGTTTGTTTGGTTTGTTTTGTTTTACGGTATATCAACCTAAGCGGGTCATTTAATGCCAACAAAGTTTTGAAATAAATCAATTCTTAATGGATAATACAATTTAAAAAAAATACATTTTTCTATTTAACCCATAGATGGGACCCTAACAGGTACTACCACTCCGGGTCAGAGTGGACCAGGGAGCAATGGTGATGAAGGGGTGCTCCACATTCCCCAAACCTCCAGAACTGGAACCTCACCATCAGATAGAGTTTAACGTTATTCCCAGGACATGTAGACCCGCAGCCACCGCCTTCTAGCACCCATATGATAAAAAGAGGGCAGTTTGTGTTTATGTATGTCCGGAGTAAAGTATGAAAATCAAACTATTAATGACAATGTAAACATATACACATTCACTATCAGCAGATCTTCAATTTTGAATGAAAATAATGAAGATTTTATTTATATTCGTGAAAATAATTGAAAAATCAAATTTAAATGATAACAGCATACAAGTCTTTGCATGAATTATTTTGAATAGGAGTTCAGAGTTTGGATCAACACAATGTCTTTTTTTACATAGGGATTTTAATGGGGTATCCTGTGAGGGTCCAACTTGCGATTCAACAATAATGGGTCTGCGTGACTACTTTGCTTTTACTCCTTCTACACAGGCGACGCAGGGTAGTCGCTTCTAGTTTATTATAAAGAAAATAAGACAGATCTAACTCAAGTAGACATTCATGTTAACCTACACAGCTCACCTAATTAGATGTTCTTAATGTGTAGAATCAAGGGCAGAATAATTTAATATATCGTGTTCCTACAAAATACGACCGTTATCATCTTGCAACAACACCATCTATTTTAAAATAAGACCATCCAAATCGTTCGAGATGAGATGCAAAAATGGAAATCCTGATTATCTGGTGTCGCTTAACGCCGAATTCTTATTTTACACATTTTAAAATGAACCGTTCCAAAAAGCCTGTAATCGTTTCAAATTGGAGATAGAGAGGGAGAGAGGCTGATAGGGACTTATGAAATGAAATAAAGAGATAGATAGATAGATAGATAGATAGATAGAGAGAGAGAGAGAGAGAGAGAGAGAGAGAGAATGAGAGAGAGAGAGAGAAAGGGTGCGCGCGTGTGTGTGTGTGTGTGTGTGTGTGTGTGTGTGTGTATGTGTGTGTGTGTCAAGAAAATCACTATTTTATGATGATGATAATGATTCCAGCGTATCCCTGAAGTTAACTCTTTGCCTACCAAATTTCCACCACGACTGTTCCAAATTTTCAGGGTATTTTTTAACTGTACAATGCGATATTCCAAAGTTCGCTATCTATTCACCTTAGAACTCATTACATCAAAATAAAGTCCTATCATTATTGTAATCTCAATACTTTTTCCCAATTATCGCGAGAGCCGCGCCAACGGTTTACATTACTTGGAGGGCTGCTGAGAGTGGTTTAAAGTAGACAAAGAGTTAAGCAGCGACGAAGCCTATCATTACTTATATGGGTGACCGTTAGTAACAGCAGTCACCGTAAGTAATCTTAGTGCTGCTTGACTAAGCAAAGCTTAGTAAATGTTAAGTCTATAATGACTGAATATCTGGGGAAACAAACAAAAGCATGATTTGCCTGGGGCATCAGAATCTAATCCATTGCTATTCAGAAAATAAAACATATGCGTTGGAGATTCTCTTTTTCCATTAGACAGGTGTTACATAATAGATTATTGTCAACCCCCTGTATTTCTGAAGGGATGGCCCCTTTTCGTATCACGGGCGGGACTTTCCATGGAATATTACAGAAAGCCCGTGGAATACGTGAAATCACGTGGGACCTGGTTGGCTCTCAGTTTCAGCTTGGACGTCAGGCAGATAAGGCCTATCTGCCTTAGCTGGAGCTCACTTGCACACGCGCACAGTGTTTAGTTTGAGGAAGATGTTAGTTAAGTAAATAAAGATTTAAATAAATAATATGGTTTTGTGGTTGATGAATGTCTTGGCAACAACACTGACCTAGAAGAAGAAATGAATCAAGGACGAACAACCAGCAAGAACAGAGAAATAGAAGTCATAGAGAAAGAATAGAGATCACGAATGACCAAAGAAGTAAGTTATGCACCTCTCTATCTACCTGTGTCTCTCCCCCCTCTCCAGTAAAAGAACACTTGTGTATGTACCCAACATGGGTATATGTGTATGAGTATGCAACACAGGAAGATATATTTTTGGTTGGCTGGATGGGTGGTAGTTTGGTTGGATTTTATGGCATGTCAACCCTTGTTGGGTTACTTTATGCTGAACATATTTTGTTTTACTCATTCTTGATGGTAATAAAATTTTCTTTTTAAGTATATTTTGTAAACTCATTCTTTCTATTTAACCCATAGATGGAACCTTAACAGGTACTACCACTCCGGGACAGAGTGGGCCTGTGAGTAATAGAAATGAAGGGATACTCCACTCTCCCCAGAGGTCCAGAATTGAAACTTCATCATTAGTTTCAACTCGTGGGGTTTATAAAGTATAATTCAATTGAAATAATTTAAAATTTAAGATGAAGGCAATTGAAAAAGACGCTTTATAAAACCGGTCTTCATCAGAGCACATATATTGTTGAATTTTACAATTGTCTTCACACACACACACACATACACACACACACACACATATACACATACACACACACACATACATATATATACACATACACACACATATACACACACACATATATATATACACACATACACACAGATATACATACACACATATATATATACACATATACATACAATATATACACACGCACATATATATATACACACATTACACACACACACATATATAGACACATACACACACACACACACATATATATATATATATATACACACACAGACATATATATACACACATATATATACACACATACATACACACTCATACACACACATATATACACACAACACATACACACACACACACACACACACACACACACACACACATATATATATATATATATATATATATATATATATATATATATATATATATAGTTTTGGGTGGAGTCGCTTTTTCTGCCTTATACCTGAAGAATTTATTTCGAAAAGGTGGATGAACGATAAAATGAGAAGTTTATCAAGAAACCAAAGAAGATGAGCTCCGATCATTTCCGAACTCAACATCAGTGAGAAAAAAAATAGCATGAATTACTGTGTGATAACAGGTCTCAACTGCCAGAGAGTTAGATACAGAGTTTACCCGAAGATAAGACAGGGCTGATATTAATTTTCACTCGGAAATATAACACTAGGACTAATTTTTTTTTTTTTTTTTGGGGGGGGTCTTAATCTTCATATTCGAAAAATTATGTGATTTTGAAGAATGCATATTTATTTGTGTCTTCCGCTCTCAACTAGGGCCTATATTAAAATCATTCTGAAAAATAAGGCTCGGTCTTATTTAGCAAGTAGATCTTGTTTTCGGGGAAACACGGTATTTCAACAATCTAAGCAGGTAAGGTTTAGACGCAAACACACAAAAAAAGACAAAACTAAAACAAAAAACAGACGTATATATTTAGCTTCGATGTGGTACAAAGCCGGAAGAATGGGTCACCCAGTGTGAATCGAACGCACTACCAATGGCCTGCTAATCTATCTTGCTAAACATTACACAACGTGAGATACCCATTTTATTAACGTTAGATTAGATTTGGTACAAGGCCAGTAGTATGGGGCGCCAGTGAGAATCGAACACACTACCAATGGCCTGCTAATCTAGCTCTCTAACCTGAGGTACCCAATTCTATAATATAGTTATTTACTAAGCTTAGCTTAGATTTGGTACAAGGCCAGAAGTATGGGGTGCCCAATGAGAATCGGACTCACTACAAATGGCCTGCTAATCTAGCTCGCTAACCATTACACCACGTGGGGTGCCCAGTGAGAATCGAACTTACTACCAATGGCCAGCTAATCTAGCTCCGTAACCATTGTTACATAATCTATGCTGTTGCATAAGATTATTGTCAACCCCCTGTAATTCTGATGGGATAACCCTGTTCATATCATGGCCGGGTCCTTCCATGGAAAATTACAGAAGCCCGACAAATATGTGAAGTCACGTTGGACCTTTTTCAGAGTCCCCAGTTTGCAGTTGGACGTTAGGCAGAGCAGTCGGCCGTTTTATGCTCTGTCTAAACTGGAACTCACGCGCGCTATGTTAGTTAGAGGATTATGTATAGTTAAGGAAATAAAAGTTTGGATAATTAATATGCTCTTGTGGTTAATGAATGTCTTGGTAACAAGACTAAGAAGTCCCCAAGAAAGTCCAGACCTTAGAAGATCCCCAAGAAAGTCCAGACCTTAGACGATCAGAAGCAAAGCCGGCCAGAAGAAAATACGACCAGATATAGAAGAAAGAAAGAGATATATAACATTATAATTATTTAGGGCCAGTGAAGAAGGCGCTATGCACACCATTACACCACGTAATGTGCCCTCCTCTATGACATAGTTATTTACTAAGCTTAGCTTAGATATGGCACAAGGCCAGAAGTATGGAGCACCCAGTGAGAATCCAACTCACTAACAATGGTCTGCAAATCTACTTTGCTAACCATTACACCACGTAACGTGGCCTCCTCTATGACATAAGTATTTTTTGGAGTGATGAGTGGAATTTTATAATCTCAGCTTTTTTGTAGGAGGGTATTTACAATTGTCAAACCGACAAAAACGACCACGATTTTCAAAATATTCGATTTTACAAAAAAATGCATATTTTGCCTTGGCTAAATTTGCATAATATTGAAATTCTGAAGGTAATATGGATTCTGTTCACAACAAAAAATGACCCCAGTTCCCCAAAGTCTCAGGTGTAAAGAAATGAACGCCGTGTTTATAGCTTGAGGGTGTTGACGGGTTCGGGTACAACATTTTAAAACATTTTTCATACATATTTTTAAAATGATTTTTATGCGAAAAAATAAATTTTGAAGAAAAAGTTTTGGGAAGGAAACTTTTTTTTTTTTAAGAATTGTTAATGCTGTTCGAATTCAAATTTAGCATTTTAAGTTTTTAGAAATTGGATTAAGCTTTTTTTTTTTTTTTATTTTAGTAAATTTTCATTGACTGAACGTGGATTTTAGAATGAATGACTATTCGAATATTTTAGTTCTTTTTCTGGTTCATCCGAGCAGGGTAAATGAGATTTGATTTAAAATGATATGACGAAAATGCCCAATTCGGGATTTAAAACTTTTACAGCAAAATAACGAATTTGGGAATTGGGAGGGTAGTTACTCCGTAGAGTCTTCCACCTCTCTCTCTCTCGTAAATCAAGACAACACTATATATGTGGTTATATATATATATATATATATATATATATATATATATATATATATATATATATATATAATTATGAGATACCGGTGAATATGGTCACGGTGGTTGATGTGAAGTTCATAAAGGTAAGGCAGTGATATAACAAATAAAATATATAGATATAATTGTCTACAACCAACCAACATCTTGATTTACACAGTGGAGTTAACCCTTTAGATACTCAACATGGTGAAACTCGAGTAGGTTATCACTTGAACCTATATTAATATATATATATATATATCATACGCATCCCATGTCTATTGAATTTTTTGAATTTTTTTGTAATTTTTCGATTTTCCTTACATTTGAAACATCTTCACCTGATGATTGCATCACATGAAACCAATATGGTTGTGATTGTTCCTTTGTCACCCAATAAATAGATATGTAAAACCTTTATATATTTATCTTAAATTATCTTATCTTATATTATATTATATATTATATATATATATATATATATATATATATATATGTATATATATATATATACTATTAATGTTATTCTCATTTTATTTGTATATACTTATGCAAGTGTACAATTTATAAGTAAAATTCTAGCCATAATTTCAATTGTTCCAGCTTACGTTTACACGCACCCCCCACACACATGCACACGCACTTGCGTGTATGTACACGTAC
>CM042159.1:41821373-41831373 GCA_023376005.1 Doryteuthis pealeii | reverse complement strand
GCGTATGAGTAGCACAGAGATCTGTGCGGTAAACTAAGGAGCTGATGGTAGGTGTGGCGCCAGACCTCAGACGCTAAATAATCCTCTTTATCTAGCGCTAGTGATAACGGGATAGACTTCCTCGCTGATAGGCTGATACCGACTTTAGGCCACCCCGACGACTTTACTTACTTTTACTTTACTGTGGTATATCTATATGCTAGTATTTATAAATAGAGAATGCTCAATATCTCATATTATAATGGAGATTGTGTATATGTCTGTCTGTAACCGAAACTATCATTACTCAAATCACAATTCCCTTAGTTATTTACGTCGCACTCCCCATGATTTTATTTTTATATAAACCTCAATTATTAACATTTTTTTACATTATTAATAGTTAAATTAAGAAAATTTAGCAAGGAAAGACGTGAGTGATGGAAGAGTTAGTTTCAATTTTTTTAATTTTTCGATTACTTCGCCTAAAATTATTTATATATTATATAATTATATATATATATATATATTATATATATTTATATCTTATTATAATGGAGATTGTGTGTTTTTCTGTCTGTAACCGAAACTATATTACTATTCAAGTAACAATTCCCTTCAGTTATTTACGTCACTTTCTCCATGATTTCATTTTTACTCAAACCTCAATTATTAATAAAATTCTTTTACATTATTAATACTGTTGACCATTTCTACATACTAATAAAATGCAATTGTATTTATATATACAACAAAATAGCGGTTCACAGTGTGAATGGAAAGGCTACTTTGCATATTGATATTAAAAAATCGAATTTAATAAATATGTGCTTAGTATTATTGATTTCTAACTGTTTGGTTTTATTTTAATGAATATAAGCAAAAATTTCTTCAATAAATCTTAAATGAAATCCATTAACAAGAAAAAAATAACTGTCATTTTATTCTTTACTTCCTCTTTTAACTAAATAGTTAAATTAGGAAAATTTACCAATGAAAGACGGGAGTAATGGAAAATGATGGAAGAGTTAGTTTCAAAGTTGTTGAATTTTTCAATCATACCCCCTCTGTTCCAAATCTTTTTATCTGCATTCTTATTTAGTTTCATTAGCCTTTCTAATTTAATATAATTTTTTATTACATTAAAACTTAAATACTTGCACCCAGAGGGTGCATATATTTGCTAGTATTATATAATTAAATATTTTTATCTGCATTCTTGTTCAGTTTTATTAGCCTTTCTAATTTAATATAGTATTTTATTACATTAAAACTTAAATACTTGCACCCAGAGTGTGCATATATTTGCTTGTCAATATAACATAATGATAAGAAGAAGAGTAACAGATCTAGATTCATCCAGAATTATCTCATTAGTGTGATCCGTCTAGTTATATATTATCAGATTGTTTTTCTTTTTTTTCTTTCTTTTTTTTAGTTTCTGTTTCAGGCAATGTGTTCCGATTAAGTTGATAACATGAACAGCATTGCATATCTAACCTCATAAAAATGACCGCTCGTTTGACAGCCTGGCTAGAAAGAAAGAAAAAAAAAAGTTACATCACAGATATACGAAGTTAATAAACTTTCGACTGTACGATAACTGCTGGTTTTTGTTATCTTCAGCCGAGAGAACTGTTTCTTCTTTCAAGGTGCAAATTGCAATTCCATGTTCAGCCAAGAATCGGTTTAACCCCTTATCAGAACCATTTAGAAACTGGCTTATCTCCCTTTGCCACCGCTTTATCGGGTCAAATTTTAATGTATCGTCTTTCTTGCTGGCGTTTTTTTTTATTTATCATTTGTTGGTATTTTTATTCACCAATAGAAGATTTGTAAACGGGATTTCGTTACATCAAATGATAACAAAAAACAAAAAACAAAAAACCCCACAAAAAACGAGCGTTAAATATAGAATTTCAGGTGTTCCTATATTTGTTGTTGAAATTAGAGATCATTTGAAATCGGGTATGACAAAAATTTGGGTACGGCATCACCTCCCGCTTTTTTCAAAAAATTACAAAACACGTAAAATTGTGAATTATTCTTCCTAGCAAAGGCTAAACTTACACACACACAGACACACACACAGACACACACACACACACACACACACACACACACACATATATATATATATATATATATATATATTGGTTAGGAGGTTGATTTAGAAGGCTATCACAATGCAGTTTGGAATAGATAAAAATAATAATACGGTAACAATTGTGTTGTGTGTTGACCTGTATTTTTTATTATTTCTTGAATTTTCGAGGTAATACCTCTTTATCAAAAGAATTGAACTGGAGCAGTACAGCTATGGCATTTCTTCCCAAAATGATATATATATATATATATATATATATATATATATATATATATATATATATGTATGTGTGTGTGTGTGTGTGTGTGTGTGTGTTTGTGTGTGCGTGTATACATATATATATATAAATACTAAACGAATCTTTATATTCCATATGAATTCGTTCTAGTTGGGTGCGTTTAGTTTTCTTTTTGTTTTTTAAATTCATTCGTTCTCGTCAACACCGCGTATTTTTATTTTTTTAATTTTTTTTTACCCTCTTTACCGAGTAGATAAATTGATATTTAGCAACGTTAGATATTTTAAACCGATCAAATTTATAAAACTAATTTTCAACCGTATATAGATATTTATAACAATAAATTAGAATGTACATAAATTTTATGCAATTTTACACCTTCTTTAATTTATTTACCCCTTTAACTACATGTATAGATTTGTAGTCATTACCAACGCTAAAAAAAAATTAAATGATTAAAATCCGTATTCAACTTCGACCAAATTGAATATGGAGTAATTTGTATATTGCTACTAGGGAAAAAAAATAAGAAAATAACAAAAAACCAACAAACAAAAAACAAAAGACTTCTCAATTGTTACGACTTACATTCCTTTCTGTCTCATATATCCAACGCGTTTTTCTTCTTAGTAACATCCTAGCCATGCCAATGCATTTATTAAAAGAAAATATCTGAATCGCGCGATCCTGTTTATAACAACTTCTCTTATCATTGATTAATTGAAGAATTGGCCATTCAGATATAAAGAGTCCGTGGATCGCGTGGACGTAGTCATTTTTTTGTTGGCGTTGCACAAGGGTGGCGTGTTGGAGTTTGATCGTCTCCAACGGGGTCTGGCTGGCTGAGGGGGGTATTATGTTGGAAGACCCGAAACCCCTCTATGAAGCCAGCCAATAAAATAACTGACGACACCATCCTGCGCTAAGTCTAGCATATTTCAAACATATATATATATATATATATATATATATATAACAACCACTCCGCACTAGCAGGATGTGACACAAGGTCAATTTCTTAAGCGAAGTTCAACAGGTCTGAATTCAGAGTTTTCTTTCTCCTTGACCGGTTACCTAACCAAGGTTAAAGAGCCCAGTCTGCCCTACTATTTATCGATAGGTTGGGGGACAGTAGGATTCCTACCTTTCCCAAGGGTATTAGCGCGAAGTGAAATGCAATTACCACATCCAGGATTTGAACACGGGGCGAAGAGTCCATTTCCCATGACTTTAACCATTACACCACGCGCTTCCTAATATATATATATATACACATATATGTGTGATTGAGAGTAGAAGAAAATGTGGATATAACAATACAAACGACTATGTTCAATTAATATTTCGTCTCATTATTGGTTGATACTTGATTTAAGTGCATGTACATTCTGTTAAATCAATAAACTTCTGAGGAAGTCTCAACCAATAATGAGACGATATATCAATTTAACAGTCGTTTGTGTTGTTATATCCATTTTTCCTCTACTCTCAACCACATTTTGTCGGATTTATTCAATCTTTTACTCCTCATACATATATGTGTATGTCCTCTCTAAATCCATGAGCCATTTAGACAGATATAGGATTAAATTTATAAAATACTACCGTTTTCAAGACTGTAAAATCATAATTCGGTTACTTGTATTTTTCGAAGGTCAAAAAGTTGACTCGCTCGACTATTTTTATTTTTTGTCTACTCCGTTAATCCAGTCACTCTTCAAAAACACACATACTATATATATATATATCAACAAATGCCCTGAAGATGATCTAATTAATAGATCGAAACACTGCAGCGTCGGCTAATAAACTTACCACTCAACTTATTTAAACCTGTGTTTTTTTCAATTTTCTTAATATACTACACACACACACAAACACACACACACACACACACACACACACACATACATATATATATATTATATATATATATATATATATATATCTGTGTGTGTGTGTGTGTGTGTGTGTGTATGTGTGTGTGCTCTATAAATCCATTAATTATGGCAATGAAATGAATCAGGTTTAAAAATGCACAACTTCAAGAGAAAGGAAAAAGGCAAAAAGGCGCCATTTTAACACCTACGTGTATATTATATATATATATATGTGCATGCGCGCGTACGTTTATGCACACACACACACACACACACACAGATATAATATATATATATATATATATATATATATATATATATAAGATATGTAGGAACTGAGTGAATATAAATAACATTTTAAAAGTTTTAAAAATTAAACACAGCAGATCTGGCTCAAAAGAACGGAGATTTCTTTAGGAAATCTACAAAAAAATATTTTAAAAAATAAAATGAATCCCCTTTTTGTATATGAGATTATTTTTTGGTACAGATGTACGCAAAATAACGACGTTCGAAATATTACGTTGATGGAATGAATATAAACAAGAGAGTACACATAAATTCCAAATGAACCAGTGGAAAGTTACTCTGTAATTATTTCGACTAACTAATCGTTTATTCGAATATATATATATATATAATATATTATATATATATATATATATATATATATATATATATATGAGAAGAGAACAACTGACGTAAATAGTAATCAGCTTACTTACATAAATAACTAAAGAAAAAACGATATTCAAATTCAACCAATCCAATCAAGTACTTTTACGTCCCGTTAAACTAAACACTACCTTGACTTCTTCATAGAGAGCATCTGAAATTATAACTTTGACAGTGATTCAACCTAATTGCCTCACTGTTTATTAAAAATATGCATTTACTCCACTCTTACACGTTAATCTGAATATTAGTTAAATAAATGAGAGTAACTTCCCATTGTTTCTTTCACTCTGAGGAAGACGTGGGTTTTCGACACTTCGATACTTTTCTAATATACAGCTACTCTCATATACTTTCTAATATACAGCTACTCTCATATACTTTTCTAATATACAGCTACTCTCATAGAAATCTTTTTAAAAATTGATTTAAAAATGTTAACACCCTTATAGGAATAACTTTATTATATTTTCAAACCGTCTCCGCATGTTCACCATCCCTGTCAACATATGCTTACAATCTCCCACAGGCGATTTAAAAAAGATGTTAATATTTCTATGAGAGTACTTGTATATTAGAAAAATATAGGTATACCCAATTTGTCGAAAACTCCGTGTTTTTACAAAAGAAAACACACGGCTTCCTCAGAGTGAAAGAAACAAGGGGGTTTTACCCTAATTTATGTAGCTAATGTTCAGATTACCTCTTATAATCGAGCAGGATTCGAAACATGGTTAGTTTTTAAGCAGAGGTTAACAGGTTTACCACAGTCTTCCTTGCCATGCCAAGGTTAAAGAGCCAAGCCTGCCCTACTATTTAACCAACTCTGTTAACAATTAACACAGCTTAACACCTGTACACCAGCTATGGTTAGCGGAATGAGAATAGGAAAACCCCCGTGAATAAAGGTTTGGGTTCAAACTTCCGTGATGGCTCCCGATTACGACAGGGAGGTTCCCGAGTAAGAGAAGGCTCCCGAGTCCAACAAGAAATGTCTGAAGAAGGCCAGAGGGCACATCGGCCGAAACGTTGTACAGATAACAATAAAGATAAGGACAATAGTCCGAATAATCCAAATAATACTAAGTCTGGATGGATTTTTTACTTTCAAGGTGTTAGCCCCATGTGATTTGCAAACACCATCGTCCAGGATTTGAACTCGATTCGTCGTATCTTCCGTTTAATAACAAGTAGAACAGAATATTAATACAGCAGTGCATATGTCCTCAAAATTGTTCAGACCGAGCTACATAGAGATTAAGACTTGAGGGGCGGGGTCGCGACAATAAAAGGATAAAAACAGTTAAATTTCCTATGTAAAAAATTACAATATTTTAATGAGACATCTGATGCTGTTTGAATAATTAATTAAAAACATATGATATCGGGGTTATATATATATATATATATATATATATATATATATATATATATATATATAGAGAGAGAGAGAGAGAGAGAGAGAGAGAGAGAGAGAGAGAAATAGATAGATTGATAAATAAAGTGAATGTCACACGAAATATTGGAAAGATAAAGCGAAACAGGGACTTAAAAACGGCTGGATATTGAAACTCTGCTTTTTATCCTGTTTTTGTTCACTTGTACATTTCTCATGGTTTTTTTATATCCCCAAAGACGTTCGCAGTTGCTAAGCAAATAAATTCATATATATATATATATATATATAATATATATATATATATATATACAAAACCGAATGAATTTTAATTATGAACGAATATAAAAAAATGTTTAATGCATTTGTAAGCTGGTTTAGTAAATTGATTAAGTTTAACCATTGAATCGTCACGGCTATTCTGCATGGATATATATATATATATATATATATATATATATATATATATATATATATATATATATATATATATATATATATATATATATATATATATATATATATATATATATATATATATATATATATATATATATATATATATATATATATATATGCTCCCAATTTTCATGGTAGAGCACTGTAGGTAGACATTAGTTGAATTTCACCGTTTAGCGTAAGGTTTTTACGCGCCTGTTGTTTACGGACTTGACTTCTCTGGTGATTGTAAAAACATACACCCTGTAAGTATGTATCAATTAATTGTCCGCCTCTGACTGACAGTCGCTGACAGCTATGAGAGTAAGAAGCTTGACGGACGAAAATTCTGACGGGTTTCGCTCCGGCTAAAAGTATCTGTTAAAAAGTTTAAAAGTCGAGCCGCACTGATGAGACGTGAACGTCGAAACACGTGTCTGTGAATGACTGATATATATATATATATATATATATATATATATATATATATATATAAAGTAAGTAAGTAAGGCTGAAGAGCCCAGTCTGCCCTACTATTTAACCATAGCTGGAGGGAATTTTGAATTCATATATATATATATATATATATATATATATATATATAGAGAGAGAGAGAGAGAGATCTATGACGAAATACTGACACTATTATATATATATATATATATATATATATATATATATATATATATAGTGATCTACGAAGAAATACTGACTTAGACCATTGTTAGAGTATCTTTTGTCATAATCCATTGGCCTTTCCACGCTGAGGTTACTGGTAATTCATCCAACTCCCCATACTGGCTTAATTCCCATTAACTTACCGGCCAATAGGTGGCAAGATCAATCCGGCCAAGTAGAAAAATAACTATCAGTCAGTCATGCATCGATAAATCGAGCAGAGGTCCGTCCCAATCACTGGCAACTGATCAAACCGTGATTTTTTTTGTTTCTTTCTTTTTTCTTGTTCAACAATTTTGCCAACACTGATTTATTGACCGGACTCATTTTAATAATCTGTCTAAATCTACGCCCGTGGCATTAGATAAAATGTAAATTGAAAATGCACCAATAGCATTGTGTTTGGATTTGTTTTCTCCTTACAAAATCTACAAGGGTTATCACAGACCAATTTAAAGCAATTTTCTAAATATTTTTATCTCTCATATACATATACTAACAATAGTACCCAGTCCATGATCGGACTTTATATAAAGATTGGACCATAAATAGGCGAAAGATTCCGAGCTGAACGGCTCAGACTGTGATTTTGTTAACTAAAATTAAACGAAACTGCTGGTATAGCTATAATAGAAAGCAGGCAGCGCAAATCGGTTGATTTTGAATTAATTAATTAATTATATACCTTAATCATTAAAAATCAATAACCAAATTTGACGTGTTTCTTAGTTAGAAGGGTATTATGGTGTATGCAAAATTTCGAATCTGTGTGACCTCTTGTTTCGGAGTTATACGTCGACACATACATACCAAACTTCCTTTTATATATATATATATATATATATATATATATATATATATATATATATATATATATATATTTCAAGATAAATTTAAGCACTTTCTACTTATTAGCTTTAGTCTCCTGGCGGGTTTATATGAATATATATATCTTATATATATATATATGCATATAAATTGTTTTTTCCTTTGGCCAAAATATTGTACTAATAGGTTATTTTTTGTTGGTACGATTATCTTGGTCTTTTCTTTTTTACAAACATTTTTTTCTTCCCGGATGATGTTTGGTAGTATATTTTTACAATCAAACCATTTGCTGTTTTTTTTCTCACCGCAAGGATTTACCAACAAATTTGGTATATATATATATATATATATATATATATATATGTAATGACATCCATATCTGAAATATGGAATAGAGATATGATATTGATAGATACACAGGAAATTTAATCTATATTTGTATATTTCTGCACATATTCTGTATCTATCTATACTTATATATTCGTCTGTCCCAGTATATATATATATATATATATATATATATATATATATATATATATATTAACATGAAAACATTCATATCCAAGAATGTGTCAAACCAACATATAGATATATAGATATATAGATAAAGAGAGAGATAGATAGGAATTATATGTGAAAATATACCAAACTTGTAAACTAAGTATTGATGTGTAAATTTAATTATTGGAAGACAGGAAACACACACACACACACACACACACACACACACACACACACACACACACATATATATATATAGATAGATAGATAGATAGATAGATAGATAGCGTATGAACTTAGTTTTTGGGAGCGTTGTTTTTTTTATTTCAGAAAACATGGAAAATGAATAAGCAAAGAAAAAAAAAACACTAAAAAATGTTTCCAAAATAACCAGCCAATGTTCTGTCCCTGGTTCGATTTATTCCGATATTTTGGGTGACATTCACCCATTATCAAAGAATGATTACTGAGTGTAGAAAAGTTATATGAAACAAATGCAAGAAGAAAAAAAAATTGATGTGAAACTATTTGGAGTTGTTTGGCCGTCATTTTTCTTTAGAAATTGTGTGACGTATCTCACCCGAAATCGATCACGGCAATCCATCGTTCGAAATTCGGCATGGCTTTGATCGTCAAAGTCATGCACAACTTAATGAAAAATAAAAAATAATGAATAAATAAATGATAAAATAAATAAAAATGAAAATACGATAATACGTCAAATAATCAACCTATGGTACCTCGCTGCGTCTTAGATTTCCTGTATATTTGTTCATATTCTGCGTGTACACATGCATACCTGTGACATTGTATTTGACTCCCTTCCTTGGGGTACCAGGTAGGTGGTCCACTGGCTGGGAGTATTTTAGGTTCTGACTTTGTGTTGTCCTCTGAATTGGAATTTTAAAATCTCTAGTAGGGCCAGCTTAGAAGGTGTCCTCTTGTTGTCTCCTGTGTTTGTTTATTGGAGGGTTATGATATTTGTGGTAGAAAATTAGGCATGGGCTGTGTTATTTTTTTGAAATCAAGTTTTCTGTTGAGGATTTGAACATCAAGAGAGTGTGTGGGTGATTTTTGTAGGTCTATGAACTTACATCCTTGATAGGAGGCCCGTTCTTTTCAAAAAGTTTAATATGCTCTTGGGATCTATTTGTTGTGCAAAAGGTGAAAGTGCAGTTGATTAGAGTACAGTAACCAAGATGGGCTGTGTGAAAGTATTTGTATGTATTTAAAATGCCTATGTCAATATTCAAACTGTTTTTATGTGTATTGAGTTTGAG
>CM042159.1:41796373-41816373 GCA_023376005.1 Doryteuthis pealeii | reverse complement strand
TTCTTTCTATTAATCGTTGCTGGTTAAAAATATCCGAGTGAGTAAAACAATGGTTTTCGAGAAGATTTGATTGGCAGTTATTGTGTAATGAAGGCCATGACAACAGTGACCTTTGAAAACCGATAGTAAATTGCTAATTCGATTAAATTCGGGGGATGGAAATTGAACTATACAAGTGCTATCTCTATCATCTATAGCTACATCTCGTTATAGGTATGGGTGGGCAAAAATTATTTTCACGTGTACTCTCCTCGTATCACGTGATTTTTTAAAAAAAGAATTAGGTATAGAACAAAAGCCAATGAAGACTGCGTTTTTGTTTGTTGATCCTAGGTACACAGAAAATCCATTGTAATATAATGAAACCGTGGCGTCATATACATAGATAGATCATATGTTTATAAGTAAACAGTTCGCATTATAGTGGATAGATCATTCATTTACGAGTTGAGGTAGCATAGACAGAGAGTCAACGGCACCTGGTTACTGACAGTTTCTCGCGTCGGTGACCTTCAGACCATGACTCGGTCTGAATATCGCAGAGGCGAGAAGCTCTCAGTAACCAGACACCAATGACTACGTGTCTACACTACCTTAACACACACACACACACACACACACACATTGGTGTAGCAATCCACCAAAGGTTCTTTCCTTGCGCTTTCTGCACATCATTGTTCCATCATAAGGTGTAAAATTGGTGGAATGTTTCCGTTGTCTAGCTTTTAAAACAAGCAATAGCAGTAGGCATTAGTAGTAGGAGAGGCTCACAAGTTCGTTTAAACGAACAGTGGCAGTAGAAATTTGTAGTTTGTAAGAATGTAAGGGGAATGGTGGAATGAGGATTGGCGGGAAATTATAGACATTTGAGGACAGGTTGGCTGGTTTCAAAGTTTATCTTGTTTAAGGTGGGTTTGTTTTGTTTGATATATTAGGCTTCGAGTATTTGAAGTTTTTGATTGTTTTCTTTCTTTGTGCAGTATAATTGCATTTTCAGTTTATTTTTTTTCGGTAGGTAGAGACGGGGTATGAATGGGATTTCAAGTGTTGCATTATGGAGCTTGTATTAGTCAGGTGTAGCATTAACCT
This sequence comes from Doryteuthis pealeii, assembly GCA_023376005.1. Lineage (NCBI taxonomy): Eukaryota > Metazoa > Mollusca > Cephalopoda > Myopsida > Loliginidae > Doryteuthis > Doryteuthis pealeii. The sequence goes on along the minus strand of CM042159.1, from coordinate 41,815,284 downwards.
GCGTGATAACGTGGTCGTCGTGTGATCAATATGCGTGCTTTCAACTTTGGAGAGACAGTCTCCTACTGGGCATTTAAATTTATACACAAAACTGGTCTCATTAAGACGAGTAGTTTTGGGGGATGAGTTGTTGCATGTGACAAGATTGGCGGTTTTAAACTTTTGGTAATAGATAATTAGCTTTACTTTGCTGTTGGTGTCGGTGGAAGAAACATTATTACGTATTAATATTCTTAACGCAGTTTCGTCCACTTTATAGTTTCGGTGCATCTGATTACGGTAAAATATGTGTTGGGTGGAGCTATTGTGTGGTATTTTTTTCGTTGTAGATAATGTTATGAATGGTTTGTTGAATTTGTTCGTCGACAAAGTAGTTGGGGAAAGCGCTCGTGAAAGAACCTTTGGTGGATTGCTACACCAATTCCACCCTGACATTAAAAAGATGGCCAGACAGTTAGAAAGGATCGAACAAAAACTCGTCCTACAAGAATAGTCAGTAGTTTAACAAAACACACACACACACACACACACACACACACACACATATATATATATATATATATATATATATATATATATATCAAACAAGAAAGACAAATGATTTATTTATTTATGTGAGAGCAGATATGTGGTGTTTTTACTTTGCTATTGAGCATTTGTCCTTTGAAATAAAATCTTATATGTTATGGAATTTCAATTTCAGGAAATTATTCAAAAAAGCAGGTTGGAGTTCAAATCCTAACATTACAACTACTTGGTCACAAGACTAAAAATAAATAGTCGTAGAAAGGATTATCACTAATCCTAAGGTTCAAGGGCATCCGGCATATATATATATATATATATATATATATATATATATATATATATATATATATCAAACTAGAAAGACAACTGATTTATTTATTTATGTGAGAGTAGATATGTAGTGTTTTGCTTTGTTATTGAGCATTTGCCCTTTGTAATAAAATATTTGCCTATTTTCCACTCACAGCGGCTCCCACACCAATGCAATACTACCGTAGGCCGCTTGTAGTAGCTTGCGCATGTGTTACTTATTTGCTCAGAGAAATCGTAACGTGATCACCTCTACTATATTTTGTTTTGTCTATGAGTTCTGCTGTCAATAGACAGTGAACTTTAAAATATCCCATCATACAGGTAAAAAATAATGAAAAAAATTTGGTACAGCCGAGGGGAAAATTTGGTCGGCAAAGAACTAAATGACATTACATATCGATCTATTCTAGATATCGGTTGGACTATATGAAACAAAAACAAAGAGAAAAGAAACACTAAAGAAAATACACGGGCACACACACATATATATGGAAATATAGACATTTAAAAAAACAAGGCCATATTTCTTATATATATATATATATATATATATATATATATATATATATATATATATATATATATGATAATATGGCAACGTTTTAGTCTTCATCATCCTAAGGGCTACTCATAGCAGATCTTTAAGATATTTCATGCGAAAAATATTTTCAGAAAATTACTTTTTTATTTTTTTACTGTCATTAAAAGCCGCACACACACACACACCACACACATATGTATATATATGTGTGTGTGTGTGAAAACACACACACACACACACACACACACAAACACACACACACACACATATATATATATATATATGTGTGTGTGTGTGTGTGTGTGTACGTCTCTACACGTCAATCAATTACCGTGTAACGACGTGCATGAAACGTAAGTTCCCAGATAATCACCCATGTAATTAAATATATAAAAACTAATGTATACTTATTTTATTTATATTATTATATTATATGACGTCATATTATACTACACACACACGCATATATATATATATATATATATATATATATATATATATATATATATATAATAATTGACATCAATTAACGGTGACACATTTGTTGAGAGCAACAGATGGGCACGTATATTAAAATGGGCAGAGAACATAACCCGTGAACAATGACACACACAGCCACCCCGCATATATATATATATATATATATATATATATATATATATATATATATATATATATATATATATACATATATATATATATATATAACCATACACATAAAAATAAAAATTAAGTAATGAAGTAATTGAATAACCAAACCCTAGCATTCAGAATTATCCTGATGATCCGTTAGAAGAAACCTAGGTAGATATTCTCTGAGACATTAGGCTTTATATATATATATATATATAAAGTAAAATTAAAGTCGTCGGGGTGGCCTAAAGTCGGTATCAGCCAATCAGCGATGGGGTCTAACCCTTTTCACTAGCGCTTAGACCAAGGAGATTGTTTTTGCGCCTGAAGTGGAGTGCCAAACCTACTATCAGCTCCTTATTTTACTGCTCAGATCCCTGCGCTACTCATACGCTGAGTTGGCGAGGGCCGGTATCGAACTAGGAACATTGTGGTTTCTAGACGAACGCTATATAATAGCTAACCCGACCCTTTATATATATATATATATATATATATATATATATAATATATATAAAAGTTAAGATTGACTAGTCTTTTCTTCTCTCTGAATTTGATACTTATTTTCTAGTGCATATACTACCTGTTAGTAACTCGGACTTAGTAGCTTCAGACTGATTAGATTAGTATCCTATCTTCCTGTTAATCGTTGAATTGACTGATTTTTGCTCATTCTGGCATACAGACTGCAGGTTGCTTCCTGAATTTGCTCTTCTTATCTATATATAATTGATATTTAGTGTCTGCCTGTTTCTAACCGAAACTACGTCAATAACCTCATGAATTGCGTAGGTTTATCTATGAGTATCTAATTTATAGTCAAAATTATTTATACATAGAATAAAGAACAACTCTGTTTTATACGTACTAAAATGTAAGTATACAACTTTAAAGGCTCCTCATTCTTTATTAAAATAAATTTCGATAAACACATGTCCTGTGTTATTGATTTATATATGGTTTGTATTATTCTAATATGTATTTAAAATTGTCTGACTTATAGAGTTTTACGAGAAAATTATTTACAAACATGAAAGTCACATAATTTTCTTCTACATGTTTATTATACGGTAAAAAAACTGTTTTCTTTTGATTATCGTCAATAGTAAAACAGAAATGGCCATAAAACAGAATGGTTTTGACATACCCCAAAATAAAAAAAAAATATAAACTTAGATATTTGAATTAATTCAATTTATTTGTTAGAAACTTGGTCTTATTGGAAAGAAAACATATTTCTATATTTATCCTTTAAAAATATATAAGATTTGTTTTCAAAGATTTGTTGACATTTTTTACGGAAGTACGTAGCAAAAATTAATTTTTACTCCGCCCCGAGGGTGATATTTTTGCTAGTATATCTAAGTCCTGAGCATAGCCCCGGCGTTGTAACACCCTGCAAATGGTTTGGTTTCTTTGTTTTATGGCATAGCAACCTTCGTGGGTTATTTAATACCAGAGCTATCCTTGTACAAGAACACTAGTCAGTAGAATGGCCTATTGTCGGTATCAGTCGGACCAGCGAGGAGTATATCCTCTTTTCGCTAGCGCTAGACCAGACGATTGTGGAGCGACACGGCTACCGTCAGCTATCCATTTTAACTCACAGATCAGATTATTTGAGCTGAGCCGGCGTGGACTAGTATCGCACCTGGAACTTTGTGAATCCAAAGCGGATGCTCTACCCACGGTGCTAACGTAGCGATACTATTCTACTCTTAGCCAGGTATATAAGATTCACTCCAAAAGACCATTTAATAATGAAGCTCCAGCTAAAGATATCTGGGGAGTGGGGAGTAACCCTTCATTGCCGTTACCCCCAAGTCGACAGCGACCCGGAGTGGTAGAAACTATCAGTGTTCTATCTATAGGTAAAAAAACATGTGTGAAAATTATTTGTTTGACATAGGTATATGTGACATCATCAACATCATCATCAGCAGCATGGTGTCGTGTTGGCAGCACAAATATATGTCAATCTCTCGCAAATCATCCCTATCTATCATCGCACCCGGGAGGTCCTGTGTGCAGCATCAGAATTCACGCTGAGCTAATTAATATAGGTCCTTGTTGGGCGGCCCACACAGGCGTGACTATGTGCAGGTTTCCCTTACTTAGGATAAACGGGCAGTAGGAGAGTCCCCCTTCGATCAATCGGGTTGTCAATTCAAGTCCTAGCACCTATATGATTGTCCTGGCACTATTGCTTAATGGAAACTTTCCAACCCTTTTTATCAGACATGTGCTATAAGGCAGTGGCAGAGGATCTTAGTGTCCTGAGTATGTTGTTAAACTCCATCTAGCGGTGAAGTCCCAATTCTGGAACTCTGGAATGTAGACTACCTCTTAATCGCCATTAGTCTCAGATCCACCCAGGAATCGGAGTGGTAGTAGCGATTAGGGTCCCATCTATGGGTTAAATAGATAAAATAATAAGTATTAAATTGTTTTTTTTAAAAAAGATCGAGTTTTAAAAGAAAATTCAATACCCATTAAGAATGAATAAAACAAAATGTATTCGGCATAAACTAACCACAAAAGGGTTGGCATGCCGTAAAATACTACCAAATAACCAACGGAATTTACAATTATTTGAGAGCCGGATGTTATGGAATTTTAATTTTAGGAAATTATCCAAAAAGGCAGTTTGGTGTTCAAATCCTAACATTACATCTACTTGGTCACAAGACTAAATACAAATAGACGTAGAAAGGATTATCACTAATCCTAAGGTTCAAGGGCATCCGGGGATTAGATTAGTCGATAACAAATCACTTTTATTATGCGCATGTTTCTTTTATCAATTGTTGAAAGAAATAGAATTGCATATTTAAGGATTATCTAATTCATTTCATTCATTTAGAGTAAGAGACAGAAAAATAAAGGTTCTTATTGTTTAGACTTATATAAACACACACACACACACACACACATATATATATTATATGTATATATATATATATGTGTGTGTGTGTGTGTGTGTGTGTGTGTGTGTGTGTGTATTTTTGCACCGGTGTGTATGGAGGCCCGTGTTGTAATGGCACAGGAAATTGAGACGGCGAAAAAAAAATTCAAATACTGAACGAGGCTGTTTACATTTCACATTGTGTCACATCCTACACGTGCCTAGGATTATATGTATATATTTATATATGTATACACACACACACACACACACACACACACACACACACACATTCGCTCTACTTACGTATTGAGCACTTTATATTTGTTATAACGCTGACTTATCCGTGTAACACTAGTACCAACCAAATACTGAAACCAACCCAATATTTTTACCGGTAAGTCATTCATAATGTAAGTCATATATATATATATATATATATATATATATATATATATATCAACATAAACTACCAACCACCAAATTAAACACTCCTGCTAACACCAATAATTGACACCACTCCCCTATTCACGACCTCCTAATTCTCCAGTATAAAAATGTTCACCATTGAAGAAAGAACTCAATCCAACATCCTTAGAAAATTCAACAGACCGAAACGTTCTAACGTCGATATCACTTTACATCAATAAACATCCATTTTGTACAACATGCCGTGTTTTTCTACCTTCCTCCACACACACACACACACACACACACACATATATATATATATATATATATATATATATATATATATATATATATATATATATATATATATATATATATATTTACCAACCCCTCCGCACGAGCAGGATGTAACACAAGGTCAATTTCTTAAGCGGAGTTTAACAAGTTTGAATTCAGTGTTGTCCTTCTCCTAGACCGGTTGCCTAACCATGGTTAAAGAGCCCAGTCTGCCCTACTATATACCCATAGCTGGAGGGAGAGTAGAATTCATACCTTTCCCAAGGGTATTAGCGCTAAGTGAAATGCAATTACCACGTCCAGGATTTGAACTCGGGGCGACGTCCATTTTCTATGTGTTTATATATATATATATATATATATATATATATATATATACATTATACATACATTATACATAAACACCGACATACACACAAACACACACACACATATACAATATATATATTATATAATATATATATATATATATATATATATATGTGTGTGTGTGTGTGTGTGTGTGTGTATGTGTGTGTTTATGTATAATGATAAGAAACATTAATTGAAAACATGAATTTGGTGTATTTCCTGTATACTGTTTCGCTCTTTATTGGTATTTTTCAAACAAAACTTCCAATGTTTTACAACGTTGAATACTGTTGTTCTATTCATTAAATGTGAACGTGTCATGACCTTATGTGAATAGGTTTTGACATTAAGAGTTTATAGATATATTTTGTCACTGACATTACTTAAACTGAATTTTTTGAATTTCTATTATTATCAAGCCCTTAATATCACAACATATTCCTTAACGTAATTAGATGTCCGCATGGGGTAGATAAAACAATCTCCTTTCCGCTTTTCAACTCCTTTCAAGCCGTTTTTTTAAATTATTGCATGTTGAGACTCGAACAGTTACACTGGAAACAAAACAATTATAACACCAACATCAAATTTTCCTGGATTGTTGCTACCTTTCTTTCTGATTTTATATTCAATATATATATATATTATATATATAATATATATATATATATATATATATATATATATATATAATGAATGGTGAATGAAAAAATGAGAAAAGTATTTGCATGGAAAGGTGCTCAATGCTAATAAAGCAGAGCAGTTTTATAATTAATGTTGATATTATGATTTCACACTCATAACTTCAAGTTTCTTTGGTAGTCCAATCATCAGATGAGAAGTGGTTGAGATGTCAAAAACCAGTCAAAATATATATATATATATATATATATATATATATATATATATATATATATATAATCCAAAAGTCCAGAGAAGAAATCTTCCTTACGACATAGGAGTTTTTTTTTAAACAACTTGTCGCAGTTTGAGAGCTCAATGTGTGCTCTTATTGTTAGAGTCACAGAGCAAATTTATAATTAAAGAAATAACAAAAGCCTTAGAGATTTTGCGTTATAGACTATTTCGGGGAGCTTAGACAAAATGTCTAATTCTCCCGACTCATCAGATGCGAATGATGAATTCTTTATTACTTTTAAGGCATTTGAAAACAGATTTTATTTCCTCCCTTCCTTTTAAATTGTCCTGTCTTGCTCAGCTGTAGAGTAATAAAAGATGTGAATAAAAATAGGAATAGAAATAAAAATAATAATAAACAATAATAATAAAAAACCAAAAAAAAACCAAAGATATCTGACCGCTTGAGCTACGTAATTTGGTTTTTAGTTAATTTTTAGTTCTGGTATCTATGCTTTTATCAAATTCAGAGAGTCTATTATTTTTACGAGGGGGTTTACGTAACCCCATGAAGACGACTGGCGAAACAGTCGAAAGCGCTCGGGAAATTAGTATGAAAAATATGATGAATCAACTCGATCCAGATTCAAAAAGGATAGCCAGAAGACTGGAAAAAATATCCATACAAAAAATGAAAAAAGAATACTCCGTGTTGTTCAATAACACATGCCTTGAGAATAATTTGCTGCCAAAATACACAAAATTTAATATATATATATATATATATATATATATATATATATATATATGTATATATATATATATATTGCTAAATACACAAAATGTATATATATATATATATATATATATATATATATATATATATATATATATATAATATATCCAACACAGGCAATGAATCATACTGCAAGCCAAGCCGGGCAATTATTCACCTATATAACTAACATATATCCTATCCTCTCCCCTCGCCTCATTTAAATTATAGTCTTATCAGATTGAAATTACAACAAATTTTATAATTTCTGTCTGATGAGACTTAACTAATATTGACTCTCTGGTCGAAATAAATTTATCACAGTCAAATGTCGGTTTGTTATGTTTTTCCGTCTTTGAATGTTATATATATATATATATATATATATATATATATATATATATAATATATATATATATGGGAGTAAATATGGAAATAAATCCGACAATATTAAGAAATTTGAAAAAACAAGTGTTCCAAAAGTAAGATTAATTTATTTATCGACGTTTAAACATTTCGGTTTCATTAAACCTTCATCAGGATGTATTATGGGGTGAAGAAATTGATGGATGTTTTATCGATGCTTGCTCTCCCATAATAATCGACATGGATTTTTTAACATATCACCGTTTCTAGCTAAAATAGTTTTGAATAACTACAAAATACCAGGATTTTATTTAATTATTTACTTATCATTCCCACTTTGTTCCCTTTGTTCTCATAAAATCAATCCATTAATACTTTTTCTTGTCTTTTGTTGAATGCATTTCTTCGAGTTACGTCACGCATCATGACATATTCGCATGTGCGGATCGCGACTTGTCTTTCAAAAATACAACGCTGAACAAATACAGTTACACAACAAAAAGAAATTTATAAAGATTTTTCATCTCTTGTCATCTATAAAACATCCATCAATTGCTTCACGCCATAATACATCCTGATGAAGGTTTAATGAAACCGAAACGATAAATAAATTCATCTTATTTTTGGAACACTTGTTTTTTCAAATTTCTTATATATATATATATATATATATATATATATATATATAGTATCCAATTGCCGCTTTAACTTTTCCGTCGCTATGGCATCAGTAAATAATCCAAAAGTGCTCAATATATTAAAAATACAGAGCAATAATAATACTACTAATATTATTATTAGAAGAAAAATAAAGGGTCTACCATGGTTTCAATTAAATTGAAATGATTTCTTCAGGAACCTACCCTACGTTAATATATATATATATTGTCGTGTATATCAGGGACATCCTATTTTTTAGGGACGGGGGGTAGGTGCGCCCAATCTGAAGTTGAAATAACCAGCGTATTCTAAGACCTGCCGACAGGGTGGTCATATGAAAGAGGTTCGGATTAAAAGATGAAACAAACTTACCAGCATGAGGAAGTGCATAAGACGTGGATATAAATTCGCTAAAAAAGACCAAAAACAGACAAAACAAGAAAAAAAAACCGAAAAGAAATGGAAATAAAAAAGAAGTGAATAGTGAGTTGAATACAAACAGAGAAAGAGAAAGAGAAAGAGAGAGAGAAAGAGAAAGAGAAAGAGAAAGAGAGAGGGGGAGGGCGAACATTGAATTATAACAAGATGGAGCGATTAGTGAACTGTAGGAGCCACGTCTGATTTCTGTTTATTCTCGGTGTGCAGCTTCCTACTGTTGGGAGATTAGCTGCTTGATTAGGCTGCTGCCAGTCGAACTGGAAAGTGTGGGTTTTCGAGAATCAGTGAGATCACATGGACAAGCGTAAACATAAAGACCACTCGTACACATACACACTCAGATTGAAGTTAGTTACTAAAAACACATACACTCTTTTTTTTTAAATGAACCAGAAAACATAGACTGACGCATGCGTACAACTAAATAACTTTCTACCTCGAAGCTGAGATTGTTATGTATTCCAAACGAGTTCCAGACCAGGTATACAAATATGTAAGAATTCGGATGGTGATTTTAAAAGAAAGCCGATCGTGCTTATTAAAATGACCAAAGTAATATGCCATATTACCCATATTTAAATATTTACCTCAGAACTCTTTTTCTAATATTTCGGGTCGCGTCCACCCTTTATTAATTTTTTTTGCAGATAACTAATTATAATAGGGAAATAGAATTAAATAAAATAAACATTTATTTCATTCTAAGCCCTAGCAAGCTCCAAACCCTTTTTATCATATGGGTGCTAGAAGGCGGTGGCTGCGGGTCTACATGTCCTGGGAATGACGTTAAACTCTATCTGATGGTGAGGTTCCAGTTTTGGAGGTTTGGGGAATGTGGAGCACCCCTTCATCACCATTGCTCCCTGGTCTACTCTGACCCGGAGTGGTAGTACCTGTTAGGGTCCCATCTATGGGTTAAATAGAAAAATGTATTTATAAAAAAATTGTATTATCCCTTAAGAATTGATTTATTTCAAAACTTTATCGGCATTAAATGACCTACTGAGGTTGATATGCCGTAAAACAAAACAAAACAAACAAACAAACAAATTATTTAATTCTATTTTATTTTCCTATTCTATTATAATCAGTTGTCTTTTTAAAAAAATGATAATTGGTGGAGGCCACCCGAAAAATTGGAAAAAGTAAAACCGGCAAAAGGCAAAACAACGATTATCTATCATAACTCATGTTTTGTTCTCTTTAATTATTTCCTTTTTTTCTTGTATTAACAAAACAAAAGGTAGTAGACGTGTGCACATAATGATTTATCTGTGCAATTAAGAGGGCTACTGCCAGCGACGCACGGTAGCATTGCATTGGTGGGAGAGCCGCTGTGACCGGCTTAAAGTAGGCAAACATTTGATTTATATGGTAAAGACAAAAAAAAGCAAAGATTTTAATTAACCTAATTTTGGATTTAAACAGAGAATGCTCAAGAACAAAGCAAATCACCACATATCTACTCTCACATAAATAAATAAAACATTTGTCTTTTTAGTTTGGATATTTATTAAAAAAAAAAAACTATTCGATATAAGTTTGGATAGTGTAAACATCTATATATATATATATATATATATAATTTTTTTTATGTTGGTGGGATCAAGAACGGTAGGGCCAAAAAGGAGAAAAAGAATAAAATTGCTTTTGTATGCAAAGAGCAGGACGGAATTTGTTGATGAGGAGGGCCTCGAGTACAATTAGGTGTAACTCGTTGGTTGAAGATGCCAAGATGGCGTACATTGAGGGCGTATATGCTGCTGCACAATCAGAAAGATTGTTTTTTGGGGTGCACTACACAAAGATTAGAAAGTAGAATAAAACAGCACATTCCATCTGTTATCCGCCACAATAACTTCGACCGATCTTCTCCACCAAGCAATCCAAATTCACCTTCCACCATTGGGCGACACCTTTTGGACATCCTGAACGAACGTAATATATATATATATATATATATATATATATATATATATATATTTCGTAATATATATATATATATATATATATATATATATATATTTCGTCTCTGAAGATAAAGTTTTCTTTGAAATCGATAAGACAAAAAAACAACATCTTTTTGTTTTATTTTTATACGCATTGTAATTGCCTTCAAATTATAATATATATATATTATATATATATATATATATATATATATATATATATGTGTGTGTGTGTGTGTGTGTGTGTGTGTGTGTGTGTGAATAAAAGGAAGGGAATCCGACGGTATGTAGTATAATAAAAAAATTAAAATACACAGGTTTAAATGATTTATTTATCGGTCTGTTTAAAATTTGAAGTCTGAGAAAAAAAAGCGAACCGTCCATTTTTTCAACGTTCTTTTTTTTCACACACACACACACACACACACACACACACACACACATATATATATATATATATATATATATTACATTTCTCTCTGTCTCCCACTCTCTCTCCCTCTCTCTCTCTCTCTCTCTCTATATATTATATATATATATATATATATATATATATTATACACGTTTCTCTCCCTCTCTCCCTATATATATATATATATATACACACGTCTCTCTCTCTCTCTCTATATATATATATATATATATTATATACGTCTCTCTCTCTCTCTCTCTCTCTCTCTATATATATATATATATATATATATATATATATATATACGTCTCTCTCTCTATATATATATATATATTACGTTTCTTTCTCCCTCTCACTCTATAAATATATACATATTTAGATAATGTAGGCCTCTCCACCTTATATATATATGTGTATATACATTATATATATATATATATATATATATATATATAGAATATGAAGATATACTATGTAGGCTTGTGCATATTAATATACGTTTCTCCATAACTATCAGGCCAGCGAATTCCACTTGTTCACTGTGTACATCTTATCAAACAAAATAAGTCTGCATAAATTCCGATCCTTAGCAAGAAATCAAAACACAGATTTGCAAACATTAACGCTTCTATGAACACTAACTAAAGTATGAAGTTTACAGTTCACATCACAGGAAAATCTCATTCCACTCGGAATTTGCCACATAAATATTTAAATCTATTTTTCTCTTAGAATATACTTCTCATCTTGCAAGATCCTGTGTCGCAAGATCACAGGTCCCGAGTTCAAGTCTAGGCCACGTCACTGATTAAACTCATTTTAACTCCAAATTCAAAATATCTTATAATAAAGAGATTGTGGGTATGCCTGCCTGTAACTGAAACTACGTCAGAACAAACGTCCCGATTCTCTTAGTTGTTTACGTTATATTCTCAATGGTTATTAAATAATCATTATTTAATCTTAATTAGCATCTTATTTATTAACAATGTCTCTTTAAATCTATTTAAATCTCTTTAAATCCATTTATTAACAATGTCTCTTTAAATCTATTTAAATCTATTTTTCTCTTAGAATATACGTCTCATCTTGCAAGATCCTGTGTCGCAAGATCACAGGCCCCGAGTTTAAGTCGATTAAACTCATTTTAACTCCAAATTCAAAATATCTTATAATAAAGAGATTGTGGGTATGCCTGCCTGTAACTGAAACTACGTCATTACCAACGTCCCAATTCTCTTAGTTATTTACGTTATATTCTCATTGGTTTTTAAATAATCAATATTTAATCTTAATTAGCATCTTATTTATTAACAATGTCTCTTTAAATCTCTTCACATCTATTTAAATCTATTTATTAACAATGTCTCATATAATCTATTTTTCTCTTAGAATATACTTCTCATCTTGCAAGATCCTGTGTCGCAAGATCACAGGTCCCGAGTTCAAGTCTAGGCCACGTCACTGACTAAACTCATTTTAACTCCTTAACAAAATGTATTATATCTTATTCAAAATATCTTATAATAAAGAGATTGTGGGTATGTCTGCCTATAACTGAAACTACGTCAGAACCAACGTCCCGATTCTCTTAGTTGTTTACGTTATATTCTCAATCGTTATTAAATAATCATTATCTATTCTTAATTAGCATCTGATTTATTAACAATGTCTCTTTAAATCTCTTTAAATCTCTTTAAATCCATTTATTAACAATGTCTCTTTAAATCTATTTAAATCTATTTTTCTCTTAGAATATACTTCTCATATTGCAAGATCCTGTGTCGCAAGATCACAGGTCCCGAGTTCAAGTCTAGGCCACGTCACTGATTAAACTCATTTTAACTCTTTAACACAATGTATTATATCTTATTCCAACTATCTTATAATAAAGTGATTGTGGTTATGTCTGCCGGTAACTGAAACTACGTCAGAATCAACGTCCCAATTCTCTAAGTTATTTACGTTATATGCTCAATGGTTTTTAAATAATCATTATTTAATCTTAATTAGCATCTTATTTATTAACAATGTCTCTTTAAATCTATTTAAATCTATTTTTCTTGCAAGATCCTGTGTCGCAAGATCACAGGTCCCGAGTTCAAGTCTATGCCACGTAACTGATTAAACTCATTTTAACTCCTTAACACAATCTTATTTATTAACAATGTCTCTATTAAAGTCTAGCTGAGATAGATGTTTCTCAAAACATCATATATCATTAGTGTGTTTAAAATCTTGCAATGTGTGTTATATATTATTGAGAAATAAATGTTTACCTAATATATAGTGTGAATAATTTGCATACCAGTTTTAATAAAACAGTGCTTAATAGATCATTTCTTGGAGTTATTGATTTCTAATATTATTGTTTTATTCTCACACGTATCAAAAGCAATCCTGTGTATAATTTTATATTGAAATCAATTAAAATAATTAGTCGGAATAAGTGTTTTGTTTTGTGTTCGTATTTAATTTCATTAGTCTTTCTAATTCAATATGATGTCTAATTATACTAAAACTTAAATTCTTGTTATCGGAGTGCGTATTTTTTAACTAGTTAATTTAAGAGGATTTCATGTTTTTTGGTGGTAGAATAATTTCAAGAAATTCTGAATTCAAAGTCGTATGTTTTTTTCCTGCCTGACTTATTATTTTTTTTTGGGGGGGGGGGGGATTTTAAAGGAGTGTGTATATTTGAATAAGCTTAAGATATTGCTACAGCTCAAGAATAATATTCGTGCAAAGATAAGAGGATTGACCCGAGAAACCTTGAGCAAAATCATACAATGTACTCGAATTAAGGTGCAACTTTGTATCCGCAAAAAATGGAGGCAATTTAAAGGATATCATTTATATTTCCTTGGATTTTCATCTTTTATGTGTCACAATTTTATGTGCCACACTGTACAAACTTTCAACTAATTATACTCTATCTCTCCCAGCCCCTGTCTCTCTCTCTCTCTCTCTCTCTCTCTCTCTCTCTATATATATATATATATATATATATATATATATATATATATATATATATATATGTCATCAAGAAAGTGAAAAACAACTAGATGAAAAAGTGTACGAAGGGAGCAGGAATATCACCGGAAAAAAGTGTAAGAAGAAAAAAGAAAGGAAATAAAAAAAGGTGTAAGAAAGAAAGAAGGAAAAAAGAAAATGAAAAAGAAAGAAAGAAAATGTAAATAAATAAAGAAAGAAAGAACGAGAGAAAGAAGGAACTATAGTAAGAAGAAAAAAATCGAAAACAACGAAAGAAAGAAACAAAAAGGAAGCACCTCCCAAAAAAAAGTAAAGACAAAGAAAAAAAATCAAGAGAAAATGGAAAGAAAAAGAAAGAAAGAAAGAAAGAAAGAAAGAAAGAAAGGAACAAAAAAGATAGAACGAATGAAAGATCTAATGAAAGAATGAAAAGAGAGATGGAAAAAGGAAAGCAAAAATAAATAAAGGAAGAAAGAAAGAAAGAATGAAAGAGAAATACAGAAAAACGAAGGAAAATAGAAGGAGAAAATGAAAGAAAGAAAATGAAAACTCTCTCTCCCCACCCCCCCTCTCTCTCTCACTCTCTCTCTCTCTCTCTCTCTCTATATATATATATATATATATATATATATATATATATATGTATGGGATGTGTGAACGATGAGAGCGATGTAGGAATCTCATGTCTTTGTCGCATTTTCCTTCCTCCTTCTAGTCATCTTCGGGTTATTGCTTTCTATATATTTTATAAGTATGCTTCGTTATATTTCTGTCTCTGTCTATCTTTTTCTGTGCTTACACACAACACACACACACCACACACACACCACCACACACACCAATATATATATAATATATATATATAATATATATATATATATATTATATATATTTATGGACTCTCTCGTCGATTTTCGACGCATGAGGGTTCACACACACAATGAAACACCCACACAGTAATTTGTTTATAGTAGTGAAGTCTTTGTGTTGGACCATCCACACTTTTTGGCACAGTCGATAGGAAAGAATTGGTGCATCAAGGGTTGCCACAAACCCAATCAACGACCGACCACAGGAAATTTGTATTTTGAATATATATATATATATATTTCTCACTGTTTCTCTCTCACTCTTTATATTCCCCATCTCTCTCTCTCTCTCTCTCTCTCTCTCTCTCTCTCTCTCTCTCTCTCTGTTTTACCCTTTTTTTGTTCTTTTTTTATATCTATTTCTTCTCTCTCTCTCTTCTCTCTCTCTCCTCTCTCTCTCTCTCTCTCTCGTTATCTCCAGTTCTTTATCGCTCTCATATATATAATATATTATATATATATATATATATATATATCCCAGTTTATCTCTGCGTATTCCTTCGTCTCTTTCTCTTGTTTTCTGTTCTTTTTTCTTTATCTCTCTGTTTTCTTCTATCTCTTTTTTTGTCAGTCTTTCAGACGGGCTTTTAATTCACTGATAATTCTCAACAAGACACTTCGAACGAATGTATGAAAGTCTCAAGGATGCAACGATAGGAGACGATGAAGAACTGTCCTGGCATATCAGTTGCATTCACCATCCTTCTCTCCTTCACATAATGTACTTGTTGCTTTTCTGTCGTTTTTATGGCTATATCTCGTTGTCTCTGGCTGGCTGATTGTCTCTTTCTATCTCTGTTCGTTCACACCTCTCTGTATGTTCATTTGTCTCGTCTCTTCTCGTCTCTCTCTCTCTCTCTTCTCTCTCTCTCTCTCTCTCTCTCTCTCTCTCTCTCTGTTTTTGTCCTTTTTCTGACTATTTCTCTCTGTATGTTCATCGTCTCGTCTCGTCTCGTCTCGTCTCTCTCCCCCCCTCTCTCCTCTCTCCCTCTCTCTCCCCCTCTCTCTCTCTCTCTCTCTCTCTCTCTCTCGGTTTTTTGTCCTTTTCCTGACTCTTTCTCTCTGTATATTCATTCGTCTCGTCTCTTCTTTTCTCTTCTCTCTCTCTTCCTCTCTCTCTCTCTCTCTTGTTGTCCTTTCTCTGACTCTGTTTCTCTCTGTATGTTCATTCGTCTTTTTCTTTCTCTCTCTCTCTCTCTCTCTCTCTCTCTCTCTCTCTCTCTCTCTCTCTCTCTCTGTTTTTGTCCTTCTCTGACTCTGTTTCTCTCTGTATGTTCATTCGTCTCTTCTCTCTCTCTCTCTCTCTCTCTCTCTCTCTCTCCTCTCACTCTCTGTTTTTGTCCTTTCTCTGACTCTGTTTCTCTCTGTATGTTCATACGTCTCGTCCCTTCCTCTCTCTCTCTCTCTCTCTCTCTCTCCATCTTCTCTCTCTCTCTCTCTCTCTCTCTCTCTCTCTCTCTCTGTTTTTGTCATTTTTCTGACTGTTTCTTCTGTATGTTCATTCGTCTCGTCTGTTCTTTTCTCTCTCTCTCTCTTCCCCCCCCTCTCTCTCTCTCTCTGTTTTTGTCCTTTCTCTGACTCTGTTCTCTCTGTGTGTTCATTTGTCTAATCTCTTCTTCTTTCCCCCCCCCTCTCTCTGTTTTTTTCCTTTCTCTGATTCTGTTTCTCTCTGTATGTTCATTCCTCGTTTCTTCTTCTCTTCTTCTTCTTCTTCTTCTTTTCTTCTTCTTCTTCTTCTCTCTCTCTCTTCTCTCTCTCTCTCTCTCTCTCTCTCTCTCTCTCCCTCTCTCTCTCTCTATTTTCTATAGTCGTTTGCTTTCATCGTCTGACACTACTTTGTTGTACGAGATATTTCGACAGATTTTTTTTATTTTCTAAGGGTTAAATTCTTTAATGTTTTGGGATCTTCTTTTATATTCACATCCGGAAGATAACAAAAAAAAGATTACAAAAATGGAAACGGACTTTTCTAAAATGACAAAATAGAGAGAAAATGAAAGTTTGTTAATGAATAAATAAAAAATAGCATCAAAGAAAGTGAAAAACAACTAGATGAAAAATTGTACGAAGGGAGCAGAAATATCTCCGGAAAAAGTGTAAGAAAGAAAAAGGAAAGGAAATAAAAAAAGATGTAAGAAAGAAAGAAGGAGAAAAAAAGAAAAAGAAAGAAAGAAAATGTAAATAAAGAAAGAAAGAAATAACGAAAGAAAGAAAGAAGGAACTATAGTAAGAAGAAAAAAAAAGGAACACAACGAAAGAAAGAAACAAAAAGGAAGCACCCCCCCCAAAAAAAAATAAAAATATAATAAATAAAGACAGAGAAAAAAATCCAGAGAAAAATGGAAAGAAATAAAGAAAAAAAAGAAAGAAAGAAAGAAAAGAAAGAAAGAAAGGAAAAAAAGATAGAACGAATGAAAGAACTAATGATAGAATGAATAGAGAAACGGAAAAAGGAAAGCAAAAATAAATAAAGGAAGAAGAAAGAAAGAATGAAAGAGAAATACAGAAAAACGAAGGAAAATAGAAGGAAATAACGAAAGAAAAAAAAATGGAAAAAAATGGGAAAGCAACAAAAAGAGAGGCGGGAAAATGTAAGAAAGGCAGAACGAACGATCAGAAGACAGAAAAGAAGAACCAAATAAATAACAAAACAAAGAAACAAAAAGACAGACGGTCAATTGAAAGAAGGAAAGGACGAAAAACAAAAGAAAGAGTTTTAAATACATTTATTTAAAAAAAAGCGCGAAAAGACTAAAAAAAAAGGGCGGGAAATATTTATGAAAGAGAAAAATGTTGTATGAGAGCTGCAAGGGAAATGTTTCGTGTCTTAGCTATTTCTGTGAAAAAGGAACACAGTAAATTGACTAGATTAACATATCAACGTTAAATATCGTTGCCTAAAGGGGAAAAGCGGTAGCAGCTTTGAATATTTGAACGTGGCTAAGCGATGAAAATTGACATTGACAAGGCTCGTCTGGCATAACTTTCAGTCAATTAGTAAAGAAGTCTTTATTGAATTAGAAAGAATCAACATATTTGCCTCGACTCTAGCGAAAAAAAAAAACTTAAACAAAAAGAAAAAAATCAAAACAAAATAAAACAGGGAATAAATAACTAAATATATTTTTAGGAAACTGGTTTCCAAAACGAGGAACCAATCACAGAACTAAAAAACTGATGAGTCTGGTCACTTACAGAAAAGAAAAGAAAAAAGAGTGTTGCATAGGGCCAAACTCGAGTTTTAGTATAAGTCGTTAGTGGTAGTAGACGTCGTTAGTTCAGAAACAACATACGCAAGTCGTATAGTCACAAATGGGCTAATTCATTCTCTCTAGACTCGTAGGCTCTTTATCAGAGAGAAGGAAAGAGAGAGAGGGTTGGGAGAGAGAGATGAGAGAGAGAGTTGGGAGAGAGAGAGGAGAGAGAGGGAGAGGAGGGTAAGATCAAATTGTTCTCTCGTAAAACCATGTCGGTGGGTACTACTTTGCGGAAACCCAAACGGGATTGGAAAATGTAAACTTTTAAATATGTATTAAAATAAATAAACTATTATAAGATTTATAACTCCAGTCATGTATTTATTAAACTTGTTTTAAAAAACACATGAGGACT
>CM042159.1:41753873-41791373 GCA_023376005.1 Doryteuthis pealeii | reverse complement strand
GAAAATACGTATTGCTTTTATGTGGATTTCTTCTCTTTGTCTTGTCAGCTTGTTAAAAGGCTTATTAATCAACTCCAAAATGAATACTTCCCCCATTAGATGCACTTTAACGTCTTACTCAAGAGATTAAGAGCCGAAGCCACCAACTTTTAGCACATATATGATAAAACGGTTGGGAGCTTGGCATAAAGGCAATAGGTTTGAGGCATCAGATAGTTGCTAGGGCTTTTCCAACAACCCATTTAGCCTTACTAATGTTCAAAGGGGATTCCCGCATGTCATAGACTGCTCAGCCATCAGGATCCCACCCTTAAGCATCCCTGATCACCACCCATGGCCAGCAAGTGGCTGGGTTTGGAGGATTTTGCCCCTCTGCAGCGGTGCAGTCGGCGTATCCTACAGAGCCTAGAGTGTTCCATTAGCTCTTGATTTTATCTTTTTTTATATATCAAATTATTATCAAACATGGATATAATCCTAATCTATACATATATTCTATATGTATAGCTTATTATATATATATATATATATATATATATATATAATATATATATATATAATATATTATAATATATATATATATATGGATATATATATATATATATATATATATATATATATATATATAAACACGCTTTGTTTACAAATGTTTGAGACTCTAGTGAATTCATTCCGCTTAGAAAATTGTAGCGATTAAATATTCTCCTAATCTGACAGCTGCCTCTATATATATATATATAGGACAGGTCTGTATGTTTGTGTGTCTGGCTTAAACTACTTGAACAAAATAATAACAGAGTAAACATGTATACAAATTAAATATCACCAGAGCTGGATTTTTGTGGGAAAATAATGAAACTTTTATTTGTATTCATGAAGATATTTAAAAATTAGAATTTGAATAGTAAGAGAAGAGAAAGTCACTGGTGGCGCTCCTGATTAAAACGAGAACACATCCCTTATGGAAGAGCAAAACAATCAATGGATCTTCCTGACTAAATTCCCCGACTCTCTACACAGGTAACGTCGGGTAGCTGTTAATATTCTTGTAGCCATTTTTTAGGCTGCAGGTGAGAGCACTTTACAGTGGAGATCCCTTGTGGCTTTAAGTTTGATCCGTGTTGTAAAGAACTTAAAGTAAATAAGAACTTTGGCAGTTGTAAAGAACTTAAAGTAAATAAGTAAGTAAGTCCTGAGTTATAGAATCATTTGGTAAGTTAATAAGTCCTGTGATAAAATCCTATGTTCCGTCGTCCACGAAGATCCAAGTAGTTATGATTAGGTGGGTTAGCTCAGTCGGTAGAGCGTTCGGCTAGAAACCACAAGGTTCCTAGTTCGATACCGGTCCTCGCAAACTCAGCATAGGAGTAGTACGGGGATCTGTGCGGTAAAGTAAGGAGCTGATGGTAGGTGTGGCGCTCCACCTCAGATGCTAAAACAATCTCATTGGTCTAGCGCTATTGAAAAGGGGATATACTCCCTCGCTGACTGGCTGATACCGACTTTAGGCTGCCCCGTCGACTTTTTTTATGACCAGAACAGCCAGTATAAATAATATCAGCAGCAGAATACTACCAGTGGTTGGTTAAGAGGTTGGTCACATGTTTATCGGCGTATCTATAAGTAGAAGTGGTCATTTGACATACGCCTTATATCCAAAAACGCCAACACGTGTAATGTAGTATTTTCGTTGGTCTCTGTACCGTGAATCCTGTAATCCTTAAGTTCTTCAGTGTTAAGCAGAATCCTTGTTTGTTGGTCCGTGTATCTTGAATCCTATGATACTTGTGTTTCTCAGTGTTAAGCAGAATCCTTGTTTGTTGGTCTGTGTATCTTGAATCCTATGATCCTTGTGTTTCTCAGTGTTAAGCAGAATCCTTGTTTGTTGGTCCGTGTATCTTGAATCCTATGATCCTTGTGTTTCTCAGTGTTAAGCAGAATCCTTGTTTGTTGGTCCGTTTGTTTGTGTTAAGCACGAGCAATTAAACGCATTTCAACCAAGGCCTTTAAATAGTTCATCCACGCAGCCGCGAACAGTCAATAAAAATTTAAGTTGTGACCTCCAACACACCTTATATAACCAAACATAGGCGCGTGGTTTAATGGTTAGAGTCGTAGGAAATGGACTCGTCAACGCGAGTTCAATTACTGGACGAAGCGGTTGGCATTTCACATAGCACTAATACCCTTGAGAAAGGTATGAATCCAGTTTTCCCTCCAGCTATGGGTAAATAGCAGGGCAGACTGGGCTATTTAACCATTGCTAGGTAATCAGTCTATGAGAAGGAAAACTCTGAATTCAATCCTGTTAAAGTTCGTTTAAGAAATTGACCTTGTGACGCATCCTGCTCGTGTGGAGGGGTTGGTAAACATATATATATTTATTTATTTGTTGAATTTTTTAAATATAAGAATTTTTCATAAGCAACTACCCAGGTTTCAGGTTATTTCACCATCGTCAAACTGCTAAATCTTCTGGTGTTTTTTGAAGACATTTCTTGCTGTTATAAAGCTTCTACACATTTGTGGTTGAGCACTGTGATTTCTTTGTTTCATCCCAAAACAAATTTTAAAATATATATATATATATATATAATATATATATATATATATATATATATATAAATATATATATGTATATTCTCACAGTAGCTTTTCTAGTATATCTGGAAGAACATTTTATCGCTACGCACAGAAAAATAGTATAATAAAAAATGTTCAGTGTACAGAAAAATGGTTATCTTCACATACCTATCAGTTAATTAGTAAATTTACCAACTGATCAAATCTCATTTATTGCATTGATTTTAACGCAAATTTCTGGACACAAACAAACGGATTTTTCTTCTTTACCTTGCGAATTAAGCCTTGAAAAAAGATTTGATGAATGTGTGTGTGTGTGTAGGGAAACTTTTGTTACGGATTTTATCTGATTAATGTGTAACTATACGTTACAGTCAAGTTGCCCTGAAATCACTGGTTTCTGCCGGCTGCTGCAGAGGGGTACGATCCCACTAGGCTAGGTCGATTTTTCACTTTTTAAAAACATCATATTGCTCCTCTATGCGAAAGTTGTATGTTCGTATACTGAATACTGATACCAAAAATGAGATATTTTACTTGTACCATTGTTTGAGGAAATACCATCACGGATCGTCTACTAAAATGCACCAAAAAATCATCGTTTTCGCAAAATCTATCCTTATAAAAACGGATTTTAGTGCATTCTAGATCACCATATTCTTCCAGGCTGATTCTCGGGCTGATTTCTCCGGGTTTCTTTTACTTCTTGTTCGTTCGGTCTCATTAATTCGGGCTGGTCATTTTCTTTTTAAATTATCAATAAGACTGTGTTGTTTTTTCTTAAGTCTTTAATTTCAACAACCTAGCCCATATTAGACCGCAGGGTGCGAAAGGACTCTCATAAGCGAAATATCTCGTCGCATCTTCTTTCTTGCTTTTTTGTTTTCTATTATATTATTTCTGTGTAGCATGTCCTTTTCTCTCCCTTCCTTTTTTTTTAAGAAAAACGTAACAGTCCATTATTTAGCTGAGGTTACGACACTCATAAGAAATAAGAATTTGACGGTTAAGCGACACCAGATAATCAGGATTTACAGTTTTCTATTTCATATTGGTCGATTGAACGGTCGTATCTTTAACGAGAGGATGTTGCAAGATGATAACGGCTGGAAGAATAAGGAACAAGCGTATTAATAGATAGAATACAAAAGAAAAATTGAAATCATAACCTCATGTAAAATAATGTTACAGACCACTAAATCCTTATGGACGAGGCATTTGTACTAATTTGAGCTCATTTTGAGAGCCTCGTAGCTGTAGTCTGATGGTTATTTATCCAACTCGTACGCCACGGAGAGGATGTGACACAAGATCCTAAGTATGGGGCCTCCTACGAGGATCGAACTCACAATTCATATTTTGCTGACCATTACATCACGATAGGACGCACTTTTATTTCTCAGGTCGGTCCGCACGGATACGATAAAAGACAAGGTTGCAAGTATAGAGAAACCAGCGAGAGTCACCGCAGCTGTAGTTAGGTGTGTCATGTGCTTGATCCCCAATCGTTAAACTTACAGAGCCGTCAATCATTAGTGACAATGGATTTGTACTATTTTGAGCATCTATATTTTAATACTGGTGTTCCTAAAAATACAACCGTTATCATCTTGCAACACTATCTGACAGTCCAAATCGTCCAAGATGAAATGCTGAAAATGTAAATCCTGATTAACTCATGTTGCTTATCCGCCGAATTATTATTTCCTATGAGTGTCGTTACCTCCGCTAAATAATGGAATATTCAGTTTTTCTTTTAAAAAAGAAAGGGAAGAAAAAGGATATGCCACACAGAAAAATGTAATAAGAAAGAATGAAAGAAAGAAAGAAAGTAGAGGAAATATTGATGTAAGCTCGTGGAGCGAGAAGGCTAATCAGTTTCAATCGAGAGAAAATGAAAAGTTGAAAAGAATGAAAAGAAAGATTAAAGAGTAAGGAAGGGCTAAATCAATATTATTATACTTTTTACATACTGAATAATTTGGCAATAGCTCTTAATTTAACATGTCAACCGTTGCAATAATTAAAATTATCATACTCCTGCTATATCCACAGGTACTGCTAGTTGTAATATGTGTTCAGTCTTCACAGCTGTAGTTTGGTTGTGTATAATACCCAACTCTGTACGTCTATGAATAGGATGTGGACTAAAGTGCGGAGCCTCCAGCGAGGATCGACCTCATATTTAAGTAGTAAGTGATATTCGCGAGAACTAGCTTCCTAACCTATTACATAAAAGGATGGGGAGCTTCTTTAATGTTCTCAGTCCGATCGTCACGGATTCATGTGAGACAAGATTGGCAAAGTATGGGCAACCGGTAAGGTCGAATTGCAAGCTCTAATGTCAAATGTGTTTGTTGTCAACGCGTTGGCCACATTATTGTCAGTAGTCGTCCTGTCGTATGTAATGCTAACTTGAAACATATAAAACAAAGTTATGTTGTAGTGTGTGTTGTGTGTGTGTGTTCTATGTGTGTGTGTGTGGGTGAGTAGAGAGAAGACTGAACAGAGAGAGAGAGAGAGAGGGGAGGAGGATGGAGTGAATCTGAGAGAGAATGTGAGATAAGGTTGCAAGTATGAGGCAATCAGTCAGTGAGTCGACGACAGCCTAGTTGGTGGTCCATGTTTTTGTAAGTCGTGGCCACAGTATTGTTAGTTATTGTGTTCGCGCGCGCACGCGTGTGTGTGTGTGGTTGTGTGTGGAGAGAGAGAGAGAGAGAGGGAGAGAGGGGTGGAGAGAGAGATATACGGGCGGTGAAAGGGGAAAGGGAACAGAGAAAGAGAGAGAGAGGGAGAGAGAGGTGGAGAGGTGGAGAAAAGAGAGAAAAGAGAGGTGAAGAGAGAGAGAGAGAGAGTTGGATGAGGATGAAAGAGGTGGAGAGAGAAAGAGGTGAAGAGAGAGTGGTGGATAGGTAAGAGAAGAAGAGAGAGAGAGAGAGAGAGAGAGAGAGAGAGAGACGGACGGTGAAAGGGAAAGGACAAGAGAGAGAGAAGAGAGAAGAGAGAGGAGAGAGAGGTGGAGATAGAGAGGTGGAGAATAGAGAAGTGGAGAGAGAGAGAGAGAGAACGTGGAGAGAGAGAAAGCAGAGAGAGAGAGAGAGAGAGAAGAGAGAGAGAAGAGAGAGGGGCGGGTGAAGGGAAAGGGGAGGGAGTGATAGTCCATTATGGGATGGTGATTGCCCTTACGGCGACGATTAAAAAAATTTAGCCTCAGTAATCGAAATAAAGACATGTCTACCCCAACCCACTCCTACACACTTCCCACGTGTTTATTGGTTCTTTGCCAAGATCTAACTAAATGTACTAATAAGAGAGAGAAAGAGAGAGAGAAGAGAGAGAGAGAGAGAGAGAGAGAGAGAGAGAGAGAGAAGAGTTCTGCCTGGTGTCTGGAAAGAGTTGCGTATCTATCACTCGCATTGTTTGTTATACGGTAAGGGCAGATGAATATCGGATTATCATTGATTAGTTTTTTTAAAAAAATGCAACCTACTTAATAGGCGTACTTGATTACTAGGCCTCATGCCCAATTAGTCTGATAACGTACACATACACCTTATACAGCTCTGCAGGCAATATTTATATGAATTTATTCCTCACACAAGTTCAGAACAGGGGGGGGAGGGGTGAATGCACAGACACATGTCCCTAAATATATATATATATATATATATATTATATATATATATATTTCCTGTCGGAGGAAAAATCGTTTAGTATACATCGCTGATAATGACTTAATAAAGTAGAAACAGTTCTGTATCGATGTTCTAACAACACCGAGTAAATTCTTTTGCGAAATTCACTTGTCATTATTATTCTTCTATAAATTAATCGAATTTGATGCGATTATGCGCATTGTAAATTGCCTTCAAGCAAAAATATCAATATTAATATATATATATATATATATATATATAATATATATATATATATAGTATATGAGTCGGGAGAATTAGACATTTTTGTTCTAAGCTCGCCTGAAAATAGTCCTTAATGCAAGACTCTAAGTCTTTTAGTTATTTATTTAAATATAAATTTGGCTCTGTGACTCTAAACAATAAGAGCGACACATTGAGCTCTCAAAACTGCGACAGAGTTGTTTTTAAAATAAAAAAAACTTAGTCCGTAAGGAAAAGAATTTCTTCCTCTAGACTTTTGGATTATATTAGTTTATATATATATATTCATATATAATATATATATATATATATATATAATTAATATTTATATTTTTGCTTTACATATCTATTTATTTGGTACAAGGAAACATTCACGACCAGAGGGTTACGATCCCACTAGCTATTCCGATTTCTCACTTTTTAAAAACATCAAATTGTCCCCCTATGTGAAAGGGTTATGTCGTAATACTGAATAATGATACCAGAAAATAAGATCTTTGACACCGCACCATTGTTTAGGGAAATAGCATCACGCATCTGATCTACCTAAAATGCCACCCAAAAATCCACTCATTTGCGCAAAATCTATCCTTTATGAAACGAGGATTCTACGTGCATCTAATCACCATATCTTAGGCTGATTCTCGGGCTGATTCTCCCGGGTGATTTTACTTCTGTTCTTCGTCTTTAACCATTAATTCGGGCTGGTCATCCTTTTTAAATTATTCAATAAGGACTGTGTGTTTTCTTAAGTCTTTATCAACAACCCAGCCATATTAGCCGCAGCGTGGCGGAAAGACTCTCAAACGCAATATCTCGTCGCATCTCTCTTTCTTCTTTTTTGTTTCTATTATATTTTTCTGATGCTGCATGTCCTTTTTCATCCCTTCCTTTCTTTTTAAGACAAAACTAATGTCCATTATTTACTCGTGATATATGACACACATAGAAGAAATAAGAATTATGACGGTTTAACTGACTCAGAATAATCAGGACCAGTTTTCTATTTCATATTTGTCGATTGAACGGTCGATATCTTTAACGGATCAGGTCTGCAAGAGGGATAACGCTGGAAACAGAATAAGGAACAAGCGTATAATAGAAGAAAACAAAAAAGAAAAAAAATTGAAATTCATAACCTCATGTAAAATAATGTTACAAGGACCACTAAAATCCTATGAAACTATGCCATTTTGTACTTAATTTGAGCCTCATTTGAGAGCCTCGTATCCTGTAGTCTATGGTATTTATCAACTCGTACGCCACGGACAGGAGTGAACACAAGATCTCTAAGTATGGGCCTCCAAACGAGGATCGAACTCCCTATTCATATTTTGCTGACCCAGTTTACATCACGATAGGGACGCCACTTATTTCTCAGTCGTCTCCGCGGATATTGATATGAGACAACGCTTCAAGTATGGAGAAACCAGCGACGGTCCGTCGCCGCACTGTAGTTAGGGTGTGTCCTATGTTTTGATCCCAATCGTTAAACTACAGAGCCGTCAAATCATTTAGGACAATGGATTTGTACTATTTTGAGCATTCTACAGTCGGTAGAGCGTTCGCTAGAAACCACAAGGTTCCTAGTTCGATACCGGTTCCTCGCCAACTCAGCGTCATAGAGTAGCACAGGGATCTGTGCTGTTAAAGTAAGACGCTGATCGTACGGGTTGTACGCTTCACAATGAGTCGCTGCCGGTGCTCCACTCAGATGCTAAAAACAATCTCAAAACTTGGTCTAGCGCTAATTTGAAAAGGGATAGACTCCCTCGCTGACTGGCTTGATCTTATACCCACTTTAGGCCACCCCGACGACTTTACTTTCTTTTTAGTTTATATTTAATAATGTGATTCCTAAAAAATACAACCGTTATCAGCTTTGCAAACACAAACGAGTACCTTATCAGTCCAAATTCGTCCAAAAAATGAAAAATGCTGAAATGTAAATCAACAGTGATAGTTGCTTATTCCGTCCGAATTATTATTTCCATGAGTGTCGTCACCCGGCTAAAATAATGAATATTTCAGTTTTCTCTTTTAAAAAAGAAAGGGAAGAAAAAAGAAGATACCAAGAAATATCTGAAACACGTGTTGCGTATAATATATATATATATATATATATATATATATATATATCGATTATATACTGACACACACAAAGCCACAGACTTACAAAACAGAGATACATGCACACACAGACAGAGATAAACACATACACTTATAAATATCAACAATGAATTAGTAGCCAGCAACCATGTTTTTAAATAATTGCATACATCTACACATACACACATGCACGCACACACATGCACACATACACACACAAAGACCCGTAAGCCTTGTCGGATGGGGCTTTAGAATACCCCGACTGCATGTCTGTAGAGGAGCAAGACCCCTACCAATGGGGGCATTTGTTAGCCGTGGGTTACGAACCGTGCTGTTTTAGGAGGGAAACATTGTAGATGAGCAGTCTATGACACGCACCACCCCAATTTGGCCCTTACGTAGGCTAGATGGGCTGTCGGATATACCGCCTCTGATTAATCGGCTGATTACACCAAGCCCTTGCACCAATATGATTGTCCCAACCGTATTGCCCTTATGACAAAATCCAACCCTTTTTATCATATGGGTGCTAGAAGGCGGTGACTGAGGGTCTTCATATCCTGGGTATGACGTTAAACACTCACACCCTTGCTCCTAGGTCCACTCTGACCCGGAATGGTAGTCCATCTATGGTTCGAATAGAAAATTTGTTTCAAAACATTGAGTTTAACGAATTTTCTTCGAAAATATCGCTACAAAAGATTTATATCTTTACTGGCATTAAATGACCCACCGTGGTTGATATGCGGTAAAACAAAACAAACAAATCACACAGACACGTACACAGACACCTAAAATGTACACAAATAGCGAAATACGCACAGAACCAAAGACACTCATACATACACAGAGACGGAAACACTCAGACAGACAGAAACACACAGACTTACATATAAATATCGCCCATAAATATGTCCCCTTCAACCATGTTTTATAAATTATTGCAAAAAATGAATATTTAATTGCTCAACATAAATGTATATTTAGATCTCTATGTATTTATGACTTTTTATACAAATTCTCTTTTCAAATTCTGAACATAAACCCCTTTTTTATAATCCTCAACATTAAAAATCCAAGTTGTAATAAAAGCCAATTGATAATTCTATGAATTGCCGTCATCGATCAATCCCAGAGATAGGTCGCCATCTTTTAGATATATATAAAAATAAGGTTGATTTAAAAAATACTTTTTTATTATTTAGTTTGGTCACATGTTTATCGGCGAGTCTATAAGTAGAAGTGGTCATTTGACACACGCCTTATATCCAAAAATGCCAACACGTGTAATGTAGTATTTTCGTTGGTCTCTGTACCGTGAATCCTGTGATCCTTAAGTTCTTCAGTGTTAAGCAGAATCTTTGTTTGTTGGTCCGTTTGTTTGTGTTAAGCACGAGCAATTAAACGCATTTCAACCAAGGCCTTTAAATAGTTCATCCACGCAGCCGCCAACAGTCAATAAAAAATTAAGTTGTGACCTCCAACACACCTTATATAACCAAACATAGGCACGTGGTTTAATGGTTAGAGTCGTAGGAAATGGACTTGTCAACGCGAGTTCAATTACTGGACGAATCTGTTGGCATTTCACATAGCGCTAATACCCTTGAGAAAGGTATGAATACAATTCTCCCTCCAGCTATGGGTAAATAGCAGGGCAGACTGGGCTCTTTAACCATGGCTAGGTAACCAGTCTATGAGAAGGAAAACTTTGAATTCAAACCTGTTAAACTTCGCTTAAGAAATTGACCTGTGTCGCATCCTGCTCGTGTGGAGGGGTTGGTATATATATATATATATATATAATTATATAATATATATATTTATTTGTTGAATTTTTAAAATATATAAGAATTTTTCCTAAGCAACTACCCAGGTTTCAGGTTATTTCACCATCGTCAGACTGCTAAATCTTCTGGTGTTTTTTTAAGACATTTCTTGCTGTTATAAAGCTCCTACAAATTTGTGGTTGAGCACTGTGATTTCTTTGTTTCATCCCAAAAACAAATTTTTAAATATATATATATATATATATATATATATATATATATATATATATATATATATATATATTCTCACAGTAGCCTTTTCTAGTATATCTGGAAGAACATTTTATCGCTACGCACAGAAAAATAGTACAATAAAAAATGTTCAGTGTACAGAAAAATGGTTATCTTCACATACCTATCAGTTAATTAGTTAATTTACCAACTGATCAAATCTCATTTATTGCATTGATTTTAACGCAAATTTCTGGACACAAACAAACGGATTTTTCTTCTTTACCTTGCGAATTAAGCCTTGAAAAAAGATTTGATGAATGTGTGTGTGTATGTAGGGAAACTTTTGTTACAGATTTGATCTGATTAATGTGTAACTATACGTTACAGTCAAGTTGCCCTGAAATCACCGGTTTCTGCCGGCTGCTGCAGAGGGGTACGATCCCACTAGGCTAGGTCGATTTCTCACTTTTTAAAAACATCAAATTGTCCCTCTATGTGAAAGGTGTATGTTCGTATACTGAATAATGATACCAAAAATGAGATCTTTTACTAGCACCATTGTTTGAGGAAATAGCATCACGGATCGTCTACTAAAATGCACCAAAAATCATCATTTTCGCAAAATCTATCCTTTATGAAACGAGGATTTCTAGTGCATTCTAGATCACCATATTCTTCAGGGCTGATTCTCGGGCTGATTTCTCCGGGTTGATTTTACTTCTTGTTCTTTCGGTCTCATTAATTCGGGCTGGTCATTTCTTTTTAAATTATTCAATAAGACTGTGTTGTTTTTCTTAAGTCTTTATTTCAACAACCCAGCCCATATTAGACCGCAGGGTGGCGAAAGGACTCTCAAAGCGAATATCTCGTCGCATCTCTCTTTCTTGCTTTTTTGTTTTCTATTATATTTTTCTGTGTAGCATGTCCTTTTTCTTCCCTTCCTTTCTTTTTAAGAAAAACGTAATGGTCCATTATTTAGCTGGGATTTATGACACACATAGGAAATAAGAATTTGACGGTTAAGTGACTTCAGATAATCAGGATTTACAGTTTTCTATTTCATATTGGTCGATTGAACGGTCTTATCTTTAACGACAGGGTGTTGCAAGATGATAACGGCTGGAAGAATAAGGAACAAGCGTATTAATAGATAGAAAACAAAAGAAAAATTGAAATCATAACCTCATGTAAAATAATGTTACAGACCACTAAATCCTTATGAACTATGCATTTGTACTAATTTGAGCTCATTTTGAGAGCCTCGTAGCTGTAGTCTGATGGTTATTTATCCAACTCGTACGCCACGGAGAGGATGTGACACAAGATCCTAAGTATGGGGCCTCCAACGAGGATCGAACTCCCTATTCATATTTTGCTGACCATTACATCACGATAGGACGCACTTTTATTTCTCAGGTCGGTCTCCGCGGATATGATATGAGACAAGGTTGCAAGTATGGAGAAACCAGCGACGGTCGTCGCAGCTGTAGTTAGGTGTGTCCTATGTTTGATCCCCAATCGTTAAACTTACAGAGCCGTCAATCATTAGTGACAATGGATTTGTACTATTTTGAGCATCTACAGTCGGTAGAGCGTTCGGCTAGAAACCACAAGGTTCCTAGTTCGATACCGGTCCTCGCCAACTCAGCGTATGAGTAGCACAGGGATCTGTGCTGTAAAGTAAGGAGCTGATGGTAGGTGTGGTGCTCCACCTCAGATGCTAAAAACAATCTCCTTGGTCTAGCGCTATTGAAAAGGGGATAGACTCCCTCGCTGACTGGCTGATACCCACTTTAGGCCACCCCGACGACTTTACTTTACTTTTTAGTTTATATTTTAATACTGGTGTTCCTAAAAATACAACCGTTATCAGCTTGCAACACTATCTGACAGTCCAAATCGTCCAAGATGAAATGCTGAAATGTAAATCCTGATGTTGCTTATCCGCCGAATTATTATTTCTTATGAGTGTCGTCACCTCGGCTAAATAATGGAATATTCAGTTTTTCTTTTTAAAAAAGAAAGGGAAGAAAAAGGATATGCCAAACAGAAAAATGTAATAAGAAAGAAAGAAAGAAAGAAAGAAAGAAGAGTAGAGGAAATATTGATGTAAGCGCGTAGAAGCGAGAAGGCGAATCAGTTTCAGTCGAACAAAATGAAAAGTTGAAAAGAATGAGAGAAAGATTAAAGAGTAGGAGAGGGCTAAATCAATATTATTATACTTTTTACATACTGAATAATTTGGCAATAGCTCTTAATTAAACATGTCAACCGTTGCAATAATTAAATTATCATACTCTGCTATATCCACAGGAACTGCTAGTTGTAAATATTGTTGAGTCCCTCTCAGCTGTAGTTTGGTGTGTATATACCTAACCTGTACGTCAATGATAGGATGTGACTAAAGTGGGGAGCCCCCAGCGATGATCGACCTCAGTATTTAGTAGTAATTGATATGCGAGACTAGCTTCCTAACTATTACACAAGGATGGGGGCTTCTTAAATTTCTCAGCCCGATCGTCACGGATTAGATGTGAGACAAGATTGCAAGTATGGGGCAACCAGTAAGGGTCGATGCAGCTCTATGTCATGTGTTTGATTGTCAATCGTTGGCCACAGTATTGTCAGTAGTCTGTCCCTGTCGTAGGTAATGCTAAGCTTGAAACATATAAAACAAAGTTATGTGTGTGTGTGTCTATGTGTGTGTGGGAGAGAGAGAGAGAGAGAGGGGGGAGGAGGATAAAGTGAAACTGAGGGAGATGTGAGATAAGGTTGCAAGTATGAGGCAATCAGTCAGAGTCAACACAGCTCTAGTTGGTGTGTCATGTGTTTTGTCAATCGTTGGCCACGGTATTGTTAGTATTTGTGTTCGCGCGCACGTGTGTGCGTGTGTGTGTGAGAGAGAGAGAGAGAGAGAGAGAGAAGAGAGACGGGGGTGAAAGGGAAAGGGGACAGAGAAAGAGAGAGAGAGGTGGAGAGAGAGGGTGGAGAGGTGGAGAGAGAGAAAGAGAGGTGAAGAGAGAGAGAGAGAGAGAGAGAGAGAGAGGTGGAAAGAGAGAAAGAGGTGGAGAGAGAAAGAGGTGAAGAGAGAGTGGTGGATAGGTAGAGAGAGAGAGAGAGAGAGAGAGAGAGAGAGAGAGACGGTGAAAGGGAAGGGACAGAGAGAAGAGAGTGGATAGCGAGGTGGAGAGAGAGAAAGAGAGGTGAAGAGAGAGAGAGAGAGATGTGGAGAGAGAGAGAGAGAGAAAGAGAGTGAGAGAGAGAGAGAGAGAGAGAGAGAGAGAGAGAGAGGGGGGTGAAAGGGAAAGGGGAGGGAGTGATAGTCAAATAGATGTGATTGCCTCACGGCGATGATTAAAAAAAATTAGCCTCAGTAATGAATAAAGCCCATGTCTCCCCAGCCCACCCCTACACACTTCCCACGTGTTTATTGGTTCTTTGCCAATCTTAAGTAAGTGTACTAATATGAGAGAGAGAGAGAGACAGAGACAGAGAGAGAGACAGAGAGAGAGAGAGTCTGCCTGGTGGCTGAATGAGTTGCGTATCTATCACTCGCATTGTTGTTTAGCGGTAGGCAATGAATATTCGGATTATCATTGATTAGTTTTTTAAAAAAAATGCAACCTACTTAATAGGTGTACTAGATTACTAGGCTCATGCCCAAATTAGTCTGATAAGTACACATACACCTTCATACGCTCTCAGGCATATTTATATTGAATTATTCCTCACACACAGACAGGGGGTGAATGCACACACATGTCCCTATATATATATATATATATATATATATATATATATATATTTCTGTCGGAGGAAAATCGTTAGTATACATCGCTGATGAGACTTAATAAAGTCGAAACAGTCTGTACGATGTTCTACACAACGAGTAATTCTTTGCGAAATTCACTTGTCATTATTATCTTCTATAATTATCGAATTTGATGCGATATGCGCATTGTAATTGCCTTCAAGCAAAAATATAAATATATATATATATATATATATATATATATATATATGAGTCGGGAGAATTAGACATTTTTGTCTAAGCTCCCTGAAATAGTCTATAATGCAAGATCTCTAAGTCTTTTGTTATTTATTTAAATATAAATTTGCTCTGTGACTCTAACAATAAGAGCACACATTGAGCTCTCAAACTGCGACAAGTTGTTTTAAAAATTTAAAAAAACCTATGTCGTAAGGAAGATTTCTTCTCTAGACTTTTGGATTATATATATATATATATATATATATATATATATATATATATATATTTTATTTTTGCTTTACATATCTATTTATTTGGTGACAAAGGAACATTCACGACCATATTGGTTTTTAAAAAAAAAAATTTTTTTCTTCACCTGACGATGGCCTCGCATGAAACCAAAATGGTCGTGAATGTTCCTTTGTCACCAAATAAATAGATATCTAAAACCTTTATATATTTATTTTATCATATTATATAACAGCTCAATTTTATATTGAGCACTCTACCTTTAATACTGCCTTTGGTGCACCATTCCAGCAAAAGCTAAAACAGTGACCATCTCACACAATAGTATATATATATATATATATATATATATATATATAGTCATCCACAGACACGTGTTTCGACTTATAAAGTCTCCTCAGTGTGGCTAGACATGTGTGAGCTACCTACAGCCGGGATAGAAACTCCGACCGATTCAGCATTTGGCGGACTGTTTAACCGCTCGGCTATCGTCACCCACAGAATGCAAAGGATTTAATTTTTTAATACACACAATCTTATGTATGTAAAGGCCGCCACAGAATGCTCCATCCCATTTTATAGGAAGAGCGTTGCGTTTATATATATATATATATATATATATATATATATATATATATATAGAATAAACACACAAGCAGACAGACACACATTATTATATGCTTTCGTAAACCGCTTTAGCTCTTTAGGAGCAACTTTAAAAAACTTTCACCGCCAGCATAACGCAATGATCATCTGTTTACACAATTGATCTCTCTGTTGATCGTAAAATATATACACAGATGTAGGTATTTAAAACAGTTACAACACCGCTCCTTACTGGCTACTGGCGATGGCCTAGAGGTTAAAGGATCGAGCAGACGTAGAGTCAGTCGGGTCTTGCTCCTGGTCGGAGTTAGTTGTTGTGTCTAGCCACACTGATGAGACGTGAAACGTCGAAACACGGTGTATGTAGATGACTTTTTGAATGTATATACATATATACATGTATATAGATACAGATAGACATTGTGACAAACAAACACACACACACACACACACACACGCACACACACACACACACACACATATATATATATAATATATATATATATATATATATATAAGTAAAGTCGTCGAGGTGGCTTGAGTCGGTATCAGACAGGCAGTGAAGGAGTTTATCCCATTTTCACTAGTGCTAGACCAAGGAAATTGTTTAATAGCGTCTGAGGTGGATCGACACACCTACCACCAGCTCCTCATTTTACCGCACAGATCCCTGTGCTACTCATAGGCTAAGTTGGCGAGGGCCGGTATCGAACAAGGAACCTTTAGGTTCCCAGCAGAGCACTCTACCGACTGAGCAAAATCGGCCAAAGCTTTCAAAAATACATCATTATATATATATACATACATGTACATATATATATATATATATATATATATATGTGCATATATTATATATATATATATATATATATGCTTAGATATATATGCATATATATATGCATATATATATATATATATTATATATATATATATATATATATGCATATATATATATATGCACATATACATATATATATATGAAGTAAGTTGTCGGGGCGGCCTAAAGTCGGCATCAGCCAGTCAGCGAGGGAGTCTATCCCCTTTATCAATAGCGCTAGACTAAGAGGATTGTTTTGGCGTCTGAGGTGGAGTGCCACAACTACCATCAGTTCTTTACTTTACCGCACATATCCCTGTGCTACTCATATGCTGAGTTGGCGAGGGCCGGTATCGAACTAGGAACTAAGCTAACCCGTCCCATATATATATATATATATATATATATTATATATATATATATATATATATTCACTGGACAAATGGATTTGTCACTTGACCAGTACATTTTACGCACTTACTGCTGTGCTTCAAACTATTCTTCCTTCAACCAGAGGTAAATAGTATTCAACCTTGTTAAATCACCCTTAAGAAATTGACCTTGTGCCACATGCTAATTTTGTGGATGGGTTTGTAAGGAGAAAATAGAGGTGCTTGTGGTATAATTGTTATCGTCGTAGGAATGGACACGGTGACCCGAGTTCAAATCCTGGACAAAGTTGTTTACTTTTTGAATAGCACCAATACCCTTTTAAATGTATGAATCCAACTGTTTTTCATCTATCTATGTGTAAATAGTAGGACAGACTTGGCTCTTTAAGCTTGTTATGGCAACCAGTCAAGGAGAAGGAAAACTTAATTCAAACCTGTTAAACCACGCTTAATAAATTGATCTTGTGTCATATCCTGTTCGTGCGGTGGGTTTTGTAAATTTGTACTAACGTCGCAAACGGTAATGGAGTTGAGAAGTGGGGGAGGGGTTCCATCAGTTGACCTGTATTCCATTTTCTTTCACCTGTCCTTTTCAAGCAATGGCTTGCTTTAGTCGATTAAATACACATCCTTTAAAAGACAACTCCTCCGTTAAAAGAAATCAAAGTATCGGATATGACCTGAAAGAGTTCTACGAATAAAAGCCCAAGTCGACCTTTTGGGGCGGAATACGCAATTCGGCTGAAATGTCAAAAATGGAAAGGTCATTTAAGGTCAGGTCATCTAAGGTCGCGTAAAACACTCCGATGAATAAATAAAGCGATTGATTTATGTGAATAAAGAATTTTGTCAAAAGATGATGGACATTTTGTTTAATGAAACTTATCGGTGTAATTGTAACGAACTAAGTCCACTCGCACTTTCAAGTTGTCATTGTTTTATTTTTTTTTTGTTTTTGTTGATTATAGATTCATTCGTTTATCCGTCTATTGTTTTTATTTGTGTTGTCATTTTTTATTATTAATTCTAATTCAAACGAAAAGTCTGTTTTTTTTTTAAATTTAATGCTATCCATTTCGAATCCAAAATAAAAAAAATAAATACCGTTAAATTTAGACTAGTCTTATTAAGTAAGTAATTCAATAAATGTTATTCGTATTTTATTAATTTTATTACTTATAATTATATCATATTTGAAATAAGAAATATCATGTTAGTGTTCGTTTAGATAGGTATTATATATATATATATATATATATATATATATATATATATTATATTATAAATTGTTTTCTCTTTAACAGCATTGTGTGACGTTTTCATTCCACCTTTTCATACTCATATATATATATATATATATATATATATATATATATATATATACCAACCCTCCGCACGAGCAGGATGTGACACAAGGTCAATTTCTTAAGCGGAGTTTAACAGGTTTGAATTCAGAGTTTTCCTTCTCCTAGACCGGTCGCCTAACCAAGGTTAAAGAGCCTTGTCTGTCCTACTATTTATCCATAGCTGGAAGGAGAGTAGAATTCATACCTTTCCCAAGGATTAGCACTAAGCGAAATGAAATTACCACATCCAGGAATCGAACTCGGGGCGACGAGTCCATTTCCCATGACTTTAACCATTACACCACGCGCTTTTTTAATATATAGCTTCGAAAGAGCTCGTTGTACTTCTTTCTAGCTCACAACTATACGGGAGGACAAACCCTGACAAAAGCAGATATGTCTCAACCTATGAAGCCGGATGTATATACGAGTTTTAGAGGTCATTTAGATGTTTTTGTTTTTAAGTTGGAGGTGTGTGATGTAATGGATAGAATCGTAGGATATGAACCTGTCGACCCAAGTTCAAATCCTGGACGAAATCACAGTTCACATAGCGCTAATACCCTTAGGGAAAGATATGAATCCAACTATTTTCCCTCCATATATGGGTAAATAGTAGGGTAGACTGGGGTCGTTAACCATGGTAAGGCAACCAGTCTAGGAGAAGGAAAACTCTGAATTCAAATCTGTTAAATCCGCTTGGGGTGGTCACTACTAGAATAAGCTCAGGCATAAGTAGTGATCTATTTCACCATTTTTTAAACATGTCCCTTACTACTGAATGGTGAGTTCGATCCTGGCTGGTTTTGGTTGATCTGTTGTTTGCATTTACGGCATAAACCTTTTTGGTTTATGTTGTGATGTTAATCCAACAGTAAAAAAGAAGTCAAGTCGAGGTAGGGTAAAATAAGACAAGTGTATTTACAATAATGGTACAGGAACGGCTAGCTTGCCGTTAAACGGTAACAGTACAACCTTTTCACTCGGTGTCTCACTATTTATAGTGAGAACCGGTGTATATTCTCCACTGTAGGAACAGCCGGTACAACAGTTTATTTAATGTTAAATAAAGTCATTTTGATTTTTTTACGGTACCTTAACTGTTACCTCAAATGGTCACCCATCTATAAATTCAACAGACTTATCACTGCTTAACTTCTGTGATCCAGCGGGAACTGGTGCTTTCAACGTGACTTAACGGCTGGATACCCAATACTTGCGACTTTATGTCACATCCTACTTGTGGTATAATAGTTAGCAAACTCGTCTCGCAGATCCATTATTACCGAATAGCATGGTCGATCTAGTTCAATTTTGTATTCAATTAAAGTTATGGATGTAATTGTAGCTAGCTAAGTCCAACCGCACTTTCAAGTTGTCTTTGTTTTATCGTATTTTTATTGTTGTTGATTTCGACATTTGTTCTCGTTGCAAACAAAATACAACAGTAATTATTCAGTCTATAAATTAATGCTTTCAAGGGTAAGGGAATTATATATTGTTTTTTTTTTTTTATTGATTTTATAATTAACTCGTGAGTGATACAGTTAAAATTGTATCAGATTGTACGGAGATTAATATCATGCCAGTAAATCTAATAAGTCCTTTGCCCTTGGGTATTTAAAGTCGGATTATCGTAAATTCGAAGTATTGAATATAAATAAAAAGCAATGCTAATCTCAAGTGCTTGCAGGTATATATGCATTTGTGATAAATTCCATTAAATAATTGTCAATTTGTAATAAAGTTCATTATTAGTAGAATTAAACTCTGGGTTTTGCGTAAAAAGTTTCTCACATTCATATATATATATATATATATATATATATATATATATATATATATATATATATATATATATTTAATGTTTTTTAAAAAGTTGGGCGTTATTACGAAGCATTAAAAATATATAAATGAATGAACTCGATATTATGGAGTATTGGATTCACTTATTTTTTTATTATCATTTTTTTTGTCATAAATTTTCAGGTTCGTTCGATACCCTTTGTCAAATGAATATTATTCCTGTTTAACGGATCTTTTGTCTCTGTTGTTATCAACAGCAGCAGTGTCTGTGAAATATTCATTATAACGGAGAATTCCGATGTCTGCATTCAATCCCTTCACGTGTGTTTGTAATTTTAGAATCCATTTAGTTTCTGAATGTTTTCTAGATTGCGTTGTTGGAAATGCGTGTTCTATTAAAATGCATTTGAGGTGTGTAAGGTTGTGTGATAGGGTGTTAAAATGAAGTGCTATTGTACTATGCGGGGATTTATAGTGGATTTGTGGTTATTTAGTATTAGTCTAAAGGATGTTGATGTTTCTCCCACGTTCCGCTATTTCTGCATTGTGTGCAGTATATATAATATATGATGTTAGCGCTATCATATATATATATATATATATATATATATATATATATATATATATATATATATAAGTAATTGGTAATTTGCTTGAAGCATTGTTAAGTATGTTATAAAATATTAAAATTCGAAGGCAATACAATGCGTATAAAAAATAATAAAATAAAATAAAAACAAACATCTTTTTGTTTTTATTTTTTATACAAATTGTATTGCCTTCGAATTTTAATATTTTATAATATATATATATATATATATAAGGGGATGATACCGAGTGTTACTTTGATAGGATTGAACCAAAATTGATAATTCAAACGTACATATGAAGATTTGTGTATATATGTTTACATATACGGATTACTATAAATAAGACCGACGTTAAAATATTATTGACAAAAATCAACAAAATAGAACTGATGAGACTACAATGTCGAAATAAATTTATATACTAAAGTTTTATATATATATATATATATATATATATATATATGTATATATTATCACATTGTATGGTTAACACTATCTCACTGGATGAAACCGAAGTATGCCAATATATACAGTATAATTAAAAGTTTGCTCAATATCTGTGATAGATCAATTGTAATAATAATAATAATAATAATAATAATAATACATAAATATAAATTAGTTTATATATATATATATATATATATATATATATATATATATATATAAATAATCGTCTTTCTAATTTAATATAATATTTTATTACCTTAGAACTTGAATACTTGCGCATAAAGGGCGCATACTTTTGCTAGTCCACACACACACACACACGCACACACACACACACACACACACATATATATATATATATATATATATATATATATATATATATATAAATTCTATAAGATAGATATAACTAAGAGAATATGATCTCTTTGAATTGTTTTATTTTTTAATAGTTAAGACATTTTAAATGTATTGTTTTATTCGGCATTGTTTCGTGTTTAACTAGATTGTTCAGCGTCCAATGGCCTTTCTCAAAAATGCGTATACCTTAATTAAAGCCTGGCCTAAAGCGAAACTATTTATTGAGATAAGAATAAAGGGAATAATATATAGGCGTTCAGAAAATCTCGATCCAACCAGATTGTTTAATTATGTTTTCATTGCTGTACATTTTGGTCAAGAAAGTTCAGCGTACCGAGACAAATTATATTTCTTATGTAATATACGCTAAAGTCCTACAAGAAGATTCTTTTTCCTCATAGAAAGTTCCACTCTCCTAAAACGATTAATTATAATTCTGTGCTACCTCAACCCCGGGAACCTCAGTGACTCGCCTACAACATTTATAAGGTCGATAAAATTTTGGTATTCTATACTAATATATTAGGTATATTCGTTTGGTTGACATAAGTAATTCTGACCTAAAGGGTCCTTTGGTTAACTCCAGGGACCTCGGAGGTCAGTGTCGTATTCTTTCTCAAATTGTCCAGACAAGTTACCCATATAGACTAATTTCCTGTGGTAAAAGCTCAACAAGACACATACAGACGTTTGTATACCTCCAATGAGACGCATACACACACACACACACACACACACACACACACACATATATATATATATATATATATATATATATATATATATATATATATATATATATATATATATATATATCGCTTTTACCATTAAATCCACCAAGCAGATATAAAATACTATTTACTTCTGGATTAAAAAACAAACATTTAAAAGTTCTCAATATAAAGAGGTAAATATATGCTTAAAATCGAATGGCATAAAATTACCGACTTTAGTTTCTCGTCGTAGCGCAAATCTTCAGAAGATTCGCGCTACGGCGAGAAACTACTGTCGGTAAATTTTAAGCCATTCGATTTTGAGCGTATATATTTACACACACACACACACACACACACACACACACACACACACACACACACATATATATATATATATATAAGAGTTGTGTTTATTTCATTCTAATTATTGTTGTAAGTTATTATTATTAGTGTTATAATCATTGTTATTATTATCATTGTTTCCACTATTATTATTGTTAATATTATTATTATTGTATTTATAATTTATATTACTGTAATCAGATGCACAAGACTTATGAAATAGATGGAAATATAATAAAGACATTAATTTAAAAAATATATACTTCCTACTGACCCTAGTAAAAAAAACTTAAACTTCAAACTTAATCACCAACAATAATTCCTTCCCCTCAATTGAACCGTTGCAAAAATAAACAATGTAGTATATCAATTTAAATGCTCATTGGGAGAATGTATCTCCGATAACGATATATACATCGGTGTAACGACAACAACCCTTTCCAGACGTCTTACTATGCACATCTCAGACACTAGCGCAATAGCTCAACATTTAAAAACACATTCTTGTCCTACTACTAACTTCTGTAAAATACTCAATGACAATACTACAATTTTAGAAAAAAAAAACATGTAAACAAAGACTAAAGATTTTAGAAGCCCTACATATTAGATATAAAAATCCTAAACTAAGTAAAATAAACTTCGATAATAGTACTAAAGTTCTAAAAATGCCTGCAACTATATTAACAATTTATACAATAATAATAATAATAATAATAATAATAATAATAATAATAATAATAATAATAATAATAATAGTGGAGACAATGATAATAAACAATGATTATAAACTAATATATATATATATATATATATATATATATATATATATGTATGTATGTATGTATGTATGTATGTATATACTCATTGATGGGTTACTACTATGTAAACATAGCGTAAGTAGTCAATCCAATAGGGCTCAGTATATTGTAAATATAGAGGATTAATAGTTGTAGAAAAAGTTATACCCCGACCGCGGTTTCGGTGCTACTATTATACCTTCCTCGGGGGGACCTAGCCCCCTGATGAAGGTGTAATAGTAGCACCGAAACCGTGGTCGGCTTATAACTTTTTCTACAACTATATATATATATATATATATATATATATATATATATATATATATATATATATATATATATAATTTAATATACTAAACTTGTTGGTAAATCCTCGCGGTGAGAAAAATCCCAGCAAATAGTTTGATTGTAAAAACATACTACCAAACATCAACCGCAAAGAAAAACATTTTTGTAAAAAAGAAAAGACCAAGATAATCGTACCAACAAAAATAATCTATTAGTACAATATTTTGGCCAAAGAAAAAACAATTTATATGCATATATATATATATATAAGATATATATATATTCGTACAAACTCGCCAGAAGACTAAAGCTAATAAGTAAAAAGTGCTCAATACCTAAGTAGACCAAATAATATATAATATTAATATATATATATATATATATATATATATATATATATATAATATATATATATATATCGTTGATCAGGACCTTATACATGTTTTAAGAAAACTATTAACAAAAGTTTTTTAAAATTATTTCATGCATAAAAAGTTATTTTTCCCCGAAAAATTTTTTTCCCGAAATTGGACTCGTGTGAAGCATAAAAATAAATATATATGTGTATCTAAAGATTCAAAATTGAGAAATCAAACAACTTTTGACTTAAGTTCTTAAAATTCTATTTAATTTTGAAAAATAAGTCAATTTTTTGCGTAAAATTATATTAATAAACCGTTGATTAACTAATCTAGAAGCATACGCATAATTCTAACATATATTTTCTAACATATATATTTGCTTTTTGCAAGCGAGACCAATGAGGTGGAGCGCACACATCAGATTAACCAATCTGTACTATTCATGCACTGGTTTGGCGGGAACCGGTATCAAACCAGGTGTTCTATACTCTCTTTCCTTTCTTACTTTTTTTCTTCTAGCGTCTCTTCTAGCGTCTGGACTTCGACTTGGGGACTTCGTGTCTGGTCTTCGATTGGGGATTTCTCTTTATCAGAAGTCCTGTGTCATT
The DNA here is from genome assembly GCA_023376005.1 of Doryteuthis pealeii. Classification (NCBI taxonomy): domain Eukaryota; kingdom Metazoa; phylum Mollusca; class Cephalopoda; order Myopsida; family Loliginidae; genus Doryteuthis; species Doryteuthis pealeii. The sequence continues at coordinate 41,767,056 of CM042159.1, read as the reverse complement.
GTTAGTTTTTAGATAATAACACAAGACTTCGATTTACTTAGATCATATTTTATTCTGAAATCCCCACCAGACTACCTGCGCAGATTGAGTCGGCACCGTGCATAACACGACTTACCACCGTCATGGTTTTTGGTCGATCTGACTAAAACTCTCTCAAATCTAGACCGGAAGAGGGTCTTCTCCACCGATTCTCACGGAATCCACCGGAAGGACCAGGATGGGGTCAAGCCTTGTCATTCAATCCTTCAAGGCCGTGGGCTGCAACTTATAACAGCCATTTTGGATTCTACACTATTGTCCATAAATATTAGGAATCTAATAATTATGTAACACCAGGAACCTTGCGATTCCTTGCTCTACCGACTAAATTAAACCGCAGGATATATTTTGTGTTATCTGTTTATTGAAGATCTCAACTATTTTGAGCTTAAGTCATCAACAGACGGAAATATTTTTAAGAAAATTTTTTAGAAAGTATTTAAAGATAAAACTTGATATGCTAAGAGAGAAACGATGAAAAATGGACGTTGAATAATTTTTTTTTTGTATCCAAGTGTCTTCCACTGACCTTTTTATGATCTCTGCTATCCTAGACACCTGACACACTAATTTTTACATTTGGGAAATTATATGTCACAAGTTTTAAATTGGGACCAGACGTAGCCGTCATTTTTTCTACAGCATATATATATATATATGTCGAGACACATACACATATGTGTGTACACATACACACACACACACACACACACACACACACACACACATATATATATATATATATATATATATATATATATATATATATATATATGAAAGGAAGGAAAAACTCAACACCGTTATTCCATAATAAATTTTATTTCGACCAAACTTGGGGCCTTTATAAATGTAAGTTGATTTAACAAAGCTCCCCAAATCAAGTCTCATCAGATGGATAGTCACCAGTAATTTAGAATTAGAAAAATTATTGGTGACTATCCATTTGTTGAGACTTGATTTGGGGAGCTTTGTTAAATCAACTTAGATTTATAAAGGCCCCAAGTTTGGTCGAAATAAATTTATTATGGAATAACGGTGTTGAGATTTTCCTTCCTTTCATAGATAAATATTGCTCTGTATATAATCTAAAAGGATTATTATACATTGAGCTCTCTGTAGTGATTTAACGATTCACTATATTTTTACACACTGGATCATACAATAATAATACAGTGTGTCTTAGAAATCACATATAGAATCATCCCTTACTACCAAGTTTTTGATACCTCACATCTATACATACAACTTCTAAAAAACCTTCCTCACACACATACACATATATATAAGAACATTTCAAACGAATTATACACAAAGAAGTTTTTTTTTTACTGAAGAAATGGACTCGCCACTTCTAAGCCACTTTTCTGCCCGGGTTATAATGGCTTGTAAAAACACTTAAAAATTATTTTGATAATTTATTAACTTTCTAAAAACAATTTCTCTAACAAAAAATTTTCCCTGGCTATAAACTGAGGTCGAAACTAGATGAGAAAAATAAACAACATAAAAGAAATATTCCGGCTTGTCTTATCACTTTTTGTTCAACTTGTATATATATATATATATATATATATATATATATATATATATATAATATGGTTTGCTGTATTTATAAGTAAGGAGTGCTAAATATTCTCAATCTCTCTCTCTCTCTCTCTCTCTCTCTCTCTCTCTCTCTCTCTCTCTCTCTTTCTCTCTCACTCTCTCTTAGTGAAATAGATCACTAATAAGGACTGAGCCTATTCTAGTAGTGACCACCCGAACAGGTTTAAATTCAGAGTTTTTCTTTTCATACCCTGGTTGTCTAACCAAGGTTAAAGAGCACAGTCTGCCCTACTATTTATCCATAGATGGAAGGAGAGTAGTTGGTTTCATATCTTTCATGTGTTATTAGCGGTATGTGAACTGTAGCTGCGCTCCTGGATTTGAACTCGAGTCGACGAACCCATTTCCTACGACTCTAACCATTACACCACCCACCTCCAACGAAACAGAGGGTGTGCGTGCAACGAGAGATTGGAAAGATTTAATCGATGACAATATAAATTCAAAATTATTGGATCACTCAACCGGCAAAAAATAATGTTAAATAAAAAATGAGATGTCGCCAATGGGGGAAAAATGCTTACTATGTTAATTGAGGACATGATTAAACATTTCAATCACGTGACATAGTCACGTGATTGAGAATGTTTAATAATAGACGAGGGTAATAGAATTCACTCACATGATAATCAAAAGATAGGAAAATTTAAATTGCATCTTTGAGGATTTATTTTAAATAATTCTTTCTTATTTTATATAAAATATATTAAGAAATTTGAAAAAACAAGTGTTCCAAAAATAAGATGAATTTATTTATCGACGCTTAAACGTTTCGTTTTTTTAAACCTTCATCAGGATGTATTATGGGTTGAAGAAATTGATGGATGTTTTATAGATAACAGGAGATAAAAAAAAAATCTATATAGAAATTTTTTTGTTGTATAACTGTACTTGTTCAGCGTTATATTTTTGAAAGACGAGTCGCGATCCGCACACGCGAAGATGTCATGATGCGTGACGTAACTCGAAGAAATGCATTCAACAAAAGACAAGAAAAAGTATTAATAATATTAATTAATACTTTTTTTTTCAAACTATATGCATAATTCAGCATTTTCCTGGTTGCATTATTTCAGGCTACCTATTTGTAAAATGTTTTTTTTCGCAAATAAGACTCGTTTTTTTCACCGCCCGAGTCATGAAAATAAAAGAATAATACATATATACAAGGTGTGTCATAAAAGTATTGAGATTGAAGTTGTATTTACCAAGAAAGAAATGAACAATAAATGGAACATTAATTTTTTCAGAATACAAGGTGTGTCATAAAAATACCGAGTTCAAAGCTGTGTTTACCAAGATAGAAATGAACAATGAATGGGACGTTAAGTCTCCATTTCAATTTTTTTACGTTTTTTAATCCTTTAATAAATGTGATGATGTTACTTACTTATTATACAAAACCACTGACACTGAATCTTAAAATGTCCCTCAGGCAATATCTTTAAAAATTAATTGTTACACCGCTCGCAGGGTGTTTTATTTAATTATTTATTTATTTTTTCTTGATGTTTATAATTTCATGGCGACTGGATTAAGAGATTATCATAATCTGGAACGATTTGTATTAAGATATCAATACTGGGAAATTTGTTGGCTTATTTTATAGCGTACTGAAACAGATTTGATAATGTTTTGTGGAGAAACGGTAGATAAAAACGATTGAAATATTTCAACTCTTAGTGAATATTAGTTTTACGTCATTTTGATAATGTTTGATTTAAATTAATAATGTTCACAACTTTTATCTTATTTGTATTTTATATTTAAAATGATTTTAATTGACTTAAATTTTATGAATCCCATAAACAGGACATTGTTAGCACTATATATATATATATATATATATATATATATATATATATATATATATATATATGAGAGTAAGTAATCAAACAAATGTGTTTATTTTTATATGGCGTTTAAGCCGACAATTTTTGGAGGATATGTGCTTAATTGAAGTCATACCTAATTTTGAAAATTAATTAGTTAATAATTAATGAATTTAGGCGGGCATATATGTTCAAATGTAAGGCTAAACAAATCGAGAAAATGTCAATCCCTGAATGTACATTTCCACCTATTAGGTCTCATCAGCAAGGTTATCGACACACACACACACACACACACACACACACACACACATATATATATATATATATATATATATATATATATATACGTTAATGTATGAATAGTGGCTTACCGGTGGGTACGAGTACGATCGTTGGAAGCGCACAGTATCCAGGGGTTAAGACCAAGAAAAAACAAATACAAAGTGCCCAATACAATGTAGAGCAAAATTTATTTATAAAATGGATAAAAGTAACCTACTCGAGTTTCATCGCCTGAATCGTCAGGGTTAAATCCGCTGAATTAATCGAGTTTTCGATTAATGTCAGTTGGTACCATGTATGACCGTTGAAATGGGTATTATTTAATTTTTTTAAGCGTTCATCTATAAATAAATAAGACCCATTTCAACGGTCATACATGGTACCAACTGAAATTAATCGAAAACTCGATTAATTCAGCGGATGTAACCCTGACGATTCAGGCGATGAAACTCGAGTAGGTTACTTTTATCCATTTTATATATATATATATATATATATATATATATATAGTGCTAACAAGGGCCTGTTTATGGGATTCATAAAATTTAAGTCAATTAAAATCATTTTAAATATAAAATGAAAACAATTGTAAAAGGCATTGTATAAATGTTATTCACCTTCAGAGCTCATTTTTTGATGACTAGTGTTTATATAATCCCTTTTTTCAATTGTTTTCATTTTATTTTTAAATCATAACCTAGCGCCGTTAACTACATGGCCATGTTACTATGACATACTGTATAAATATATATATATATATATATATATATATAGAGAGAGAGAGAGAGAGAGAGGAGAGAGAGAGAAGAGAGAGAGAGAGAGAGGGAGAGAGAGGAGAGAGAGAGAGAGAGAGGGGAGAGAGAGAAAATTGTTGGCATGTTTAAAATATCTTATAAATATTTGTACATAAACGATATAGCTTTTCCTCATACATTAAATTTGTAGTTTTCCCTATTTAAGTTATAGAAAACTGATTCTCGTTACATTGAATATAATGATATTTTCTCATGCACAATTTCAATTTTGAATGTTATAAATATTTATAAGCCAACCTGATTCATTTCTCAGAGGACCAAATAAAAAAAAGTTAATTTTCTAACCAGGTTATTAAGTAATGAATGCCTTAGGCAAAAAATCAAAATAACAATATTTGAATTTCTATAATTTATCTAAGATTACGGAACTTGGCCAATTTTTCGTTTATAATGTTTACATTTTATCTTCTAAATATTTGATGTACTCAGTATTTATCTGAAATTTACTGAGAACAAATATACTGGGCCAATTTAAAAGATTATTTTCCACAAGCAACTTGGTTCGATAATTTTAAAAATCAATTAAAAAAAACGCTATCAACCACGTAAATGTCATGTAACTAAAAAAAAAAAAGGGTCCTGTTGTTGACACCCTTCCATCTTCGAAAGATGATGGAGTAGTGTTCAAAAATCACCTTTTTTTAAACTACGTAGCCTGGGCGGGTTCATATGGAGGATGAGCTGTTGCCCAGGCAACAAATCTCCCCCACTCCGCACTACCGTTCGGATCCAAACGAAAAGGTAAGGAACAATGCAGTTTGGTAGTTGCAGGAGTTGCTGGGTAGCACTTTAGGGTATTCGGCTCCTGATTGGTGTTTGGCCTTTGGCAATTTACGGCATGATAACTGTGTTGGATTATTTTATGCCGACGACATTTTGTATTATTCTTGATTGCTATTCACATTTTTTAAACCCGATTTTTAAAAACACATTTATAAACATAGGTCGATCTATTTATCCAATTTATGAGACTCTGATAGGTACTCCCACCCCGGGTTAGGGAGGACCTGGAAGCAATGGTGATCAAGCGGTACCCTAAATTCCCCACAGTTCCTGAATTGATACTTCACCACTAGATACATTCTAATGTCATACCTAAGACACTAAGCCCCTCAGCCACCGCCTTGTATCACATATATATATTTACCAACCCCTCCACACGAGCAGGATGCGACACTAGGTCAATTTCTTAAGCGGAGTTCAACAGGTTTGAATTCAGAGTTTTCCTTCTCCTAGACTAGTTGCCTAACCAAGGTTAAAGAGCCCAGTCTGCCCTACTATTTACCCATAGCTGGAGGGAGAGTAGGATTCATACCTTTCCCAAGGATATTAGCGCTAAATGAAATGCAATTACCACGTCCGGGATTTGAACTCGGGGCGACGAGTCCATTTCCCATGACTTTAACCATTACACCACGCGCTTCCTTGTATCACATATAAGATAAAAAGAGTTGGAGAATTTGCCATCAGCGCAATAGTGTCGGGACAATCATATAGTTGCTAGGGCTTAACGTGACTGGCCGATTGATTGGAGAGGCCCACCCGTCTATCCTATGTAAGTACCAAAGTGAAATGTTGAATGTCGTGGACTGCTCAGCCACTTGGATTCCATCCTTAAGCATCATGTGTCGCCACCCACGGCCAACAGGGATTTTACCTCTCTGCAGAGATGCAATCGGTGTATTCTTCTGCAGCAGCCGACAAGGAGAGAAACGTAACGATTTTTATTATTATTAGTTACTTAAAGTCATAAAACTGATTGCAAATTATTACTGGTAGAAAGGATTACTTGAAACCATACAATTGTGACCAACATATTTATATTTGTCTGAACTTTTTAGATGAAGCTTGATAATGTCTGTTATTTCGATTTTTTGGACTGTTGTCCTCATCTTTATTGTTATATACACGGGCGATAATAACATAGAATCCCGATTAATAACAACCTAACACTTATCCCCGGTCATAGTTAACGGAATGAGAAAGAGTGCCCCGATGGATCGAATAAAGGGTTCGGTTTGAAGTTGCATGAAGGCTCCCGATTACGACACGAAAGCTCATGAGTTTGACAAGAAAGTTTGGAAGTTCGGAGAGAAGTTTTCAGAGTTCGACAAGAAACACCTGAAAAAGGCTGGAGAGCATATCGGTCGAAGATGAGGACAACATTCCGAAAAATCCAAATAAAATTTGTATTAGATAGGAATACTTGTCATATATGTATTTGTATTTGATAGAAATACTTGATATGTAAAAATTTGCTTTATATCAAAATATTTTATTAGATAGGAATACTTGATTTCATATAAATGTATTATATTGCAAAACTTAATACCATATAAATATTTGTATTAGATAGGAATACTTTTTATATATACATTTCTATTAAATTGGAAAACTTGATATCATATAAATATTTGTATTTAATAGGAATACTTTTTATATATACATTTCTATTAAATTGGAAAACTTGATATCATATAAAAATAACTATTAAGAAATATCTACATAAAAAATACAAATGTACGAGAGTGTGTCAAAAAGTAATGCCATTTTGTTTAGGACAAGTATAATTACCAACACAAGAACATGTATCATAGAGCAAAATGAAGCTAGTCCTCTTTGAATTACAGCCCTACTTCTCCACATAGTCACTGTTTCTCTCAATAGCAATGTTCCACCTTAGAATAAGAGCATGTATCCCGGCCCCGTGAATTTATGTTGACTGTTCTTTGAGACACTTCTTCACTACATATTTCCCTTCCTCGTCACTGGAATAATACTTGACTCTCAAACCCTCTTTCATGGGACCGAAGAGAGGATAATCAGAAGGCGCTAAAGCAGGTGAGTATGGAGGATACGGTAAAGATGTCCACACAAATAAGGCGATTTTCTCCCTTGTCCTGATGCTTATGTGTGGTCGAGCATTGTCATTCAGGAGGAAGGCATTATCGATTGGCAAGTTGGGTCTTACTCGTCGAATTTTGCTCTGAGCCTCATTAGGGTCTCAATATAGGCCTCAGTTTTTTTGGTTTCTTTAAATCCACATGAATGAAAGAATGTGGCATTACTTTGTGACTCACTTCGTACAATGGAGGCGATTTCCGAACCTCTTAACATAAAATAACCCTAGACGATTTGACAGGCCGTTAAAATGAATAAATGATTTTTTCTTTGACCTGGTGGTCAGTGTTAATTTCAAAGCCAAGTTCCGTAAATCTCAGTAAATTATTTTTTGTTACTACCCCCACCCCTTCGTTTTCTGTCTGTCTGTCTGTCTGTTTATCTGTTCTAAATCAATCCATCTTCTGTTTCCTCTCACAAGATTTCATTCAATCATGCGATACCCGAATTCAAAGGCGTAATCATTTTCTGATTGTTGTCACCGGCGGGCGAATTGTTCCTGTGGAAGGTATCGTTATTACATAACCAGGGATTAAGTTGCTACTTTAATTCAATATCCGAATGTCTGTATCTTCGCCTCGAGCATGTAGACGCCGTCCATGAGAGAATCGAGAATCTAATACTGCAAATTCATTTCATGTGATGTGTGGGCTGAAAATGTCATTTATTAAACTTACAAAGGAGCAAACCTAAAAAAATATTTTAAAAATCTGGACACATGGCGCAACGGATATAAGGGTTGAGTTAATACAGTTCTAAGTGACAATAAATCTCGAGTTGACAGGTTCAATCCTGGCCAAGGGCAATAATAACATAACATACTTAACACAGATTAACATTTGTACTCGGTCATGGTTAAACTAATGAGAACAGTCTACCCCCGAGTAAACGGTTTAGTTTGAAGTTACCTAAAGGCTCCCGATTACGACATGAAGTCTCCTGAGTTCAACAAGAAGGTTACAGAGTTAAAAGAGAAGGTTACTGAGTCCAAGGAGTTCCCGAGTACGACAAGAAACACACGAAGAAGGCCGGAGAGCACATCAGCTGAAACGTTGTCTATATAGCAATAAAGATAAAGGCACTTGTCCGAATAATCCAAATAATATAAATTATCAAGCCTCATCTCAAAACTCAATAAACATGTATTTTTTACCTAAGCCCTGCGTATGAGCAGGAAGTGGCTCAAGATCAGTTTTTTTAAGCGGAATTTAGCGGGTTTGAATTCAGTTGTTCTTTTTCTAGACCCGTTGCCATGCGAAGATTAAAGAGCAGAGCTAGTTTTAATTATTAACAATGCTAACAAAATTTGTCAACCATTGCCTGGGTGAACGCAAAGGAAGAAGAAAAAACAGGAAAAATACCTGGACCTTGCCAGAGCACATAAAAAGTTGTGAAACATGTAGGTAACAGTGATACTAATCGTTATTGGAACTTGGAGAACAGTCAACAAAAGCATGTTGTATATTCCTTATAATAAATCATACGCTGCTTATAAAATTATGTAACAAACAGTCAACAAGAACCTGGAATACAGATTTTGTTACCTGGATATTAGAGGAGGAATTTTAATCAATGCAGACCACAGCACTTCTAAAACTATATTGGATATATAGAAGAGTCCTTAGAGCTGCTCTTCGGGTAATGGTTCTCTTTGTAGGAAATGGACACGGCAACACGAGTTCAAATCATGGATGGAACTAGTTGCATTTCAAATAGCGCTAGTACTATTGGGAAAAGTATGAATCAAGGTATTTCCTCCAAATATGGGTGAATAGTAGGGAATATTGGGTTATTTAACCTTGCTATGGTAACCGGTCTTTGAGAAGGTGTTGAGATTTTTGTGATATAAGGTGTGTGCTAAAAGCCCACTTCTACTTATAGAGTCGCCGAAACCATGTGACCAACCTATTGGCCTGTCATCGGCAGTGCTCTGCTGCTGATATTGTCATTTATACCGGCTGTTCTGGTCATACCTGTGCACATTGCTTTGAAGCTTCGTGGACGACGGAACATAGGATTATATCACTTGACCTTTGACACTACGTAGGATTCCATAACACAGGACTCATTCACTTACCAAAGGATTCTATAGCTAAGGACTTACTTACTTACTTTAAGTCCTTTTCAACTGGCCAATGATGGACACGGCAACACGAGTTCAAATCATGGATGGTTGCATTTCACATAGCGCTAATACTCTTGGGAAAAGTATGAATCAAGGTATTTCCCTCCAGATATGTGTAAATAGTAGGGAATATTGGGTTATTTAACCTTGCTATGGTAACCGGTCTTTGAGAAGGGAAACTCTGAAGTCAAACTTGTAAAACTCCTCTTAAAAGTTGACCTTGTGTCACATACTACTCGTAGTGTCAAAGGTCCAGTGATATAATCCTATGATCCATCCTCCAGGAAGATTCAAAGCAATATGCGTAGGTATGACCAGAACAGCCGGTATAAATAACAATATCAGCAGCATAGTACTCCCAGTGACTGGCCAATAGGTTGGTCACATGATTATCGCCGAATACATAAGTAGAAGCGGGCGATTAGCACACGCCTTATATGCCAAAAATTCTCAACAGGTTCGTAAATACATACTGAGGAATGTCCTGGAGAGCTGAAGAAACTTGCTGTTACTCAGACTTCAGGAAAAAACGACCATTTGAAACTAATGTGAAAACTTTGTAACGAATAAAATGATATGGTATGAATTTAGTCCTTTCCAAGTCATGGAGCAACCGAGCATGCCAATGAGTATATGAGACCAGCAAGAGCAAGGAAATATTAATTACTGCAGCCAATAACAGCAGCTGAAACATATGGACAAGAAAAAAAAACAAGAAAACAGAAATGGAAGAAAAATTATTTGGACACTTCAAACGACAAATTAGGGAGATAGCACATGAAAAGATCTGGACATGGTTAGGAAGAGGAAATCTCAATAGAGAAAACAAATCACTAATAATTTAAGCAGAAAACAATCCCATGAGACCAAATTACATCAAAGCAAAAGTTGATAAGACAACAAATCGGCAAATATAGGGCGTGTGGTGACAGAGATAAGTCAATAAACCATGTATTAAGAGAATGCAGCAAACTAGCACGACGAGAATACAAGGCTAGGACGACTGGGTTGGAAAAGTGATCCACTGGGAATTGTGGAAAAAAAACTAGATTTTAACCATACAACCAAATGGTATATGCATAAACCAGAATATGGGACCAAGATTATAAAATAGACTGAAAACTTGGGCATCGTCGTCCAGACATTGTAATCTTTCTGCTCTAACCTAGGAGTATGCCAAATTATTGACGTAACTGTTTCTCTCTGAGCAGTGAAGTAAGACGAGAAGATTGGCAAGTGCTCTGATCTCAAAATAGAACTGGCAAACATGTGGTCTCTCCCAGAAACTAAATTGAAAGTGATACCAGTGGTGATTGGGGCACTTGGTCCTATTCCAACAAAACCAAAAAGCTTGGATCAATTAAAAGCTGCATATAATTTACTTGCCCTGCAGATTCAACTGTGTTTGGATACAGCATTTATATCAACAACAGTCTTATCTGTTTTAAGGCCTTGTGACTTTATAGATAATAATAATAATACAACTACTACGACTGAAATACTACACTACTGAAATATAGTGAAATAAAAATAATAATAATAATAATAATAATAATAATAATAATAATAATAATATCCCAGCAAGAAGACCAGACCTAGTGTTGATAAACAAAAAAAAAAAAAAAAAAGAAGAACTTGTCAACTGGTGGATTTTGCAGTGCCAGCAGATCACAGGGTGAAGCTAAAGGAAAATGAAAAAATAGACAAATATCAGGACCTTGCCAGAGAACTAAAAAAGTTATGGAATATGAAAGTGAAGGTGATACCAATTGTAGTTGGTGCACTTGGAACAGTCCCAAAAGGATTGGAAAAGGGTCTGGAATGTTTGTAATTCAGAGGAAGGATTGAAACCATTCAGAACACTGCACTGCTGCAATCTGCCAGAATACTCAGAAGAGTCCTGGAGACCTGAGGAGACTTGCTGTCACTCAGACTCCAGTGAAAGACCATCAGCTAATGCTGATGTGAAAACTCAAAAGGAGTAAATAATAATAATAATAAGATGATGATGATGATGATGATGATGAGAATGATGAATTAGAAAAAGACAACAGAACAAGAAAATGTAGGGTGTATGGTGACAGAAAAGAGAAAATAAACTATGTATTAAGCGAATGCTAAATCAACCTCCAGTCCAGAGATAACTGCAGCCCATAGATAACTGTCACTTAGAATTGTCTTAAACCAACGCCTATATCCATTACGCCATACAGAGAAATAATGGACAAAGCTGTTATCATTTTACTTAGTAATGATAATTTTTCTTGAAAAGAATGAATCTATTCATCACCTAACTCTGGTTATGTACTGTGTAAGATATGCTTGGTTCTTTAGACAATATACGGTAACCAGTCTAGGAGATGGACACCTCCAGCTGTACATTGTCTAATAACTGGGCTTGTGTTGCATCTAAACCTATAGCGCGGGGGGGGGTGAATAAATACATAACGTGATGTTATAAGTTAATGTCGGACACCAATTATTAGAGTAGATCAATTCCCACTGTTTGCTCATATATTTGACCTCATGTCTAAGTTAGTGAGCCAGCGTCAGGCGAATTTCCAGCCCAACATTTTCTTCCGTGTCGGATTTTTGTAACTTTTAATTTTATATAAAAGTAAAAGTAAAGTCGACGGGGCGGCCTAAAGTCGGTATCAGCAAGTCAGCCTATCCTCTTTTCAATAGCGCTAGACCAAGGAGATGGTTTTTAGCATCTGAGGTGGAGCACCACCCCTACCATCAGCTCCTTACTTTACCGCACAGATCCCTGTGCTACTCATAACGCTGAGTTGGCGGGGACCGGTATTGAACTAGGATCCTTGTGGTTTCTAGCCGAACGCTCTACCGACTGAGCTAACCGGGCCCCTTCAAAAACAACAATAGGATGTATCTGTAATGGAATTGAAAATGATCATTTCTGGCTTAGATAGCTCCCCTTGATTTTAATTTCATTTGGTGAAAATTCTACGGATCCCACAAAAAATAAAATACAAAAGTTTTAAAAATTGAATCAAAATAAAAAAAATCATTATATAATATATAATACTAGCAGGACCTGTGGATATACCACAGTATGATAATTTAATTATTACAATGTTTGATATGTTCACTTAAGTTGAATTTAGCAATACTGACATTTGTGCGATATTTAGGAGGATCGTCTTGTTGATCCTGTTGTAAGTTGTGGCATCTTTATCTAACCAAAAACTTTTCTCTCATCTCAAGATAAATATTAGTAATGAGAACTGTTGCAATGAGGGTGTTCCCTACTGTGTGCCAGTTGGTGTCTATACTGATGAAAATATCTTATTATAATGGAGATTGTGTGTTTTTCTGTCTGTAACCGAAACTATATTACTACTCAAGTCACAATTCCCTTAGTTATTTACGTCACATTCTCCATGATTCTATTTCTATTTAAACCTCAATTAATAATAAAACTGTTTTACATTATTAATACTGTTGGCCTTACCTAAATACTAATAACATGCAATTGTATTTATATATACAACAAAATACCAGTTTTCAGTGTAAACGTATATCTAATTTGCATATTGATATTAAAAAAACTGATTTTAATA
>CM042159.1:41746373-41751373 GCA_023376005.1 Doryteuthis pealeii | reverse complement strand
GTTCAGTGGCCGAATCTCACTGGGTTCCCGGTAGGGAAACCATGTAAGTATGCAGTGAGTGAGACCTGAACATCAGACGACTTGAAGACGCGACGGTTTTTTAAACATTCTTTTTCTACCCTTTTAGAATAACAGTAGTGGTACTATCAAATCCCTACCTTGGTGACTGATGGGGTTCATACTTTTTTCCAAGGGAAATGATCGTAATAGCACAAGTGGAGTTCGAACTCGCGACTACATATTCCTCTGATCTCCTGTTCAACCAGTCTCTTTGTCGGGTTTTTGGGAAATGTTCCAAAAGCTCCAACTACAATTTCAATGAAAGCCTCATTCAGGTTCCACAACTTTTTCACTAGTCTGTCAAGGTCTAGATATTTATCGAGTTTTTTTAATACATTCTTTTATTTCCATTCTCTACTCTGCTGAAACGACAAAATCCACTAGATGTCAAGTTATTTTCTTCTTGTTAATTAACTTTATGTCTGGGCTTCTGGCCAACATTCGTGTTCCGTATGTATCTCGAAGTCTCAGAGAATATATATTAATATCGGTGATAGATCATGTATAGATTAACGTTACTAAGGGCTGGCAAAATGCCGTCTGATTTTCATTTTAAAAACGAATTAAAATTTATAAAGTCAAATTTTTGTCTTAGTCGAAATGAGAATATGTAAAAAAAAAAAAAGCAAAATAATATTACACATTTAATTTATTTTTAATACACCTTAAACTTCTATTTCGGTCAATTTGGCTCAAATATATCCTAAACATGGCCGCCAAAAATGAAGTAAAATCCATATTATACAAAATAAATTTACCCCCCCCCCCACACACACCGATTGAAAAAAAAACCCAAAAATCAGGGAATCCTCCGATTTTAATGAAATTATAAAATTCATTCCTTGATCAATCAACACTGAAAATGTCAATAAAATCGGACAGTTCCTTGATTTTTTGTATTTTTTCAATCGGGGGTGGGGGTGGGGTGCAGATAAATTAATTTTGTAAAAAACGGATTTTGCGGGAAATTTGGCAGTGCCTATCGTATACAATGGTGATTCATAACTGTCCGTTTCTTTCCAGTGATTGCATAGGCGATAAAGCGAAAGTTCCCAAACCCCATTGACTATGTCTAAACTATCCTAATATATATATATATATATATATACAAGCGTCATTCAATAATTAAGGTGTATTGTGTATAAGGAGTTGGCAATAGAAATCGTTGTTTACAGTTAGACCTTTTTCCCCCAAAGAAGTTTTTCATTGCGGGATATTCAGTGTGTGTCCACTCCATGGACCCTCTTTGACTCAGAATCGTATTGGAAAACTCATATTTAAGCTTTTTTTAAACACTTTAACGAAAACATTCCGTACACATTGTTCTGTAACTTCAACATGCACTTCTCAGTCATCAAACATTTAATGACATACGTCTGTTCATGCCTGGAGTGTTTTCATTGAATTGTCAGCATTTTGAATAGACTCAAAAATAGTTTTGTTAGAGGGAAATGAGTTTTGCTGTAAACAAATTTCAAACAATGCAGACTATGAGAGGAAAAGTAAAGGAAAAGTGAATAACGAATAAAATCAAGTCCAAAGAAGCTGTTATGTATGTACATATACATATAAGAAGTAAACAAACGGACGATGTTTGTAATATGGCTATTTTCAGCCGACAATATTTGGGAGAATATGTTTAATTGAAGTCGAACCTAATTTATGAAAGTTAATTCATTAATAATTAATTAGGCGGGATTTACCTATTTAAATAAGGCTAAACAAATCGAGAAAAATCAATCTCCGAAATGTACATACAGAGAGTGATTTTTCTCGATTTGTTTAGCCTTACATTTAAATAGGTAAATCCCGCCTAATTAATTATTAATGAATTAACTTTCATAAATTAGGTTCGACTTCAATTAAGCACATATTCTCCCATATACTTATAAGTGGAAATAGATCAATAACTACATATATAACCGATTTTGAAGTGTTTTTCTTAATCAAATATGTTGCTCTATATATAGTTCATACATTATTTCCATTTGGCCCTCAACCTGGAATAGACTAACATTCCTAAAAAGTCCCACTCTAGAATAATTTCTAACATCAACTAACCTGGTGATATATATATATATATATATATATATATATATATATATATATATATATATATATGGGTGGGTAACCAGTCTAGGAAAGGGATAACTCTGAATTCAAAATTCCCTCCAGCTATGGTTAAACAGTAGGGCGGACTGGGCTCTTCAGCCTTGGGTAGGTAACCAGTCTAGGAGATGGATAACTCTGAATTCAAAATTCCTGAGGTCGTTCGTTGATTGGGTTTGTGGCAACCCTTGATGCACCAATTCTTTCCTATATGGCCAAAAAGTGCGGATTCCAACACAAGCCTTCACCACTATTAACAAATCACTGTGTAAGTGTTCATTGTGGGTATGAACCCGCATGCGTCGAAAATCGACGAGGAGTCCATAATATATATATATATATATATATATATATATATATTATATATATATATATATATATATAAGAGTAAAAATGAAAAAAAACAAGGTGTTCAGAATGATGTTTTTCATTTTACATACTTACATAAAGTTGGATTCATGTCCATTTTCCTAATA
Source organism: Doryteuthis pealeii (assembly GCA_023376005.1). Lineage (NCBI taxonomy): Eukaryota > Metazoa > Mollusca > Cephalopoda > Myopsida > Loliginidae > Doryteuthis > Doryteuthis pealeii. The sequence goes on along the minus strand of CM042159.1, from coordinate 41,748,728 downwards.
TATATATATATATATATATATATATATATATATATATATATATATAATATATATACCTAAGACGATTACCGTTCTGGTATAAATGTCTCCTGTACATGTGCATGTATATTTACATTTGTGTGTGTGTGTATGTGTTTTTAGTTTTTTGTTTAAAGGCAAATCAACCTTAGTGGGTATTTTAATGCCAAAGTCATCATTGTAAACAGCTTTTAACCCATAACTGAGAGTGAGAGGTTTCATACATTTCCTAATGGTATTATTCCTAAAATGTTCGTAATAGCATGACTATAGTTCGAACTCACTTAGAACGATGTCAGAGTCCAACACATTAGCCATTGCATCAAGGGGAGTCCTCGTGTTTTTTTCTGTATAATTGTACATGTATATTTGTGTATGTGAATGTATATGTATATATGTTGCGAAAGCACGTGGTGTAATGGTTAAAGTCATGGGAAATGGACTCGTCACCCCCGAGTTCAAATCCTGTATGTGGTAATTGCATTTCACTTAGCGCTAATACCCTTGGGAAAGGTATGAATTCTGCTGTCCCTCCAGCTATGGATAAATAGTAGGGCAGACTTGGCTCTTTCCTTGGTTAGGCAACCGGTCTAGAAGGAAAACTCTAAATCCAAACCTGTTAAACTCCGCATAAGAAATTGACCTTGTGTCACATCCTACTCGTGCGGAGGGGTTGGTAAATATATATATGCATATATGTATGTGTGTGTTTAATGTATTTTCGAGACACAAAAACAATCTGAGACTGATATAAAAGAATTAGAACCTAAAAGCAAAAAATTGACAACTTAGGAAATTAAATTAAACAGAATTGTTAGGACTATTGCCCTCATCTTCATTGTTATCTGTACAACGTTTCGGTTGATGTGCCCTCCGGTCTTCTTCATGTATTTCTTAGACTCGGGAACCTTCTCGGACTTGGAATATTCTCGTCGTAATCGGGAACCTGTTTGTCGTAATCAGGAGCCATCACGGAACTTTGAACCGAACCCTTTATTCAGCCTACAGGAGTATCCTGTTCTCATTCCGCTAACCAATTGGACACATAGACTAGTGGATAAAGGAGATAGGTTAAGACAGTTCTCAATGACGGTTATCTCTAGACTGTAGGTTTAATCCTGGTCCGGGGCAGCAGTAACATAGAATAATAATTAACACAAGCTTAACACCTGTACCCAGCTATGGTTAGCGTAATGAGAACAGGATACCCCCGTGGAATGAATAAAGGGTTAGGTTCAAAGTTTCGTGATGGCTCCCGATTACGACAAGAAAGTTCCCGAGTCAATATCACCAATTATTCATCTATTAAACATGTTTTTTTTATTAAACCGGTACGCAAATTATTCACACAATATATCATGTAAATATCTATTTCTTAAAGATATATAAAACATATCGCAGGATTTTAAACACATTAATAATATGGGCTGTTCCGAGGCAAATCTATCTGGGCTAGATCTTAATAGAGACAGTGTTATTAAATAAAATGCTAATTAAGTTTAAATAATGATAATTTAATAGCCATTGAGAATATAACGTAAATAACTAAGACAATGGTGACACAATTTCAGTTACAGACACACACACACAATCTCCATTAAAATAAGATTTGTAAGAAATTATGTGATTTTATTTAAAATACGTCATCATGTCATTTAAAAAAAACAACTTAACTAATCAAGTCATTTTAGAATTATTAAATATAGACAGCACATTCAACTGTGACGCATGGAAATCTAATATATTGCAAGAATCATAATAATTAATTAGAATAATTTTACTTATTTGGTTATTGTTAAAAGGAAATACAATGGTTCAATTCCAAAAATACTAATATTACCAGGTACTCACTTGGTTACCTCATTTTAGGAATGACCCTCCCTTCTAAAGGTATCAGGTACTTTTTGCAATATCACATTTTTCCTTAAGGGGACCCCTTTTTCGGTATGCATGTTCAGTACCTAAACCTACTCTACTACACACATTCTCTGGGTATGAAATTGAATGTAAATCCCTGTGCCAAGATCATACAAATTTTTTAGGCGAATTAGTTATATTTTAGTAGTAACATATAGTCGTGTCGGCCAAACCATCGATTTTTGTAGAAATTCGTTTTTAAAAATATTTACGTACATATAGTTTAGGGGGGTGAAATATTTTAGTAGTAACATATAGTCTTGTCAAACCATTGATTTTTAGAAATTCGTTTTTAAAAATACGTTTACGTACATATAGTTTTGATTGTTTGCGTTTACGCATATAGTTTTGAGGGGGGTGAAATATTTTAGTAGTAACATATAGTCTTGTCGGCCAAACCATCGATTTTTGGTAGAAATT
>CM042159.1:41721373-41741373 GCA_023376005.1 Doryteuthis pealeii | reverse complement strand
ACATAACAACAGCAATAATAATAAAATAATAATAATAATAATAATAATATAATAATAATAATAATAATAATAATAATAATGATCTAATGCGTTTGCCGTAGAAGTAGACAACAGAGTAAAAATTAGAGAAAACGAAAAGATTGACAAATACTTGAAACTTGCCAGATAATTGAAACAAAAACAAAAATGAAACACCATGAAAAATCAATTATGAGTCAAATTTTCCCGAAAATTTCTATACTTATTCACCTTTAGATTAATCTATGTTTAAAACAGTGTTTTCCCAAAATATATATCCCCCTTATTTAATTTTATGAAATTCGAAAAAATTGTATTTACTCGTACGATTTTTGAATTTTTCTACAAAGATAAGAGTCTTAATAATTAAATCAGAAATATTTAGAAACGCTTTGGAGGTCCCCACTGTCGTAAAACAATACAAATATCTCAGTGGAGTAAATATGATGCTTTTTACGTAAGTAATTAATTTCTTTTAAAATATAACTTATTTTCTTTTGATGGCCAACTAATGTATAGTGCTTGAATGCAAAAAGAGTGAAAAAGTAAAAGGTAAAAAGCGACGTGGAAAAGATATTCGATACCAGATAAAAGGTATCATAGTTAAAGTTTTAAAAAGTAAGCGATTATCTTTAAGGCTTATAATAGGTAATAGGTATTACTCAATGTATGATGCGATTCAGTAATAATGTAATAATTAATATGTACCTGCAAATATATGCACCCTCCGTGTTCAAGTAATTAAATTTTAATGTAATAAAATATTATATTAAATTAGAAAGGCTAATGAAACTAAATAAGAATGCAGATAAAAAGACTTGAAACTTAGGGGGTATAATCGAAAAATAGAACAACCGAAACTTCCTCATCTTTCACTTACGTCTTTCATTGCTAAATATTCCTAATTTAAATATTTACTTAAAATAGGAAATACAGAATAAAATTACAGTTATTTCTTCTTGTTAATCAATTTATTTTAAAATTTTCCCACGAGACCTTTGCTCATATTCATTAGGATAAAACCAAATAAGTAAAAATCAATAAAACTATGTACATATTTGACGAATCAAATTTGTAATATCAATATGAAAACTAGCACCCCCATTCACACTGTAAACTGCTATTTTTTGCTCAACAGTATGTAATAATGCAATACAATTTTATTAATAATTGATGTTTAGATAAAATCAAATCATAGAGAATGTAATGTAAATAACTAAGGGAATTGTGACTTGAGTAGTAGTATAGTTTCGGTTACAGACAGACAAACACACAATCTTCATTAAATTAAGATTTGACTTTTCAGAAAAAGGAAAGATTGTATTTACCTGCAGTCTTCGGAAGTGAGTAAAGCTCGACGACGAGTTTATATTTGTTGTTGTGGTTTTTGTTTGGTCGAATGGGTAATAACTATCTAGTTGCCTACTAGTTTTGTACTGTACAACTATCGTAGATTGAAAGTATTACGTTCATTTCCTTACTATATGCTTACCAGACATAAGAGGTAATTCACTTCTTACCACTATCAAGGTTGCAACAAGGGATTGTTGCAAGTTTTCCATAAATGAGATAAGTTTATTTTTTACCTACTTGCCTCAGTGGGCGTTGATATTCCTACCGTAATTGCTGATTGCTTTTCCGCCATAGACAAAACGTAAAATGATAGATGTATGTTCTAATAGTACTAAGGTAAAATATGAATAATAAGTTACAGGTAAAATTTCTCCGACGTAAACAAAAACTATCAGGCCCTGATAAGTAAAACCTATAGTATCATTTTTGACTGAGTCTTAACTCTTTGCCTACTTCAAGCCGCTCGCAATGGCCCCCACTATACCTAAGCAAAGTACAAAAACAGATCGTTAATTATAATTGAGCAGAAGGACTCAGATGACAATGATAATAGGACATTATTTGAATAGATAGTGAACTCTGATATACAAAATCATACAGGTAAAATAAACCAAGAAAATTTGGTACAGCCATGGGGGAAATTTGTGAGACAAAGAATTAAATATAGAAAATATAAAGAAGAAACTATTCTTTAAGTGAATGAAAATACTGCACACCCTCCTCAACAAGTAGATCTGACTTAGTATTAATTAAGAAGAAAAAAAGAACTTGTCATGTAGTGGATTTTCCATTTCTAGCGGACTACAGAGTCAAAAGAAAAGAAAACAAAAGACAGCTGAACATGATGTGATACATAATAAGGACGGTAATATCAATTATAGTTGGCGCACACGGACCTGTCCCCAAGGGGTTGGAATGGAAATTGGGAGAATTGGCAATCAGACGGTGAATGGTAATCATCGAGACTACAGTAGAGTTAAATGAGCTAGAATAATTAGAAAAGACCTGGTGACCATACAAGACTTGCTGTCACTAACATTACTGAGGAAAAATCATATGTATTGCAGAAAAACCGAAAAAAAGATAGGGGTATGTTGAACCACCAGGAAAAAATAAAATTATCACTTTTAAAGTGTGGACTATGTTACCGTTAGACAATCCCCAAAATTTGAGCTATCAATTCCAAAATATGCGGAGTTGTGTCAATTTTTAGCTCTCCGAATTTGGTGGGATTCGCGGAAAATGGCGATAATTTGTAATCTATTTTTATCGGTAAATGAGTTCTACAGTTTTCCTACTACTAAAAATTGGTTTATAAAATCATTTTGGCCCCAAAAGTGCTACAAAAAAACAAAAAACTTAAATCAACCAATTTTAAGTTATTGGTCATTTCTGATTTTTTCGTAGCAATATCAATATCTCAATGTGACACTGCATCTGTGACAAAAATCTTTTTCTATTATTATTTCCCATATATTGAGCATTATTTGTACCAAAAAGATAGTTTGATTTTAGCTCAGAACCAATTTTGAAATTGGAAGCTCAACTTTTGGGGATTGTATAACTTTAATATAATCCATACTTGGACACAATTTCAGAAAGACTGAAGCGGGTGGATGAGATGGCCTGGATGATTTGACATGGAATTACCCATAGGACAAAACGCCACTTGGGAGTGGTCGACTCACGAAGAGCGCTATTACTTGAGATTAGTATCAGAAAAGGAAAAAACAACTCCTGTGTTCAGAAGATAGTACGACGTTTCAACAATGCTTTGTTGCCACCTACAAATTTTAGGTACGGTAAAAAGAGTTTTTATCAGTCAACAATCTTCCTACCGACAGCAAGCTTAGTTGAAAACATAATAAATAGTACCAAATAGGTGACATACCTCCTCGGAGACTGAAGTGAATATAAAGGCGTCAACCAATCAAAATGAAGGATAAATCTACATAAGCATGACTAACTGTAATAGAAACAAGGATAAAAAAAGAAAGATGGAAATTTCACTTATCGAGCCCCTGGAAAGAGTGGCGCCCGAGAGTGGCTCGTTTATATATAGAGTGCAGACCGGAAATGAGAGGCATTGTGGGAATGGAGTGGCTGACTATAAAATCGAATATCTAGCAGAAGAAGGCTGATTTCGTGAAGGTGAACTGGTGTGGGCATTACGGAATTACAAGAAAGTTGGGCAGAGATTGAAGAGCTGAGCGAGAACGTGGTTGAGGTTGACAATACGAGTCGATTGAATTATATTAACAAACATATAGAATGATATCCGACAAACCGGCTGATTTTTGCAACCCCTGGAATTACAGGTAAGCACGTCTCACATATATACATTTTAGGACGGTTTTTAAAAAAAATTTACATATCAAATTTCAAGGGGCACCAAAAGTTGTATATAGTCTATTAAGTACTGAAACCAAAAATTAGATCTTGCACTTGTACCAAATTTTCAGGAAATGGCATCAGAGATCGTAAACAAAAATGCACTGAAAAATGCTCGGTTTGGCAACATTTGGCCAAAATTAATCAGAAAATCAACCAATTTAAATATTTAAAGCAGGGGATGTTTGTAATTCTATTTTATTAAAATGAAATGAAGAAATTATAACAAAAAATTCAAATTAAAAATGGGACCATATGACCTTTAGACACCCCTTTTTGATCTCATTTAAGAAAGGACGTGTTTTTTTATTTACACCGTCAATATCCGGTTGTTTTAACAGACGATTTTTAGACTTTAAAAAAATTATAAAACTAACCCCTAACCCTAACCTTTAACAAACAACCGGATATTGACAGTGGTAAATGAAAAACATGTCCTTTCTTAATCGAGATCAAAAAGGAGTGCCTAAAGGTCATATTATTCTTATGCGATATTTTCATGGCTGGATTTCCACTCCTGAAAGACTAAAAAATAATTTATTGAGTTATCTATAACAAAAAATGCAATCTCTACTGCTTTATATTCGTGGTGAAATGTAATAAATTCTAAAATCATTCTATAAATCGTTGTATACTACGTTGTCTGCAATTGTTTGTTGCTAAGTGGATTGGGAATCACTTTGAGGGATAAGTTTATAGGATAAAATTAAATTTTATTGTTATATTTTGGTATATTATTATACTAAAAATATAAGAAAAAACAATAATATAATGATATTGGACCATATTACCTTTAGGCACCCCTTTTTGATCTCGATTAAGAAAGGAAATGTTTTTGATTTACACCGTCAATATCCGGTTGTTTGTAGAGGTTAGGGTTAGTTTTTATGATTTTTTTTAAATCTAAAAATCGTCTGTTAAACAACCGGATATTGGCGGTGTAAATGAAAAAACATGTCCTTTCTTAATCGAGATCAAAAGGGGTGCCTAAAGGTCATATGGTCCAATATCATATATCATATATATTCTTAGCCAAACGCTCTATTGATCTTATATTTTTAGAAGGACAAAATGTCATCTTTATTGAACAAAACAATACGAAAAAAAGAAACGTATTTTTTTATAGTCTCATATTATATCAACCAATTCGCGCCTACGCACTTGTTAGTGCGTGCATGGGTGGGGGGGTCAATATATCTAAAGCATTGTTTTCTAACGGTACATTTATCAGATCCTCGTTAATCTACTGTTAACACTTAGATTAACAGAAAGGAAACATCGATCTCCAAAGAAAAGAGGAACTGTAAAAATAATGATCGATTTATATCTGGTGATAGTGAATCGATCGAAAATGTTTATGTGGATTCACCTGCTTGTTTCGATCACGATTTCGACGCAGCTTAGAGAAAAGTGCCCGGAGCAGAAGTCTCCATTTTATGACCTCTGCGTCGACGTCAACTCGAAATACGCATGCGTGGAATTTGAAAGCGTGCAGTCGACAAATTTAATCTTTATTTTTTTTATTCTTAGCCCGGTGGGAGGGATGCGTTATAGCTAGCCAAGACGTAATTTTACGATTGCATATTGTAGATAATCTTATGAACCCGATCCATTTGTCGATATATTCTCTTGGAGCAGCAGGATTATTATCAATTTGATTCCATTCTTTGTTTAATAGCATATCAACCTCCGTCGGGTTATCTCATATTAAAGCCTTCCTTACATCAATCTATCTCTTGTGCAGAATATTATAAAGTGTTCATTCCAACTTTGTAAAGTAAAATTGACTGAAAATGTATTAAAAATAAGAGACATGATTACCTGCCTTTTGGAGTGGTGGGGTTATCTTCCCTTGATCGGGATTATTTAAATGTGACAGCGGACATTGTAATTGCGTTATTGTGTCCTGATTCATCGTTTGAACAGAAAAAAAAAAAAAAAAAAAAAAAAAACGGAAATACTTAAAGTAGCTTTTGGTCAGATTTCAGAAAATAGAAAATAAAAATAAAAGGATATAAGTGAAGACCAAACCAGATGTTGTTAAGGCCACACGATATGATTAGAATGTCTGTGAAGAAATCGAAACTAGAAGATCTCAAGTGGTCTAGAAGACCTCCCGGGGCGAATCCACTTGAGCCGACTGTGGTTGCTGGAGATAGTCTTCTGATGTGACAGACCAGTAGACGCTAGTACAAGTGTTCAGGAAGTAGTTGGCTAGAATTGTCCCGGGTCTAAGAAAGAAACATTATTTTTTTCCTCTGAAAATGATAAAGAAAAACTTAGATAAAAATTGGTCAAAGATGGGTGCTCGATAAATTCTTTTGTGGAAGATCACACAAATGGCCGGAAGAAAGGAATTAAAACTAGATGTTGTTAAAACCCCACATTTTGTTGGGAAACACTTGAGAAGACCGGAAGAGCTTGCCCTTCGGCGATTGAGCGGAAGTGAATTCCATCTGTTGATTAGAATTAAGGAGAGCGGTACTTTTGCCAAAGTGGGATGTCCAAAGAGAATTGCATATTTCTTCACCCCAGCCGGTAATTGGAAATTTCCAGGTTGAAACATTATTTAACGGGGCCTTTTTCTCGAGAAAGAGCAGACGAGCTGAGCAAGCTGGAAGGGCAGATTCGGGTCGTGTCCATTGTGAGAACGCAATTCCGAGGAGAGACAGACAAACTGACTTCAGCCAAGACTATTGAAAAACTTAACCCAAAATTTACAAACTGCTTGAGCAATATCTTTGCAGAGCTCCTGATTATATTCTGACCAGAAGTTATTAATTAGAGGTCAATCGCTCCCACAGCCTTGAGAAAAAATTACCTTGTATTATCTTATCGAATATAAATGTTGTTGAGTTTGAAAAGAAAAAAAGAGTCGTTGTTTCTTTATGTGACCACTAGGCCACCGTTAACCATGGAATATCAGTTTCTATAGCAGATTTCTGGTCGTTTGAGATTTGAACACAACGTGGGCATTCGATCAGACTTTCGGTAAGTGTAGAAACACTGCAACCCATTGTTGATGAAGAAAATCCGATCTTGACGGCCGTTTTCGGAAATTCAGTGAGCCCTTTAGCTCAGTAGCGACCGATGGGTTATATTATTACTGAGCTGTATTCAGTTGATTAAAGTTAAATAGTTATGTTGCATTGTCTGTCTCATTTCAAGATATGTAATAATATTTGGCTTTTATTTTTACCTATGTTCATTATGTTACTACTTTTCGACTGACAAAAATTTTACCTTAAATAATCGATTTAATTAATTTTAATTCGGTTTTAAAATGAAAATGATTGATCAAATTGGCAGTGCATATTTTTTTACTATCATTTTCGGTCAATTTAGCTCAAATATATTGTAAGCATGCCGGGTGTTTTTTAATGTATTTACGGGCTAAAATTTTGTAAAATACGGATTTGGTGTCATTTTTGGCAATACCTACCTAATCCCAGTTATCTACCGAGAGCTCAATGGGTGACCCAACGGGTCACGTTTTGATTAGTATATATATATTTTTAACGTCACAACCAACACGCATTTTCAATGTCACGCGCATTACAACATACACACACGTACAAACAAAATTAAACGCATTCGCGCTCACACGAGAATACAGTTATTTAAAAAATAACATCATTTTCCAAAAAAAAAAAATTCATTTGGGAAGAAATGCCATAGCTGGATTGCTTCAGTTCAATTCTTTTGATAAAGAGGTATTACCTCGAAAATTCAAGAAATAATAAAAATACAGGTCAACACACAACACCATTGTTACCGTATGATTATTTTTTATTTATTCCAAACTGCATTGTGATAGCCTTCTGAATCAACCTCCTAACCAATACATACACAATGCTTCAAGCGAATTATGAAACTCTCTAATATATATTTTTGTTTTTACGCAATACGACGTTGTTTTCTAGGTAGCTCAATAAAGTCGTATTAAGTTTTATGATTAAAGATTGTCGGACAAACCAAATCTGTATGAAATCGTGTCTCGATTGTCTACCAGAACGAGTACAATTCGCTTACCTTAGTTATTTGAAGAGAAAATTGATGTTTTTTTTTAACCTCCACCTTCTTTACAAGAATAGATAACCAAGTTTAGACACGTTAAAGTCAGACATTTCCAATGCCTCGCGAAACAAAAAGCATTTACATAATCGAAAAAGGATTTATTAACAGCGGCTAAATTATCTAGAATTACATCAGGTGTCATGTACCCCTACAATATATATATATATATATATATATATATATATATATATATATATATATATATAATGAGAGAGAGAAAGAAAGAGTGAGATGTGTGTATGCGGTGTGATAGTGGAAATAGAGTGTCGTACAAAAATGCACTCGACGAACCGTGTACAAATTCTGAACTATGCTTTTTCATTGTTTGCATTTGATTTTTTTTGTTTCTTTGTTTAATGCCATTTGTGTGTTATTTAATGCCGAAGCAATTATTTTAGTAAAAAACAATTGTTGTACTATAGAACCCACTTAAAAGCCTTATTTGATTCTAATAATCTTACATTTAACCCTGATCCTTTTTTGGTGAAACTTAAGTAGGTTATTTCTCTCTCTCTCTCTCTCTCTCTCTCTCTCTATATATATATATATATATATATATTATATATATATAATAAAGTAAACTACAGACACGTGTTTCGAGGTATCACCTCTCATCAGTGCAGTTATAACATTTTTAGCAGCTGCCTCTGGCCTGGTTCGAGACCCGAACGAACTTACGCTCGCCGAACCTTCTTACCCATACGGCCACAATCAGCTGCCAAGTATAGCAGGCTATTTAATCGCTATATTTCTAAGCCGAAATAAATTCACCAAGAGTTCTCAAACTTTGTAAACAAAGTGAGATTTATATATATATATATATATATAATATATATATATATATATATATATATATATATATATATATATTATATATATATATATATATATACACTAAATCTGCTCTACTAACACTTTATATTCTTTATAACTTATTTGATTAATATTTGTATCGACCGTCGACATTGTGATTAACTCGATATTCGTTTACCTGGTAAGTTTTCTTCTTTATATATATATATATATATATATATATATATATATATATATATATATATATATATATATATATATATACATATTATATATATATATGTAGGTAGCTTTATTGTACAGGCAATAAGATTTAGATTAAAAGTATGAACTTACTTTTTTTTTTCAATATTTCACCTGTCTATTCTCTTCAAACACACCTTTTGCCATCACTTGCCTGAACGAATGGTAGCATAATCTTTTTTTTTGCTTCTATTTTATATTTACTACACTAGTTGTGTAGTACTAAAAAAACATTTCTTTTAAAAAGTTCCTTCTGATCAAAGAAGTATTTTCCTTATAGGTATGTCTTTGATCTTTCCTTGAATTTATTTTCTTCCTTCTTTCAACAAATGCCATCAAATTTATTTCTCTCTTTATCAATCACTTGGGACACAGCGGTTTTTGTTGTGTGGAGTTATATCAACGATAATACAGGGCTAGCCGTTATAAGGCCGTTTTTCATCGATCTTCATCTAGAACCTAACTTCAATCACTGTCTGAGCTATTGTGCAAGTAAGAATATATACGATTTAGCATGGATACGTTTCCAGTGCTAGCTGATATCTGACCTTTAATCATTGGTTAAAATATCTTATTATAATGGATATTATGTAACTATTGTCTGTAACCGAAACTACGTCCTCACTGACTACCCAATTTCTTTAGTTATTAGTTATCTTCTGAGCAATTATGAAATAGTCATTATTTGATTTAATTGGCATCTTGTTTATTAAAGATATCTATTTAAAGTCTAGCTGAGTTAGATTTGCCGTAAAATTGCCCATATCATTAATGCAACATCCTAAAATATGTATTATATATCTTATTATTAAGGATGTCTCTATTAAAGTATATATATTTACCAACCCCTCCGCACGAACAGGATGTGACACAAGGTCAATTTCTTAAGCGGAGTTCAATAGGTTTGTATTCAGAGTTTTACTTCTCCTAGACCGGTTGCCTAACCAAGGTTAAAGAGCTTAGTCTGCCCTACTTTTCACCCATATCTGGAGAGAGAGTAGGATTCATACCTTTCCCAAGGATATTAGCGCTAAGGGAAATGCAATTGCCACATCCAGGATTTGAAGTCGGGGCGACGAGTCCATTTACCATGATTTTAACCATTACACCACGCGTTTCCCTATTAACGTATATATCAGTTGGATTTGCTTCAAAACTGCCCAGCTTATGAAAGCATTTAAGATCCAAATATATATGTTTCTAAGAAATAAAGATTCACATAATATATGGAGGAAATGATTTACATCATGATTTTAACAAAACTGGCTTTGATAAATTATTACTTGGTGTTACGGATATCTAATACTATCATGTTATTCCCAAACGTATTAAAATCAATCCTATATATAATTTTATAAAGAAATCAAATAACATTAAAATATGTATAATATTTTTATATTAGTTCTATACTTTCGTTAGTCTTTCTAATGTAATATAATATTTTATTGCATTAAAAATTAAATATTTGTGCCCAAGGGGCACATACCTTTGTTAGTACATTTAATAATCACCACTGCCATTCCACCTTCTTCAGGTATTTCTTGTAGGACAAGTTGTAAATAGACAAGAATAAAGATGAGGACAATAGTCCGAATAATACAAAAAATCATTTTTTTATTAATAATATTTTAGGCGTTTAAATTTGGAAAGTTTTTTTGTGAACCTTAAGATTAGAGTAAAAGAAGCTCACTCATACCTTACATTTTAGCACTCAACACAAATAAAATAATCTACTCAATGACTGCTCGTAACACGGAAATGTTAGGTTAAAGTTACGACAGTATATATCCACTTAGCCGAGTGCTGTATAAGCTGAGTAAATGTAAAGACTACGGGCCTATTTGTTGGTGATAAAGATATTTCTTTTCCTTCTCTCTGTGATCGATCCTGTGTAAATCATCATCATCATCATCATCATCATCATCATCATTCACATCATCATCACATTTCTATGACAATCTCTCGCTATTCGTCACTATACTTCATTGCCACCGGAAGGCCCTCTGCGCAGCATCCAGTATCCGCACAGAGTTTGTCAATGTAGGTCATTGCTGGGGGCCTACACTGGCTTGTCTGTGCTGGTTTCCGCAGGAGAACGTCACTTATGAGTTCGTCCCCGCTTCTCTGTCAATTCTCAGACTTTGTTCGTCTCACTCGAATGGTCTGTGGAATAAGGGGAAATAGGCCGTACGACTGATTTCTTGTGTGTTGTTAAAAAAAAACATCGTGTGTAAAAGTCTAGGTTATTTTTTTAAAACAATCTGGAATTCTCTCCCTGCGAGACTCACTAGTATTGCAGAATTTTAAAATTCTACTTCTATCATCTTCATCGTCTATATTTCATTGTGTCGTATTGGTTTTTTTTTCTGACACATATCGGACCGGGTATCCCTCTTGCTCTGGGTTGCATTTTTTTTGTTCTTGTTATGGTCATAATTATCATGGACAAACCCAGATACTTTTTTGTGTATATTTTATTATCCAAATTTCCAGATTCATTCTTTGCGGTACGCGCGCGGGGACGAAAACACAACTGACCGCAAGGGACCACAGGATTCAACTTTGGATTATCATTCTCTTTTCTCAGAGTCGCCCGATAACCTGAATCTCTAGGACAATGAGATCCCAGCCGCAGATGTTACTGAGGCCATCCCAAATCTATGAACATGCAGTTTATTTACCATTATTTTAAAAATTCCCTATCCAATTTGTTTGTAACTGACATCTGACCCTTTTCCTATTGTCATTTTTCTATTCGATCTGATGTCGCTTATTAATAAAAAAGATGCCATATTGTTTTACAATTTAACTAAATTTATTTGTATTTATATAAGCAATGATTGACTTAAGTGTTTAATTTAATTTTTTTTCTTAATTTCAGGTAAGTGTCACCCTTCATCTTATGATGACTATGAAACTGACATGACAAAACGCAAGTCTTAACTCTTTTTTTGATTTAATAAAATTATTGAATGGTAAAATGCTGAGATTTATTGAGTGATAATCTTGAATCTCAGTGGCTATAACTTTTGAGAGTCGGTGAGTGAGCATGTTGAGATAGGGTGGTTGGATGTAATATTATTGGGTGAAACCATGGCTGAAATAGATGATGGTATTGAAGTGGGTATATTGAGTTACATCAGTGGGAACTAATGGAATTGAGTGAAACAGTGGATAGGAGGGATGGGAGTGGTTGAGATATCAACTTGGTTTACTCTTAATTATTATTATTATTATTATTATTATTATTATTATTTTCATCCCTGTTCATCTTATTCACTGCTTATTTTTCGCTGGGTTCTTGGTATCGGTTAGTCTAGGATTTTCTTCTTCCTCGATGTGCCCTATCTATCTCTGGGACACTCTTTTTATAACCAGCCCATTTGCCAGGGGTAGAATGGGACAAAAAGTCGCAATTTACGACGAGGTTCGATTCCGCTAATCAGTGAGGAAGGATCTGGGAGACTAGTTTGCTAACCAGTACAATACGTTGGGGCACCAAAATAATAGTTCTGGCGTATTAGAAAATATGGCAACGAAGCGATTATTGAAAATAAATCAAGCTTCGTCACTACTTTGCAGTTTTAGTCAAAATGCCCATATACATATTTCCCAAACCCTCCGTACGAGCAGGATGTGACACAAGGCCAATTCTAAGCGGAGTTTAACATGTTTGAATTCAGTTTTCTTTCTCGTAGACTGGTGGCCAAACCAAGATTAAAGAACCTAGTCTGTTCTGCTATTCGGCCATCGGTGGAAGGAGTGTATGTGGATGCATACCTTTCCCAAGCGCTATGGGAAATACAAACAGCCATGTCCAGGAGTTGAACTCGCATCGACGAGTCCATTCCAACGATTCTAGCCATTACACCACGCACCTCCTATTAACGCAATGACCATACGCTGCAGAGTCTTAAATTTTCAAGGAGGATGGCAATAGTAATCAAATGTCTTTTAGAATGATTCCCCGAGATGAGAGTGGAATTCTCTCGCATGGATTCCATCAAGAGGACGTTATAAGGAGTTAGATTGATATATCTATTAAAATCCTTGACATTATCAAGACGTAAAGATTGAAGTGGTTAGATGACGTGGTAGACAAAGTCAATCCTAGCTATGTCAACCAGAAGATTTCATGAACAGAAGACCGAGAGGTCAACACTCAAACCGATACAGTGACCTAATAAAGGAGATGTAAAACTTCCTCTACGAACAGTGGATAGACAGAACCATGAGGACATTTTGTACTGGCAAGCATATACGTTGAAATTCTCCGTGTATATGCAGATAATAATAATAATAATAATAATAATAATAATAATAATAATAATAATAATTCTCTGGGACTTTGAAATTAAAACGGATCACCTTATCACAGCAAGAAGACTAGACCTAGTGCTGATTAACAAAAAAGAAAAAACTTTTCAACTGGTGGATTTTGCAGTTCCAGCAAATCACAGGGTGAAGCTGAAGGAAAATGAAAAAATGGACATATAACTGGACCTTGCCAGAGAACTGAAAAAGTTATGGAATATGAAAGTCAAAGTGATACCAATTTTAGTTGGTGCACTTGGAACGGTCCCAAAGGGATTGGAAAATCTGGACATCAGGGGAAGGATTGAGACCATCCAGAATACTGCACTGCTACAATCTGTCAGAATACTCAGAAGAGTCCTGGAGACCTGGGGAGACTTGCTGTCATTCAGACTCCAGTGAAAGACCATCAGCTAACGCTGATGTGAAAACTCAAAAGGAGTGAATAATAATAATAATAATAATAATAATAATAATAATAATGATAATAATAATAATAATAATGATAATGATGATGATAATAATACTAATAATGATAATGATAATAATGATAATAATGATGATGATAATATTAATGATGATAATGATAATAATGATAATAATGATAATATTAGTGATAATAATAATGATAATAATAATAATGATAATAATGATGATGATAATATTAATGATAATGATAATGATAATAATGATAATGATAATAATGATAATGATAATAATGATGATGATAATATTAATGATAATTATCATGATAATGATAATAATGATAATGATAATAATGATAATAATGATAATGATGATAATAATAATAATAATAATGATAATGATAATGTTAATGATAATGATAATATCTCTAATAATATGATGATAATGATGATAATAATAATAATGATAATGATAATGATAATGATAATATCTAATAATATGATAATAAAAATGATAATGATAAAAATAATATCACTAATAATATGATAATAAAAATGATAATGATAATAATACTAATAATATGATAATAAAAATGATAATGATAATAATAATAATGATAATAATATATAATAAAAATGATAATGATAATAATAATAATAATAATAATAATAATAATAATAATATGATAATAAAAATAATAATGATAATAATAATAATATGATAAAAATTATAATAATAATAAGAACAATATGATAATAAAAATTATAATAATAATAATAATAATAATAATAATAATAATAATAATAATAATAATATAATATAATAATAATAATAATAATAATAATAATAATAATAATAGACAACAACCTTAAGTAGATGGATGGTAAGATATTTGCAACAAACAAAAAATACTGTAACCACAAGTCTTACAAGTATTACAAGTCATAAGACTATACATCCAGGAAATAGGATTGTAATTCGGCATGAAAAGATGTGACGAAAAAGGAGGAAAGATTAACAATGGCCGGAAAACAATTATCAAAGCAGGAAATTATAAGAACACTTGGAGAGAAGGAGAATTATAAATACTTAGGAATCTTAGAAGTGGGCACCACTAGAGATCAAACACATAAAAGAAAAAGTTAAAAAATACCTCAGCAGAACAAGAAGATTTTTAGAAACCAAACTCTGCAACAGAAATCTCATCAAGTGAATAAATACCTGCACCCCCTTATAGCATACTCTGAACGATTCTTAAAAGGACAAGAGAGGCACTCCAACAAAGGGAAATTAAATGTGATGAATAAATATAAACAAAAATAAGAATTAAATAAGATCACATAATAGATTTTGATTGGTTTCTATATAAAATCATACACAGGTTGATTTTAATATGTTGGGGAATAGAACAATAATATTAGAGTTCAATAACACGAAATGTATTCATTAAACCCGGTTTATTAAAACCTGGTTTTATTAAAACCATATAAAAATGAACCATACCATATATTATGTAAACCTGTAATATATAAGACATTGCAATATTTTAAATGCATTAATAACATGGGCTGTTTTGAGGCAAAGCCAACTAAGATTTTCATAGCGACCTCATTAATAAATAAGATTTATTCTATTTCTCTGAATTCTTTAGATGAGACATGTTAAATTGTATTATTTAAAATTTTTGGACTATTGTCCTCATCTTTATTATCTGTACAACGTTTCGGCCGATGTGTGTCTTCAGATATTTCCCGAGAAGATTACCGATTCGAGAAGGTTCCCAAGTCGGACAAGAAATACCTGAAGAAGGCTGGAGGGTACATCGGCCGAAACGTTGTACGGATAACAATAAAGATGAGGGCAATAGTCCGAATGATCCAAATAATACAGGATTT
This sequence comes from Doryteuthis pealeii, assembly GCA_023376005.1. Lineage (NCBI taxonomy): Eukaryota > Metazoa > Mollusca > Cephalopoda > Myopsida > Loliginidae > Doryteuthis > Doryteuthis pealeii. Next base: position 41,725,843 of record CM042159.1, on the reverse strand, counting down.
ATTCTATGTATTAGGGGTTTTGACTATAAGTTAGTTACTCAATGATAAACTAACGCAGTTCCTGAGAGTATTGTGACGTAAGCAGGGACGTAGATTCCGTTACATACATACACTGAAACTCGATTATTATGAGACATATAGTTTACACTCACACTTTCTTCGGTTCGTGTTTGGGCGTAACTGTGGCATCAACTACCTTAGCAAACATTGTTTTTCAAAATCGCAACTGCCCTACATTAAAATCCTTACTAATGAAAACTAATCTTATTGGATACGCATCACTTCATCTATGATTAGATGAAATCTGGAAACCGGAAAGATTCCGGAATAGGAAGTAAACACCACTTGGATTTTTAGTTTCCTTAATTAGAATTAATTAGAGAAAAAAAAATAGGATAGGCAAGGATGGGAGGTATTTTTCAACATGGTTTTAGGGGGGGGCTAAGATAGTGTCGTTTCTAATCCAAAATGACGTGTATATTCAATAAACGTAACTTTCTATAATTGGTTACTAGCAATGTGCTCTCTATAAGTAAAAAAAAGTAAAGTCGACGGGGCGGCCTAAATCGGTATCAGCCAGTCAGCGAGGGAGTCTATCCCCTTTTCAATAGCGCTAGACCAAGGAGATTGTTTTTTAGCATCTGAGGTGGAGTGCCACACCTACCATCAGCTCCTTACTTTACCGCACAGATCCCTGTGCTACTCATACGCTGAATTGGCGAGGACCGGTATCAAACTAGGAACCTTGTGGTTTCTAGCCGAACGCTCTACCGACTGAGCTAACCCGAAAATGTCAATTTCTGATTTTATCATAAAGAAAGAAAGGGAAAACGGACATGCTACACAGAAAAATCTAATAAGAAAGAAAGAAAGAAAATAAGGGTAAAATAGAAGAAAGGGGTGAGCTCGTGGAAGCGATAACTCAAATCTATTTCAAACATAACAAAAAGATGAAAAGAACGAAAGAAAGAGAAAAAGAGTGAGAGAGATTTATATCAAGATTATTATTCTTTTTACATATTGAACCATTTCGCAATAGCTCTTTGGTAAACATATCAAATGTCGTGATAATTAGATTATCATACACTAGTATACCCAGAGGTCCGGCTAGTTATCCATTTTACTCTCTCCTTCCCCCCACCCATTTACCTTTTCACTATAAAACAGAATGTACACGCACTTAAATCAATAAGCTTCTGAGGAAGTATCAACCAATAATGTGACGAAATATCAATTGAACACAGTCGTTTGTGTTATATCCACATTTTCCTCTACTCTCAACCACATTTTTTCGGATTTATTCAATCTTTCACTCCTCATATATATATATATATATATATATATATATATATATATATATATATATGTGTGTGTGTGTGAGAAATGTGAGGAGGTTAATCCGACAATATGTGGAGAAAAGTAGACAAACACGGGATAAGTAGGGGCAGGGGTGGCTGCAGCTACTGACAACCTACTGTTTTTCACCATTCTGAAAATGTCCTTCATTGAAGCAAGAACTGGGCTTTTGTCCTGATGATGGTCAAAATGGCCGAAACATTGCATCGTCGACAATAAACATCCAGTTTCCATAACATCCCGTGTTCGTCTACTTTTCTCCACACACACACACACACACACATATATATATATGTGTGTGTGTGTGTGTGTGTGTTGTGGGGTTGTTATGGGTCACAAATAAAGACACAAAACTGGTGAAAGTTGACACAAGTGCATTGAACAGAGAAAGTAGAATTTATAGAAGGAAGGTGAAGTTACGTCCGACAATACAGTCTAGAACTGCATCGCGTCGCTTACTCCAAGCAACAATTGTCTTTGCTACTTATAGTAGTGGTAGGATCATTCAATTATGTAGACTAGCAACAGAAAACACCCTACGGGCGTCGTAAAAATTAATTTTGAAAGACATTGCCTGAGAGGGTGGGAGTTAAAAATTCAATGTCAGAGGGTTTGTATCATAAGTAAGCAAAATCCTCATATCTATTAAAGGAGTAAAAACAAAAACAATTTGAAATGAAAACTGAGCCCCGTCCCTCTCAAATAAAATGTTGCGCACATAAAATAATCAAACAATTATTTTGAATATTTTCCACATCAATTTTCCACAAAATCGTAAGTATTTATTTATTTGTAAACTTTTTAGTTAACTTCTTGTTACTGTAAACAAAAAAGGACGAGAGTAAAAAACAATTTTTAAAATTGCTTTCTCAAATTTTTGGTGTATATAGCATAAGAATATTGTGACGTAATCTGTGACGTAGAGCTATGACGTAGTTTTTGTTACAGACAGAAATACAGACAATCTCCATTATTAATTGAAGATAGGTTATATCACCTATAACAATATATATGGCGCTTTACTATTGTTCAGGAAAGTTGATTTTTTACACCACGATGATCTTTTATTACAAACTTTTGCTGTTGAATAATTAATTCTAAATACTTACATACTTTGCTTATATTCCTAAATCTGGTCAGGTTTTCCCTGTAGATTCCATAATGGAATAATACAAATAACCATTTTCTTGAAGAAAAAAATTGAGGAATTTTTAAAAGTTCAGTCACAACTTGAATTTGCATTTCCCATTCCCTTAAAAACTTTCAACAAAAACTTTTTGCGTTTTACTTTTCTTATTTATCTTTTAAATTTATTTTGAAAATCTTTTCGAATTGGTGTTTGGTCAGTTTTGACTAATGAATTCTTCATTTCTGCCAAGGAGTTTTTTTTTTTTGCAAATGATGGAATTTTGTTTTTTGTAATTTATATCCTGCACCTCTCACAATAAAAATTGGTCTGCTGAGTGTGATTTATCAACATCAGACAATGTTTAGTAAAAGAACAATAAAAACAAAACAAAACATCTTCATCAATATTTTCCTGACAGAGCCAAAATACAATTAGATATTGGATATCGGCGCATTAATTGACAACTATATCACTCATTTGAAAAGAAAGGGTTAAACAAGGAGAAACGATAGACGAAGTGTGTTTTACTCTGGGAGGAATATGTGGAAAAGCTATCAGTCAATTTCATATTGGTTTCAGTAAGAATATTTCAAAATACTTATCATATACAGGGTGTTCGCGATAAATTTGACATATTTATATTTGGTTATTTGTCTCCGTAGGCTGGAGGTATTGAACATAGTAGTTTGTGTTATATCAACATTTTCCTCTTTAATTAATTTAAACTATTTTTGATTAATTTAAACTACTTTTCGATGACCAAAAGAAAGAAAAAACATAAATAAACAGATATCTCTGTCTTTTATATTTTTTTTATTTGGTTTGATGAGATCTACTTAACAAAAAAAAAAAAAACAAAAAAAAAAATTGGTAAAAAAATTACAAAAAAACTTATTTAATTCCTTAAAAATCTACGAAATTTTTAATGTCAAAAAAGTTAATTAATAATAAATAAGTAATAATCTTGATCGACAAAAATTACGTAAAGAAACAAAAGTATTAAACTATGAAAAAGTATTTTGAAACTTTTTGTTATGATAATATGACGAGAGTGTTTCATACAATAATAAAGAAAAGTTAATAGATTGTTACTAATTAAAATTACGATCGTTTTTAAGTTGTTTAAACTTAATAAAATGACAAATCTATTAATTAATTAATTTACAAATCGATACCCCTCCCCCCCCCCGTTTGAAAAAAAATACAAAAAATCAGGGAATTATCCGATTTTAGTGAAATTTTTAATGAAATTAATGAAACACTATTTCACCTTTATTTTTAAAATTTTTATTTATTTGTTTTTTCAAATATTTGATTTTGACAATATTCTAAACAAGGAGAAACGATAGACGAAGATGTTTTACTCTGGGAGGAATATGTGGAAAAGCTATCAGTCAATTTCATATTGGTTTCAGTAAGAATATTTCAAAATACTTCTCATATATAGGGTGTTCGCGATAAATTTGACATATTTATATTTGGTTATATTTCTCCGTAGGCTGGAGGTATTGACGCACACCACGCGTCATTTAGAAGCTTAGAGCCTTCTTCATTCGTATACGTGATGACAGATAGAATGGATGACTGGAACTCATCTGAATCATGGAAGAGAATAACTTGTATCCTGACGATCTGCGCCGGCCGTCAAAATATGAAGATTATGGTTGCTGCCCAATGCTCCCTGAACACTGTAAAAACAATCAGGCATGAACTGGAGAATTGCAGTGGAGACTACGAGGCTGTGGCTAGATGAAAGCAACATAACAGATGATCTGATTGCGTTCTTACAGCAGAATTCCTCGAAAATCTGCAAAAATGTGTTGGGAGACCCTCAGATGCCAGAAAAAAATAAAATAAAGTAATACATATAATATATACACTAATCACCAGGTGCCAATTTTAGTCTACGGTTTTAAAAAAATGAATGATGATCCAGGACCTGTGTTTATTTCGAAGGTAAAATTCCAACTTAACGTAATTTGTGA
>CM042159.1:41708873-41716373 GCA_023376005.1 Doryteuthis pealeii | reverse complement strand
CAACTCCAGGTCAAAATGCTAGTTCTGATTAGGTCCGGGATGGCTCAGTCGGTAGAGCGTTCGGTTAGAAACCACAAGGTTCCTAGTTTGATACCGGCCCTCGCCAACTCAGCGTACGAGTAGCACAGGGATCTGTGCGGTAAAATAAGGAGCTGATGGTAGGTGTGGCGCTCCACCTCAGACGCCAAAACAATCTCCTTGATCTAGCGCTATCGAAAAGGGGTATGATAATCTAATTATCACGACATTTGATATGTTTACCAAAAAGCTATTGCGAAATGGTTCAATATGTAAAAGGAATAATAATCTTGATATAAATCTCTCTCACTCTTTTTCTCTTTCTTTCGTTCTTTTCATCTTTTTGTTATGTTTGAAATAGATTTGAGTTATCGCTTCCACGAGCTCACCCCTTTCTTCTATTTTACCCCTATTTTCCTTCTTTCTTTCTTATTAGATTTTTCTGTGTAGCATGTCCGTTTTCCCTTTCTTTCTTTATGATAAAATCAGAAATAGACATTTTCGGGTTAGCTCAGTCGGTAGAACGTTCGGCTAGAAACCACAAGGTCCTAGTTCGATACCGGCCCTCGCCAACTCAGCGTATGAGTAGCACAGGGAATTTCTGTGGTAAAGTAAGGAGCTGATGGTAGGTGTGGCGCTCCACCTCAGACGCCAAAACCATCTCCTTGGTCTAGCACTATTGAAAAAGGGGATAGATTCCCTCGCTGACTGGCTGATACCGACTTTAGGCCGCCCTGACGAATTTACTCTTTTTTTAGTTCTTCTATTTAAAAATGTCCAAAAAGTGTAGAAACAGAAATGTCTTCTTCGTTGACGTAATTTTGTAAGTAGAATTTTTGCTAAAAAAAAAAAAAAAGAAGAAAGGAAAAAAGAGAAGAAAAGAAAAGATGACGCCAAACGATGGCCGGTGAAGGGTTGCGAGAATGATTTTTAATGGTGATTGCTTTTAGACGCGGAGGAATACGTAGGCGAAATAAAACAAGAGAATAATGATCTCCTTACCGCCTACTGTTTGATATATAACTGCGCATAAAAAGGCCGCAAAAGTAAATTATGGAGGATTGGTCTGTCGTTTAATGAAACGAAAGATTAGTCACACAGTGAAGTTGCTACTTATCTACCCCCCCACACACACATACACACACATGAGGACAGAATGTGACACCAAGTCGCTTTAATGTACGGTGTCTCGCAGAAAAGAAGCATCCCTGGGAAAAAAGTGAAAAAATTGCACAGCTCCGTCGGCATTCCCCATGCAGGGGCTCCTCCCACGACTGGATATGAACCTGGCAATAAACCTATCTTTTAGGCGAAAGGACGGCGGAAATCATGTTTGAAAGCCTCTGATGAAACTAGAATGTGACACAAAGTCGGTTCAATGTGCAGTGTCTTGCTGAAACGAAGTCTCCCTGTGAAGAAGTTAAAAATAAAAGTGCATGGCTCCGTCGGCATTCCACTTTAGGGCTGCCTCATGCGACTGGATTTTAACCTGGCAACGAATTAATCTTTTAGGTAAAAGGGTGGTGGAAATATAACTTTCAGGCTCGCGAAGAGGTGACATTGTGACAGCAAGTCAGTTTAATATACGGTGTCTCTCGCAGAAACATTCTCTCTATGAGAGAGTGAAATGAAGCCTCGCTGGGAAAAAGTAAAAAATAAAAAATAAAAAAATTGTTGAACACACACACACGTAAACACAAAAGCACACGCACATTAACCCCCCCCCCCCACGCGCGTGCAGATGATTTGGAAGATATGAGACACAAAGCAAAATGGACAGTCACTAGCAACAGCTACAGTTTCAGAAATCTTCTGTTGAAAAGATTTTATCACAGGTTAACAAACAACACCATAGTTACCTTATTTTTCTTTACAATTACATTGTGATAGTCTTCAAAACCAACCTCCAAACCAATATAAACACAATGCTTCTTATATAATTATAAAACACTTTTTTAAAAATTGCACAGCTCCGTCGGCATACCACTCTAGGGATTCCTCACACGACTGGCTATGAATCTGGCAATAAACCTATCTTTTAGGCGGAATGACGGGGACGTCAGTTTTTCAAGTCTCTCATGAAACCAGATTCTGACACCAAGTTGGTTTAATGTGCGGTGTCTCGCTGAAACAAAGCCTCCCTGTGAAAAAAAAGTTTTAAAAAATTGTATGGTTCCCTCGGCATTCCGCTTTATGGGCGCTTCATGCGATTGGATATGAACCTAACAATAAACATATATTTTAGGTAAAATGACGACAGAAATATACTTTTTAGGTCCGGCAAGAGTCCAGATTGTGACAGAAAGTCAGTTTATTATGCGGTGACTCGCAGAAAGTCTCTCAACGAAAGAGTGAAAAAATTGCACGGCCCCGTCGGTATTCCACTCCAGTGTAACAAAAATTGAATACCCATCAAATATAAAACAAAATGACTTCGGCATAAAATAACCCCAAAAAAGTTGATATGCCGTAAAATCAACCAACCAGCCAAACAGTATTAGTATTACTATCAATACAGAATTAATTATTACTAGTGGTTCATTCTAGAATTGAACGACAAGAACATTTGAGTTCTTGTCACAAAAAGTTATTCTGGGGGTTAATGTATCTAACATAAAGAATGTGTCATCTATATAAGTCTGTTAGAACACACGAATATGCCAAGAACCGAAATATATGTTCTCTTTGAAGGTTTCTGTAGGTTTTTATCTGTTAGAAAATCTTTATCATATAGATACTAAAATAAACTGAAGCGCTAATTCCATTATCTCCTTTCACGCTTGAAAACTTCAGTGGCAAAGGGGGTAGCAAAATTTACGTAAATACACCCAACACTTACTTTACACACACACACACACATACACACACACACACACAGAGAGAGAGAGAGAGAGAGAGAGAGAGAGAGAGAGAGAGAGAGAGAGAGAGAGAGAGAGAGACCCATGCACCATCATACCCACTTGTCTGTATATATATTCACAACCCCCTCACATGAGCAGAATGTTACGTCATTTTCTAAAGTGGAGTTTAACAGGTTTGAATTCAGTTTTCCTTCTCCTAGACTGGTTTTCAAACCAAGGTTAAAGAGCCCAGTCTGTCCTACTATTTACCCATAGCTGGAGGGCAAATGATTGGATTTATACCTTTCCCAAGTGTATTCGGGCTATATGAAATGCAAACTACCTCGTCCAGGATTTGAACTCGTCTCGTCGTGTCCATTTTCTACGATTTTAACCCTTACACCAGCACGCGCCTCCTACATATGTGTGTGTATGTCTGTGTGTGGAATATGTAAGTGAAATAAAGCACATTGCCTTAAATTAGTGAAATTCATGCCTAAAATAATTAAGGCTGTCATAAAAGCTCGGCGAGTATCATTCAGGTATTAACACTGTTTTGATAATGATTTCCACAAATTTCTTAAACTTTCTCGACCGTAGGAGCGGTGTCCAGTAAATTTTTATACCTTAAAAAATAAGTCTATTCAGCGATAGATGGGTTTGAAAAATGCTTTATAATGAATCAATTGTATCAAAGGCATTTTTTCAGGCCCGCCAACGGTGCTTGAATTTGTTTGATAAAACATACGGAACGCAAAACGCAAGCAAGCCTTTTCAAAATTGAAATATGTGAAATTAACCCATCGAACGAAATTGATTGATAAAAACATTTGAAAAAAATTCTCTTGATTGGATGTAGCAATTCCAAATCAAACATTGACGATATCTTGAAAGGCAAACTTCAGTTTCATAAATCTCACAAAACCTTTCTGCTAATGTTGCGTTCTTTGATAATGTTTTGAAAATAAATATCTTGGTTAAATCTGGGTTTTTTTGTGCATCTTACGACACTCATCTATGAATATAACATGGAAAGATACGTTATCTTTTACATCTTTTTCTCACAGCTTTCGTTCTGGCTAGCAAGTACTGAAAACAATAATAATGTGGCCCGCGCTCGTTATTTTCTCAATTATCCGACCCACCGTGAAAATGTTTGGTAAACTATATAATTAAGAATTTGATTGCAATAGTTACTTTCTTTGTTCTCTCTCCACAAGAATTCATAAACATATGAATCTTGCATATCTGCTTGAATGAATTAACCCTAAATTTAACCCCCAACCCTAACCCTAACCAGTGTACCGCGGAATATTCTGAAATTTTCCAACTGACGCTGGCAAAATAAAAAAAATAAAAAATGTTGATATACAAGGTGTCAAAAAAGTATTTTATGTACTTTTTGACACACTTTGTATTCTGAAAAAAATAACGTTCCATTGATTGTTCATTTCTATTTAGGTAACTCCAGCTTTAATCTCGATACTTTTATGACACACCTTGTAGTTACATAATTATAAAGTATTCTTTCAACCTGTCTATTGCTTAATGGCCTTATATTTTAAGGTATAAGAATTTAGTAAACACCGCTCATGCGGTCGACAAAGTTCAAGAGTGCCATTTTTTTTTAATATTGAGTTATTCACTAATATGTTCCTCTGTAGCGAAATACAATTATAGTATTAATTTAAATAATTTGATGTAGTTTGGTTAAGGAATATTTTATGAAAGTCGGTTTTAAGAGAAATTCTATGTAGAATGTACAGAGATTAAATAAAACGTGTTTTGCATTTCATCGGTTATTGGTTTATTTTCTGCTAAATAAATTAAAACCAGGACATCCTCGAATTTTGAGAATTCCTTAATTTGGCCAGGGGTAGTACATAAATGCATAAGGCCTATGTGTTGTACGTGTTAGTGGTATATATATATATATATATATATATAATATATATATATATATATTATATTATATATATATATATATATATATATACACTCGTGAAAAAAATAAATGGGCAAGTTAAAAATGTGTAGAAGTTAAAAGTATTATACATTTTATTGTAATAAAAGCTAAATTAAACAAAATACAATTGAACAAAAAACAAAAACGAGTCTTATATACACAGAACAAGACATTTACTTTAATAAATGCTTAGTATGGAATCGCTTTCCCCTTTGATTTCTTTAAAAGATGAATCCTTTAACCATGCTCTCAACCAACTTGGAACACTGTGAAGAGGGGATGTTATTCCATTCATTTTGCAGAGCTTCCCACAATTTTTCTTTGTTCGAAAAAGTTCTTCCAGCCAATGCACGAGATATTATGGCCCAAATATTCTCCATTGGGTTTAAATCGGGGCTTTGGCCAGGCCAAAACATCTCAACAATTGAATTATCGGCAAGCCATTTCTTAGTGACTTCAGCGGTGTGTGCAGGTGCATTATCTTGTTGAAAAATAATGTTATGGGATACTCCCAGCTTCTGGATACTTGGAAACAGTCCTGTTTCTTATATTCGAATGTATTCCTTTGCATTGATTGACGCCTCACATCTAATAAGTTCTCCAACTCCTGCAGCATTAAAAGTTTTCCATACCATTATCCTCCATTCCCGTGTTTCACTGTCGTTTTTATGCAACTGGCGATAATCTTTCTCCGGATTTTCGAATGCAGCGTCGGAGCATCACTAAAAAGACAAAACCTTGATTTATTCGGACCAGAAAACATTCCTAAAACCATTCTGTATCGTTCTTGACATAACACGAGACAAATGTCTTTCTATCATTGATGTTCTTCTTAGATAATAATGGCTTCTTTGCGCACCTTTTTGAAGAAAATCCCATTTCCTTCAATCGTCTAAATATTGTCATTCTAGAAATGGAATTTGCATCCGCTGTTTTGAATTGTTTGTTATGGTCAACATAAGTTTCTTTCGGTCCTTCAAAACAGTCATTTTAAGCTTGTGGTCGTCCTTCACAGTAGATACTCTAGGGCGACCAGATCCAGATTTCCTTATTACTGAACCTTCGATTTCGAACCTTTGACCAATTCGCTTCACAGCAGAGAGAGATGTTGTCACATTTCTTTTTTCAAAATATCGAAAATCTGCTTGTAAGTCAATTAAGACTGCCTTAATCCTGCAATTCGGTTTTTTCATATCCTCGCCCAGATGTGGTCTTACCTTTTTGGACTCATTTTTACCACTAACTTATTATTACTATAATATTAATGATCTGAAAAATAGGAATTTGCAGTTAAATTTAAGTAAATTCGTGAAAAATATCGAAAAATCTATTTTCTTCTTTTTTCAATCTTGGCCCATTTTTTTGTTGTGTACGAGTGTATATATAAGAGATTATATAGCTACTATATCTATAAGAAGACAATGTCAATATAGTAGATAAACCATTTATTAAGTTATGGTACGGTGAATATGAAATCAAAGACATTTATGTGTGTATCTTAAAGGTTAATGCCCGAAAACATGCAATATATATATATTATATATATATATATATATATATATATATATATATAATAATATATATATTCTTTATTGCATCAAAAGAGTTTATTTTATTGATTGAGTCATGTATCTATATACATATGTATGAGTTAACTTATATATGTATGAATGTGTGTTAAAAGCCTAAAACCCATATACATACTCTTTCTCTCTCTCTCTCTCTCTCTCTCTCTCTCTCTCTCTTATATATACATTGTTAATAACATAAAGGGAAGGTTCAGAAAAAACACACAAATATATTCACCTCTTAGGCTATCCTCAAAACTGCATTAGATCTAAGAACATTTTGTTTTTCTAACGTTTTATTGGGCGTATTAGCATTATTTCCATTTAAAGCCCATGTCCTTTTTATCAAAATTACATAAAAACTAATATATTATATATATATATATATATATATATATATATATATATATGGGAGTAAATATGGAAACAAATCCGACAATATTATGAAATTTTGAAAAAACAAGTGTTCCGAAAATAGGATTAATTTATTTATCGACGTTTAAAAGTTTCAGTTTCTTTAAACCGTCATCAGGATGTGTCTTGGGGTGAAGAAATTGATGGATGTTTTATAGATGACAGGAGATGAAAATCTTTATAAAATCTTTTTGTTGTGTAACTGTATTTGTTCAGCGTTTCTCTTTCAAAAATACAACGCTGAACAAATACAGTTACACAACAAAAAGATTTTATAAAGATTTTCATCTCCTGTCATCTATAAAACATCCATCAATTTTTACCCCAAGACACATCCTGATGAAGGTTTAAAGAAACCGAACATTTTAAACGTCGATAAATAAATTAATCCTATTTTCGGAACACTTGTTTTTTCAATTTCTTCATTATATATATATATAATATATATATATTATATATATATATATATATATATACTATATATTAATGTTGTGTGTGTGATTGTGTATGTTAAAAATAAATACCTGAAAGTTATTAAAAAATTCATATTCATTAATTTTGTTTGTACAAAACGTGTTTCGGTTATCAAGAACCTCTTCAGATATTTGGGATTATTTTCTTCCTGACCAACATTTGAGACCATAATCATTTGGACAGCTACCCCTAATAATGAGAGCAGTTTATATCTCTCTCC
>CM042159.1:41699375-41708773 GCA_023376005.1 Doryteuthis pealeii | reverse complement strand
AAAAAAGAGAGAGATGAATCATGGAAGAGAATACTTGTAATCCTGATGATCTGCGCCGCATCAAAATATTGAGATTATGGTTGCTGCCCAATGCTCCTGAACACCGGGAAAAACAATCAGACATGACTGGAGAATTGCAGTGGAGATTACGAGGCTGTGGCTAGATGAAGCATAACAGATGATCTGATTTGCGTTTTACAGCAGAATTCCTCGAAATTTGCAAAAATGTGTTTGGGAGACCTTCAGAATGCCGAAAAAAAAAAATAAAGTATACATATAATATTACACTAATCACCAGGTGCCAATTTATAGTTTACGGTTTTTTAAATAGGCACACGAGGAAGTTTTTAAAAAAATGAATGATGATCCAGGACCTGTGTTTATTTCGAAGGTAAAATTCCAACTTAACGTATTTGTGACTGTTACGAAAAGTTGCTGCCTTGCGAATTCATGAAGTTTACTAGTAATTCCGTCATAGCAGAAAAAAGCCTGCAATGTTTATAATGCAGCGTATCAGTCGAAATTAAAAAGAACACGCCTCTATAAATCTCATTCCAACTTGTAACTACTTCTCAATCTTCTCTTATGATAGACCGCTTGACAAAGTTTCAGAGCTGTGCGCATATTAAGAACGAGAGTCCCGATTTGGCAAAGACCTTTCTCCAGAGGATCGGAGATGGCCGATCGCTATCTCGAACTCTGTCGAAAACGAAGGCTGAATTTAGTCCGACGAAAATATGCGGCGCAGTTTATTGGCGAACATCACCGAAACAATTTCTGTCTACAGGCTCATGAACTATCCAGAAACTGTGATCGCAAATATGAATCTGGCAGATCATGATGATGGCACTTCGAAGTGCCGAAAGTACTCGGGACCTGAACTTTGGTGACTTATGCATGAATTCCACCCAAATATTAAAAGTTGGCCAGAAAACTCGAAAGATCAAAAATAAAATTGTTAAACAGATGTGTCTTTTGTTTAATTCTACCTATATATATATATATATATATATATATATATATATATATATATATATATAATATATAATAGAGATAGATATATAATATCCAGTTGAAGTTAAAAATTTACTTTAATGATCTTAAAATGAAACTTGGAATATTGATTGGTTGATTTTTCGCTTTACCTTATAAAATTTATTATCTCAGTTTTATTAGAAATCTCAAGTTCAATATTGACCTGACCCAAAAATGTGGATTACTGATCAAACAGCGACCTTTATTCAGATAAACAAAATCAATATGAAACGCACAGCAGATTGCGATTAGTCTGTTAACTATCAATGATAAACGACGCCAAGGAAAGCGAAAGTGAAAGTTAAAGTGAAAGTGATATTTTTGATAAGGACCTGCAGTTGAGAAGCGGCAACATAGTTTCAACTTTCACCTATAAAATCCTAACGCGTCCAATATAGTTCATCACATCGGATAATGATGTGACCTCATTAAATGACTGATTCACAAATTTCCACATCGCAACTTAGATTAGATATTTAACAACACATTTTAAAAAAAGGCTTTTAAAACTCTATCAGTTTTAAGATTTAATCCAAAATATATTCGATATCATCTTCATCGTCATCAAGGCTTGCAGAGAGCACGATTCTCTCTCTATATTCCCTTCGCTCTCTCTCGCTCTCTCTCTCTCTCTCTCTCTCTCTCTCTCTAATCTCTCTCTCTCTCCCTCTCTCTCTCTCTCTCATGCAGACCCGCACACACACACTCATTTTCTCTCTCTCTCACACAGACACTTGTCTCATACACAGGCACTCACACACACATATACACTTTATCTATCTCTCTCTCTCTCTCTCTCTATATATATATATAATATATATATACTATATTATTATATAGTACTAGCAATATATGCACCCTCCGGGTGCAGGTATTTAAGTTTTAATATAATAAAATATCATGTTAAATTAGAAAGGCTAATGAACTGAATAAGAATTCAAATAAATTATTTGGAACAGAGGGGGTATGATTGAACAATAGAACAACTTTGAAACTAACTCTTCCATCATTTTCCATTACTCCCGTCTTTCATTGGTAAATTTTCCTAATTACAATTAAATTTTTCTTAATTAGTTAAAATAATTACAGTTATTTCTTCTTGTTAATGGATTTTCTTTAAGATTTATCCCTGAGATTTTTGCTCATATTCAATAAGATAAAACCAAAGAATTAGAAATCAATAATACTAAGCACATATTTATTAAAATCAAATTTTTAAGATCAATATGCAAATTAGCCTTCCCATTCACACTGTAATCCGCTATTTTTGTTGTATATATAATACAAAATTGCATGTTATTAGTATGTAGATATGGTCAACAGTCTCTAATGATGTAAACAATTTTATTAATAATTGAGGTTTAAATAAAAAATAAATCATGAAAGAATGTGATGTAAATAACAAGGGAATTGTGACTTGTATAGTAACATAGTTTCGGTTACAGACAGACAAACCCACAATCTCCATTATAATAAGATATATATATATATATATATATATATATATTAATATATATAAGTAAATACCTAACGAGATCTAGTGTCAGGGTTAATGAATGTATGTTATTCGCAGTCCCTTCACACGAACAGGATGTGACACAAGGTCAATTATTAAGTATACAGTATCAACTTCCCTTCTCCCAGACCAGTTGTCATGCTAAAGTGTCTATTCCACTCTATTATTTACGCATAGCAAAGGGGGGGTATATAATGCATCTCTTTCCAAGAGTATTGAGATATGTGAAATGCAATCAGCCTCATTCAGAATTTAAAGTCGTCTCGCCGTGTCCATTTCTATGACGATAACCATTACACGACTGGTAACTCTGTTTTTGCAGCTCGGTCAACGTGTGTACATACGTAGGAGTCTATAGAAGAAGGTTTCTTATAAGTTCGTTCTTGTTCTGTAATGCGTTGTGGGTCTTACTCGTCTTATTTTGTTATAATTATTAATTCAAATTATGATATATATACATTTACATAATATAGAAAGGGTGAAGGTTCACCCGAATTATCGGAATAGATTAAACCAGAATCAGAGCAACGGTTGAATATATAAAAAATCTGATTTTTGTTCTGTTTTTCTTTTTTTTGTTCTTTATTTCCAATGCTTTAAAAAGTCTAAACAATCAACGTTCACAAGAACATAACACACACACACACACACATACACACACACACACACACACACACACACACACATATATATATATATATAATATATATATATATGATGGAAAAGGTGACTTACCGGTGAATATGGTCACGATGGTTTGATGGTGCAGAATTCAGGGAGGTAAGTCAGCGATATAACAAATAGAAAGTGCTCAATACGATAGTAGAGCAAATTTATTACAATATAGGTACAAGTGATAACCTACTCAAGTTTCACCATAAGGATCTTCAGGGTTAAATCCACTAAATTAATCGAGATACCGATTAATTGCAGTCGACTACACGTGTGTGTGCTTCGCTTTAAATTGTTCGTTCTCATAACGAACCGTTTAACGCGAAGAACACGTCTAGTCGACTGCAGTTACTCGGTATCTCGATTAATTCAGTGGATTTAACCCTGAAGATCCTTATGGTGAAACTCGAGTAGGTTATCACTTGTACTTATATTGTAATATATATATATATATATATATATAATCTAATGAGTCAGACGAACCTACTATTAGTTTCGCATAAAGCTCTTCAGGGCTAAATCTGACATACAGCATTTCTTGGCGCCCGTACTTCAGGATCCCTCTGCCATATTATTCACATATTTTAGGAGCAGCATATTCTATTTTCATTAATAAATGATTGCATCCAATCAATCGAAACTTTAAAAACACCTGTCACCTGGGAAACTCAACCTTAAAATTGATCATACCCTGCAATTAGTTGACCTTGATATTTACCCTTAATGCAATATATATATATATATATATATATATATATATATATATAATATATATATATATTATGTACGAACAAAACAAACAGAAGTGACGAAAATTAATATATAGCTTTCCCCGTTCTGAGATTTATTCAAAGATGTTTCTCTTTTTTAAAGTCGTATTCCAATCACCTGTGGTTTTGCACTTAGTCCTTGGGGAGTTTAGTATTCTGATTAATTCTGTACATTGACTCGTACCTGAGAATTTCACGTAAAATAAAAAATAAAATCTGAAAAACAAAATTCATTTTGCATGCCTTTCTTATATGATATTTCATTTTCTCTCTGTTGGACCCTTAAGAACAGTTTATATATTATATTATATATATATATACATATATATATATGAAATTTAACATTTTTTGAAAAATAAATGGTGTTATATAATTGCTGACAGAAATCTGTTTTTGACCAGCTCGATAGATCGGTCATCATCAAAGAGCAACATATGAGAGAAAGACGGAAAATATATATATATATATATATATAATATATATATATATATATATAGATAGAGAAGAGAGAGAGAGAGAGAGAGAGAGATAAGATAGATAGATAGAGAGAGAGAGAGAGAGAGAGAGATAGATAGATAGATAGATAGACAGACAGGAGATAGATAGAGATAGACAGACAGAGAGATAGATAGACAAAGACAGAGAGATAGATAGATAGAGAGAAGAGATAGACAGATAGAGAGATAGAGGAGTAGACAGAGAGATAGACAGAGATAGACAGACAGACAGAGAGATAGACAATTTAAGGAGTTTCTCATGGCCTTCAATTCCTTTTATGAGTGCATTTGTCTTGTTTTATTTTTTTAAATATATATTTTCCATCACTCCCTTTTAATCATTTACAAAGTAGTGCACTACGAGGGGCATTCAATAAGTAATGCCCCAGACCCATTTCCAGTTGTTTGAAATTATTTATATCTCTATAGATTAAGCGGCAATTTACAGCTCAGAACTCATTGTGGTTTCTGATTTACAGGTGTTTGAACTGAGTCAAGTATGAAATTGAGCCTGTTGAGTGTCGAGCAGTGATCCGGTTTTTGTATTTGCGGTGTTCTACAAAAACGGTCTCCAGAGCTGCACCAAACGATAGGAGAAACGCGTAACTCAGGGTGGTTAATATGTAGAAAAAGACTAATAACTGTGTCAAGTTTCGTTGCTCTACTGCTATGGGAAGTGGGCCAGCGATATTACTTATTGAACGCCCCTCGTATAATGAGAGATATGAAGACATGCACATCGACACCAACACATGGGAGGCTTGTGCAGAAGACCGTGCGACCTGGCGACTCCTCGTTAAACAAGGAACGAGAAGGAGTTAGAAAGAGAGGAAAGTAGCCGCCGTAGAAAAGAGGGCCAAAAGGAAGGAGAGACAACAACTCCAGCAAAGATCACTGTTTGTTTGCGGTCACTGCACCATAGATTGCCATTCAAAAATTGGCCGAATCAGCCACTCACGCTGCTGCAGGTAAATAATAAGGATAAAAAGGAAAACAAAGATGGACACTACGTCATCGTCTTCAGTACTATAATGTAGTGACAGTTTAAATGGTATTGTTAGTTGGTTTGGGTTTTTTACGGCATATAAAACTCAATGTGTCATTTGATACCGAAAAGGTTTTAAAATGAATTAATTTTATAGATACTATTTTTTTATGAACACATTTGTCTATCTAACCCATAGATGGGACCCTAACAGGTACTACCACTCCAGGTCAGTTGACCAGGGAGCAATGGTGATGAAGGTGAGCTCCACATTCCCTAGACCTCTAGAATTATAACCTCACCATCAGATAGAGTTTAACGTCATTCCCAGGACATGAAGACCCTAAGCCACCGCCTTCTGGCAAATCCTATCTGACCCGGAGTGATAGTATCTGTTAATGTCACATGTATGGGTTAAATATATACAAATACTTTTGTTTGAAAAAAATTGAATACCCAACAAGAATTAAGGAAATGAAACGCCTTCGGTATAAAATTACTGATTGGTTTGTCATGCCGTAAATCCCAACCAACCAACCATCCCGGACAACTCCAGGTCATGATGCTAGTTCTGATTAGGTCCGGGATGGCTCAGTCGGTAGAGCGTTCGGTTAGAAACCACAATGTTCCTAGTTCGATACCGGCCCTCGCCAACTCAGCGTATGAGTAGCACAGGGAATTTATGTGGTAAAGTAAGGAGCTGATGGTAGGTGTGGCGCTCCACCTCAGACGCCAAAACCATCTCCTTGGTCTAGCGCTATTGAAAAGGGGATAGATTCCCTCGCTGACTGGCTGATACCGACTTTAGGCCGCCTGATGACTTTACTCTTTTTTTTAGTTCTTCTATTTAAAAATGTCCAAAAAGTGTAGAAACAGAAATGTCTTCTTCGTTGACGTAATTTTGTAAGTAGAATTTTTGCTAAAAAAAAAAAAAAAAAGGAAAAGAGAAGAAAAAGAAAGATGATACGCCAAACGATGGCCGGTGAAGGGTTGCGAGAATGATTTTAATGGTGATTGCTTTTAGACGCGGAGGAATACGTAGGCGAAATAAAACAAGAGAATAATGATCTCCTTACGCCTACTGTTTGATATATAACTGCGCATAAAAAAGGCCGCAAAAGTAAATTATGGAGGATTGGTCTGTCGTTTAATGAAACGAAAGATTAGTCACACAGTGAAGTTGCTACTTATCTAGCCCCCCACACACACACACATACACACACATGAGGACAGAATGTAACACGAAGTCGCTTTAATGTACGATGTCTCGCAGAAACGAAGCCTCCCTGGGGAAAAAGTGAAAAAATAGCACAGCTCCGTCGGCATTCCCCTGCAGCGACTCCTCCCATGACTGGATATGAACCTGGCAATAAACCTATCTTTTAGGCGAAAGGACGGCGGAAATCAAGTTTGAAAGCCTCTGATGAAACTAGAATGTGACACCAGGTCGGTTCAATGTGCAGTGTCTTGCTGAAACGAAGTCTCCCTGTGATGAAGTTAAAAATAAAAGTGCATGGCTCCGTCGGCATTCCACTTTAGGGCTGCCTCATGCGACTGGATTTTAACCTGGCAACGAATTAATCTTTTAGGTAAAAGGGTGGTGGAAATATAACTTTCAGGCTCGCGAAGAGGTGACATTGTGACAGCAAGTCAGTTTAATATACGGTGTCTCTCACAGAAGCATTCTATCTACGAAAGAGTGAAATGAAGCCTCGCAGGGGAAAAGTAAAAAAAAAAAATTGTTGAACAGACACACACGTAAACACAAAAGCACACGCACATTAACCCCCCCCCCAGATAATTAGGAAATATGAGACACAAAGCAAAATGGACAGTCACTAGCAACAGCTACAGTTTCAGAAATCTTCTGCTGAAGAGATTTTATCTCGAAATATTAAGAATAAATCACAGGTTAACAAACAACACCATAGTTACCTTATTTCTCTTTACACCTGCATTGTGATAGCCTTCAAAACCAACCTCCAAACCAATATAAACACAATGCTTCTTATATAATTATAAAACACTTTTAAAAAAATTGCACAGCTCCGTCGGCATACCACTCTAGGGATTCCTCACACGACTGGCTATGAATCTGGCAATAAACCTATCTTTTAGGCGGAATGACGGGGAAGTCAGTTTTTCAAGTCTCTCATGAAACCAGATTCTGACACCAAGTTGGTTTAATGTGCGGTGTCTCGCTGAAACAAAGCCTCCCTGTGAAAAAAAGTTTTTAAAAATTGTATGGTTCCCTCGGCATTCCGCTTTATGGGCGCTTCATGCGATTGGATATGAACCTAACAATAAACATATATTTTAGGTAAAATGACGACAGAAATATACTTTTTAGGTCCGGCAAGAGTCCAGATTGTGACAGAAAGTCAGTTTATTATGCGGTGACTCGCAGAAAGTCTCTCAACGAAAGAGTGAAAAATGCACGGCTCCGTCGGTATTCCACTCCAGTGTAACAAAAATTGAATACCCATCAAATATAAAACAAAATGACTTCGGCATAAAATAACCCAAAAAAAGTTGACATGCCGTAAAATCAACCAACCAGCCAACCAGTATTAGTATTACTATCAATACAGAATTAATTATTACTAGTTGTTCATTCTAGAATTGAATGACAAGAACATTTGAGTTCCTGTCACAAAAAGTTATTTTGGGGGTTAATGTATCTAACATAAAGAATGTGTCATCTATATAAGTCTGTTAGCACACACGAATATGCCAAGAACCGAAATATATGTTCTCTTTGAAGGTTTCTGAAGGTTTTTATCTGTTAGAAAATCTTTATCATATAGATACTAAAATAAACTGAAGCGCTAATTCCATTATCTCCTTTCACGCTTGAACACTTCAGTGGCAAAGGGGGTAGCAAAATTTACGTAAATACACCCAACCCTTACTTTACACAGATAGATAGATAGATAGATAGAGAGAGGAGAGAGAGAGAGAGAGAGAGAGAGAGAGAGAGAGACCCATGCACCATCATACCCACATGTCTGTATATATATTCACCAACTCCTCGCATGAGCAGAATGTTACGTCATTTTCTAAAGTGGAGTTTAACAGGTTTGAATTCAGTTTTCCTTCTCCTAGACTGGTTGCCTAACCAAGGTTAAAGATCCCAGTCTGCCCTAATATTTACCTATAGCTGGACGGCGAATGGTTGGATTTATACCTTTCCCAACTGTATTAGGGCTATATGAAATGCAAACTACCTCGTCCAGGATTTGAACTCGTCTCGTCATGTCAATTTCCTACGATTTTAACCATTACACTAGCATGCACCTCTTACGTATGTGTGTGTATGTCTGTGTGTGGAATATGTAAGTGCAATAAAGCACATTGCCTTAAATTAGTGAAATTCATGCCTAAAATAATTAAGGCTTTCATAAAAGCTCGGCGAGTGTCATTCAAGTATAAACTCTGTTTTGATTATGATTTCCACAAATTTCTAAAACTTTCTCGACCGTAGGAGCGGTGTCCAGTAAATTTTTATACCTTAAAAAATAAGTCCATTCAGCGATAGATGGGTTTGAAAAATGCTTTATAATGAATCAAATGTATCAAAGACATTTTTTCAGGCCCGCCGACGGTACTTGAATTTGTTTGTTAAAACGTACGGAACGCAAAACGCGAGCAAGCCTTTTCAAAATTGAAATATGGGAAATTAACCCATCGAACGAAATTGACTGATAAACATTTGAAAGCAACTCTCCTGATTGGATATAGTAATTCCAAACCAAACATTGACGATATCTTGAAAAGCAAACGACACTTTCATAAATCTAACTAAATCTTTCTGCTAATGTTGCGTTCTTTGATAATGTTTCAAAAATAAATATGTTGGTTAAATTTGTTTTTTGTGCATCTTACGACACTCATCTATGAATATAACATGGAAAGATACATTA
>CM042159.1:41669375-41694375 GCA_023376005.1 Doryteuthis pealeii | reverse complement strand
TATTGTTATATAAACAACGCTTCGGCTGATGTGCGCTCTGGCCTTCTTCAGGTATTTCTTGTTGTACTCAAGAATTTTTTGTTAGAATCAGGAGCCTTCATGGAACTTCAAACCGAACCCTTTATTTAATCCATTGGGGGAGACAACACTCTGAAAAGTCTAAATAACACAAATTATCTCAAAACTTCAGACACATAAAACTGAAATTGTTGCATTAAATTCCCAATTTAAATCAATTTTTTAAATTACAAATAGGTAAATAAAAGCATCTGATTACTACCTCTGTCCCATAATAATTGTTAAATACAGTGTATAAGATATATACGCCATTGTAACAACTATTATGGGAGGTTCTTTATAAATAAGTATATTTGTAAATTATTGGTAAATAACAACCGGACAAACTAACATATGATAATTATATATACTACAAAATTGTGCACCCTCCGGTCACAAGTATTTAAGTTGTAATATAGTTAAATAGTACATTGAATTAGAAAGATTATTGAAATTAAATACGAATACAAAAAGATTATACTTATTTTTACTTTATTCTAATTGATTTTAATTAAAGATTAGACATAGGATCGCTTTTAATACGTTTGAAAATAAAACAATATCAGAAATCAAGAACACCAAGTAATTATTTACTAAACACGGATTTATGAAAACCGGTACGCAAATTATTCAGACCATGTACTATATAAACATTTATTTCTTAATGATATATAACACACATCGCAAAATTTTAAACACATTAATAACCCGTCCTTTGGGACAGGGGTTCAGTGCGCTTCGGCCACTGGACCGGTCATGTTAAATTAATAGCGTTGATCCCAGGAGCTATCCCCCCAGGAAACACCTGCCCCCTTGACTTAAAGGGGCAGGGCTCAGTTTATTGCCCAGCGCCTGAGTTGCCCTCTTGAGGGGGGAATGCCGAAGGGATCGACGCAATTTTTGTTCTTTCACCCATGAGCTTCGGCTTGTGGGTCGGCCCACGTTAAAACGAGGCCTTGTATCCAGCCCGTACAAGTGGGGTATGAGGCAAATACCCATTAATAACATGGACCTTTCGGGGCCTGTTTGTTATGTAAATTAACAGCGTTGATCCCAGGGGGCTATCAAGTCAAGTTTTAGTCAGATATGCAGAGTATTATTTGAATTATTCGGACTATTGCTCTGATCTTTATTGTTATCTGTACAACGTTTCGGTCGATGTGCGCTCCGGCCTTCTTCAGGTAACTCTTTTTGAATTCGGAAACCCTTTTGTCGAATTCGGAAACCCTCTAGTCGTAATCGGAAACCCTCTTGTCGTAATCGGGAGCCATCGCAGAACCCAACCCTTTATTCAATCCACGGGGTTATACTGTTCTCATACCGCTAACCATAGCTGGGTACAGGTGTTAAGCAGTGTTAATTATTATTCTATGTTACTGTCGCCATTGACCAGGATTGAAACTGCAGCCTAGAGATAACTGTCACTCATAACTGCCTTAATCCTACGCTTTTATCCACTATGCTCAGTGTCCAAGTGGACAATAGTTCAAATAATCCAAATAATACAAATTATCAAGTCTCATCTAAACAAAAAAAAAACTTATACAGAGGTTGACTTAGCAATAAAACTTTGATATTGACTTCTATGGTAAATATATCGGTAGACTAGCTGTTGTGCACGCATTGACCTCAGATATCTTCGCACTTATTCAGCGTCCTTTGATGTGTCTAGTCAATGTTTTCCTCAAAAGCAAAGGTTACCTCAATGGCGTAAACTGTTTTTGAATAAACTGACCACATCACAAGATCGGCACGCTGGGTGGTTAATGTTTGCTCGGTTGGAAAGGTGATATGACGTTTCCATATCCACAGTGACGCTCCAGTTCGTACTACCATCAAACAACGAGGAATTGTATTTATTCAGAAAAGTAATTCCTCGGATATTTCCTTTTTTTTTCAAAATGTGTTTTTCTATAGGAAAAATATATTGGCAGCTTCACAGGACTTCTTTTGTAAGTTCGGAAATGATCCGCAGCACCATGTTATGTCTCCACGTGTAGCTTTTCAGTAACTACTCAAAACCGGGGAGGATATGTTTGGGGTGTGTATTCTTCCCACATGCAAGACATCGCTCAAACTTCCTTGATTTAAACTTCCACAATTTGAGGTTAACTGTCTTCAGTAGGACTTCTTCTACTGTCTTGATACGTGGAGAAGTGTGTTGTAATGGTTATAGTCTTAGGAAATTGACACGGTGAGACTAGTTCAAATCATCGACAAGGCTATATGCATTTTATATAGCAAAATACCTTGGTAAATGTATGAATCAAACTATTCTCCCTCGGTCTAAGGTTGTATAGTATGACAGACTGGGTACCATAATCTTGGTTAGGCAACCAGTCTAGGAAGAAGTAAAACTTTAAATTGAAAACCTGTTAAACACCTCTGAAGAAATTGACATTATGTCGCATCCTGCTCGTGCGGGGAGGTTGGTTATATATATAAAATGTATAAAAGTACGTCGGGGTGGCCTAAAGTCGATATCAGCCAATCAGCGAGGGAGTCTATTCGCTTTTCACTAGCGCTAGACCAAGGAGATTGTTTTGGTAACTGATGTGGAGCGCCACACCTACCACCAGCTGTATATATAACGTGTGTCAAAAAGTATCGACATTTTTTGTACTTTTTTGACACACCTCGTATTCTGAAAAAATTAACGTTCCATTCATTGTCCATTTCTTTCTTGGTAAATACAGCATCAAACTCCGCACTTTTCTGACACACTTTGTATTCTGAAAAAAAAATAACGTTCCATTAATTGTTCATTTCTATCTTGGTAAATGCAACTTCAATATCGTTACTTTTAAGACACCTTATATATATATATATATAAAGGGCCGGGTTAGCTCAGTCGGTAGAGCGTTCGGCTATAAACCACAAGGTTCCTAGTTCGATACCGGTCCTAGCCAACTCAGCGTATGAGTAGCACAGGGATCTGTGCGGTAAAGTAAGGAGCTGATGGTAGGTGTGGTGCTCCACCTCAGATGCTAAAAAACAATCTCCTTGGTCTAGCGCTATTGAAAAGGGGATAGACTCTCTCGCTGACTGGCTGATACCGACTTTAGGCCGCTCCATTGACTTTACTTACTTACTTATATATATATATATAAAGTTCGAAAAATATGAAGATTTACGAGAACAATGTGTCAGAAATGGATGGATAACGGGTGTATTACCTATCGAAGTCGGATGCCGAGGGTTTATTACCAACTCTACCTTGGCATTTTTTACTAAACTTGGAGAAGAGGAAATACATAAAAAAGATCCAGGAGAAAGCTCTAACCGCATCAGCGTGAATATGGAAATCCTACAATGTGACATCAAACCGACAAAGTCTGGTGGTATCGTGTGATACTGTATGGGGCGCTCTGGGTCAGTGGTAATGATAACTTTTTGGCTCACCCTCGGAGTTGCGAGAAACCATATTATCATTAGGCATTTGCCGAATTATTAGGCACTTGAATATTAGATATCTGCACTTGCAATAAACACTCACCAGAGTTCCGGAACTGGAACCTCACCGCTAGATGAAGTCTAGTGTCATAACATGATCACACTTTGGGGGAGGGGGACTCCTATTCCACCATGATTATCATTCTTTTCCAGAAATCCTATAATTACCAAAAATACAAAAGACTGGCTTTGGCATTAAGTAACAAGTGGATAACCAGGGATGTGATCCACAGGGGACCAGCCTCATTTTGATGTATGATACGTGTTCCTGTGTTGGTAATTATACCTGTCCTAAACAAAATGGCATTACTTTTTGATCACCTATGTGGAGAAGTAGGGATGTGATCCACGGAGGAACAGCTTCATTTTGATGTATGATACATGTTCCTGTGTTGATAATTATACCTGTCCTAAACAAAATGGCATTACGTTTTGATCACCTATGTAGAGAAGTAGAGATGTGATCCACGAAGGACCATCGCTATTGAGAGAAACAGTAACCATGTGGAGAAGTAGGGCTGTAATTCAAAGAGGACCAGCTTTATTTTGATGTATGATACATATTCCTGTGTTGGTAATTATACCTCTCCTAAACAAAATGGCATTACTTTTTTTTATTCACCCTTGCGTATATAGTGGACCGCTAAATTGATTGTTTTGATTTCTTGGGTCCCTAAAATTTTGAATGGACACAGGCACCATATGGACCAATGTTTTGGAACCATTGATATTTTCAAACAATGAAATACTTTAGAATAGATGTATTTTAGATCTGTGTACGGATTTCAGGTGCCATTCTTTCTTTCTGTAATGGATTGTACGCTTACAACAGCGTAAGATATCGCTGCATTTCGATGTCTTTATCTAAATTATCATAGCAGAAAAGGCTGCACGTAAATAACAGGAAACATACAAAAATAAAGAATATGAATCGCTTGACATGGCTATCACATGTATTTAGGTGAAATTTGCAATAGAAACCGTTTAAAAAAGCAATTATTTTCAACAAAAAATATTTATATACTTTTATTTTTTGTTTTGGGTTTGTTTTTTTGTTTTTTTGGCGGGGGTGTTTTTTTAAAGTATCTTTCAGAAATTAGCAATGATATCCCGAGGAAGAGAGTAAGACAGGATGGAGCCGAAATTCTGAATAAATTGAGCGAGAATAATAATAAAAAAACAAAAACAAGACACATGACAAAACAAAAAAATAAATAAATAAAGTAAATCGGTGTGCATTCCTAAATGCAAGCCTTCATCTACGCATGCGCAATGGAGCGTGAATATTGAAACAGGCAGTTGTGTTTTAGCTTTCACACTTTCTTGATTATGTCCGTTGGTGTTAATTTTCTATTCTGCATCATCCTATATATATATATATATATATATTATATATGTATATATATATATTGGAAAGGGCATGTTTGCTGCTAGTGCCTGACTGAATAGTTTTATGGAGAACTCATAAATTTGGTATGAATACATTTGAAACGTGAGGAAATTATGTGAGGTAAAAATATTCTTTATTGTGATAGGAACTAATCCCGGGAGAATCGCTCTAAGAGGACATATTAATAATTTATGCTGCAAGACGAAATCATTATCTAAACTTCAGAAGAAACATATACATTGATCATGATATAAAACACATTCTTATAATTAAATTACACATTTTTAATTAGTTTATAATTAGATCTATATGATGATGTGGTACCTGATTAAACTAATAAGTAAGTTTGTGGAATGGCCAATTGTCGGTTTCAGTCGTACTGTGAGGGAGCCTCTCCTCTTTTTGCTAACGCTAGATCAGCGAGATTTTTTTTTGCTGAGGTGGAGCGCCACACAAACCGTCAACTCCCCTCTTTACCGCACATATCTAATTACCCAATATGTACTACTCATGCGCTGAGTTGGCGGGAACAGGTATAGAACCGGAACCACGCGCTTCTTAGGCGGATGCTTTACCGACTGAGCTAAACCGTTCAGTGCGGACAAAACAAATGTTTCGGCTCTCTAGCAAGGTCCATGTATTTATTTATTTTCTTCTTTTCTTAGAATGTATAGACTGTTCACAGCTTATTTCATCGGAAAGCATTCGTACATCTTCATAATTTTTCTCGTCTGTGGTGCATATATATGAGCCCCATTTTTATCCAGTCTAAGAAGGGTACTGAGTATCTTGACGGATTGACATCCCAAGTACAGAAAGCGTTGTTGATGGTGTTCTTGGAACGATCCTCAGACTTTGAGAATCAGACAAAATTTGGAAATAAGAGGAAGAATTTCCACTATCCAGACAACCGCATATATAATGATAATATTATAAATAATAATAATAATAATAAATAATAATAATAATAATAATAGTAATAACATTAGTAATAATAATAATATATCAAAGCGAAAATTGATAAAACCCAACAAAATAGTAAATGTAGACTTTGCGGTAATAGAGATGAGACTGTAAACCATATACTCTGCGAATGTAGTAAAAACTAGCACAACGAGAATACAAAACTAGACACAACTGGGTTGGGAAGATGATCCACTGGGAATTATGCAAAAAATTAAATTTTGACCATACAACAAAATGGTATATGCATAAACCAGAATCTGTTCTTGAGATTCATAAAATTCTCTGGAATTTTGAAATAAAAACGGATTACCTTATCCAAGCAATAAGACCAACATAGTGTTGATACACTGGTGGATTTTGAAGTGCCAGCAGATCACAGGGTGAAGCTAACGGAAAATGAAAAAATGGACAAATATCTGGACCTTGCCAGAGAACTGAAAAAGTTATGGAATTTGAAAGTGAAAGTTATACAAATTGTAGTTGGTGCACTTGGAACGGTCCCAAAAGGATTAGAAAAGGGTTTGGAAAGTTTGGAAATCAGATTGTTTGGGACGTTGAGGTACAGACACATCACCTAATCTCAGCCAGGAGATCAGACCTTGTGTTGATTAACAAGAAGACGAGAACTTGTCATCTCGTCGATTTTGCCGTACCGGCCGATCACTGAGTAAACATGAAAGAAAGCGAAAAGATAATCAAATACTTGGACCTTGCCAGAAGCTGGGGAAACTATGGAACATGAAAGTGAAGGCTATGCCAATTGTAATTTGTGCCCTTGGGACGGTCCCCAAGTGTCTGGAAAGACTGTGTGAACTGGAAATCGGAGGAAGAACCGAGACCATCCACACTACAGCATTGTTGAGATCGGCTTGAAAATTCAGAAGAGACCTGGAGACCTGAGGAGACTTGTTGTCTCTCAGCCTCCTGTGAAACACCGGTTACAACATGTGTAAAAGCATAATAATAATAATAATAATAATAATAATAATAATAATAATAAATGGACAATATCTTGACCTTGTCAGAGAACTGAAAAAGTTATGGAATATGAAAGTGAAAGTGATACCAATTGTAGTTGGTGTACTTGGAACGGTCCCAAAAGGATTGAAAAAGGGTTTGGAAAGTTTGGAAATCAGAGGAAGGATTGAAACCATTCAGAACACTGCACTGCTGCAATCTGCCAGAATACTCAGAAGAGTCCTGGAGACCTGAGGAGACTTGCTGTCACTCAGGCTCCAGTGAAAGACCATCAGCTAATGCTGATGTGAAAACTCAAAAGGAGTAAATAATAATAATAATAATAATAATAATAATAATTGCAGCAGCAGCAGCAAAAAAGTGGTGGCGACAGCAATACGTGGGCTGACAGATCATACGTTGCTGACCTAAATAAGACCAGAAAAACAGACAGTGCTAATGCCTTTTAAAAGAATCAGAAAATGTTATATTGGAAATCGAAATACTACAAATGTGGACAGCATTACG
Source organism: Doryteuthis pealeii (assembly GCA_023376005.1). Classification (NCBI taxonomy): domain Eukaryota; kingdom Metazoa; phylum Mollusca; class Cephalopoda; order Myopsida; family Loliginidae; genus Doryteuthis; species Doryteuthis pealeii. The sequence continues at coordinate 41,687,024 of CM042159.1, read as the reverse complement.
AAGACGTTGACCTTATGGCAGTGTAAAATACTTTACTTTGTCTGTAAAGTCAAAAATGTTACGAGCATTATGAGCGTAGTGCAAGTCATAGTACGTGGGTCATTCAATAAATAGGGTGAATTTTACCTAGAATGTTGTCAACCATCCTCATCCTTGTGTCGTACAATTAGCACGGATATCCATGACAATCTCTCGCCAACCTTCTCTATCATTCATTTTCCCAGGGAGGTCCTCTGCGCAGCATCCAGCATCTTCGCATAGTTGGTCAATGTACGTCCTTGGTGGGCGGTCCACACTAGCATGTCCGTGTGTTGGCTTCCACAGGAGAATGTCGCTTATGAGCTCGCCCTTGCTTCTCCAGCAATGCCCGGCATGCCTTGTCCGTCTCACTCGAAGTTAGAAATTTATGTCAATATGTTCATATTCTATCTAGCTATCCTTTCTAAATATATATATATATATATATATATATATATATATATATATATATATATATATATATATATATATATATATATATAAAGTGTGTGTAAGTGTAAGTGTAGCAGGATATCTCAGTCTGTGCATTATCTATCTATAGTGCCAGATATATTTGTCTGTTCTTTCTTTCTCTCTCTTATATATATATATATATATATATATATATATATATATATATATATATATATCGGTGTTTGTTTGCGTATGTGTTTGTCCGTTAATATGAATCTCCCTGTGAACTGATGCATCTAAAACGAATCGTTTACATTGAAATTATTCGAGCGTTTCTTCTTTAAATCGAAGTTCTTTGTTTGACGTAGCGAAAGGCTACTTGTGTTTACTGAGTCGTTTTCTCAGCGTCATTTCTTCAGCGTTTTACTTGATCAATAATATTTGAGAAATCAACAGTAAGAATCGAACCCACTGACTTAGCAACGGTTGAAAATCATCTAATGTTCTTCAGTACATAAAACCTATATGGTTATCTAATCAAGTTAAGCTCGGTACAATTTCATAGTACGAGGCATGGCTGAAACGTTCATAGTCTGACCAAGATCATTATAATGTCGCGCAATTAGCACGGATGTTGTTGGAATGTTTGTGGATTTATATATTTACCAACCCTCCGCACGAGCAGGATGCGAATCAATTTCTTAAGCGGAGTTTAACATGTTTGAATTCAGAGTTTTCCTTCTCCTAGACCGGTTGCCTAACCAAGGTTAAATAGCACAGACTGCCCTACTATTTACTCATAGCTAGAGGGAGAGTAAGATTCATACCTTTCCCAGGGTATTAGCGCTAAGTGAAATGCAATTACCACGTCCAGGATTTGAACTTGGGGCGACGAGTCCATTTCCTATGATTTAACCATTACACCACGCGCTTGTGGATATAAGGTGTGCTCCAATTCCCCACCTGGATTTATAGACTATCCAAGGTCACGTGGTTTATTCATCCGGCCAATCACTAGCCATACTGCGTGGCTGATACACTACTTAAATTGGCCATAATTCTAATTGCACTCATTCAGTGCAATACTCAGGACTCTTTACCAAGGGATTACCAAGGATCCAATTCCATTCCCTCAGTGTAGCCCCTTGTTGGCCGTGGGTTGCGACTCGTGATACTTAAGGACATAATGCGATTGATCGGATGTTGCCTCTCCGATCGAAGACACATTACAGACCAAAATTGCATGTCATGGACTGATCAGTTATCCGGATTCCGTCCTTAATCATCACGGTTCACTTGGATGAAGTCAAACCTCTTTTCACAGCGTAATCTACAACCCAGTCGTTACGGCATATCAACCTCAGTGGGTCATTTAAAGCCGACAAGTTTTGAAATAAATTCATTCTTAATAGATGCGCAATTTTCATTATAAACATATTTTTCTATTTAACTCATAGATGGGACCCTAACAGGTACTACCACTCCGGGCAAGCGTGGACCAGAGAGCAATGGTGATGAAGGGGTACTGAGGGCTGCCCAGCTTGAGTCGGGCGGTAACTGTCCTGTAAGAGGAATACATCTCTCCGTAACTGCTGACCTTCCGTGCTGTGCCCTGACAGTACAGTGTAGAAGGCGTTTCCCTCGGAGGCACAACAAAAGGATAAAAAAGGTACTGAAGGGGTACTACATATTCCCCAAACCTCCAAAACTGGAATCTCCCAATCAGCACCCATTTGATAAAAAAGGTTTGGGGCTTGCAATAAGGAAGTCGATAATTAGACATTAAATAACCCACAATGGTTGATATGCCATTAAAGTGCAAAAACAACCCAAACCAAACCAAACCAATCCTTCTATATGAAACCAGGTTGTGTAGATATCTTCAAATGAATTCTCTTTAAATTAGGCAAATACTTATATGTTTACAGAGACGTAGACAGTGCTCCGCTGTTTTACTTCTCAAAATCATTGGTACGGTTACAAATTTGTGATACTAAAATCGTGCTCCATCCCTTTTATAGGAGAGCGTTGCGTTTACGCTTTAGTTCGGTCAATGTGTGTGTCAGCATGTTCCTAGCTATTTATCCTTCTATCTCAGATTATTATATTCATATCTATCTATCGTATTGCAGCTTATTCTAAATTTGGTAATAGATATTCCCCTATAAATTCTACCTAGACGAAAGTTAATCTTGCCGGCATAGGAATATTAAAAAAATGATCTATTTATGTACCGATTGAATGAGTTAGACACTTTTTTCAAAGTCCAAACAATGTGAAAATGCACTTAATTATATTCGACGGCTATTTTCAATTTATTTTATCTTCATTCTTTTGTTGTTATTTTCCTTTACCCAGAAACCTTCTCACTTATTACTTTTCCCTTGGAAATTCTTTATTCTTTTTATTCCAATCATAGAATTAACCAAATTCACACAAGTAGAATGGCTCACATAGTAAAAACAACCGATTAAACAATATGAATTAATCAGATTTTATCCGGGCTTTTTACTCAACCGGAAGTTGTTTGTCCCACGTGACTAGAAACTTTGTTGTTTTTTTCTTTTACTGTGCATTTCACTTTTCTTTCCTTTTTAATTATTTTTAATGTATTACTATTGGTGTATTAGCTCAGTTGGTAGAGCGTTCGGCTAGAAACCACAAGTTTCCTAGTTCGATACCGGTCCCCGCCAACTCAGCGTATGAGTAGCACAGGGATCTGTGCGGTAAAATAAGGAGCTGATGGTAGGTGTGGCGCTTCACCTCAGATGCTAAAAACAATCTCCTTGGTCTAGCGCTATTGAAAAGGGGATAGACTTCCTCGCTGACTGGCTGATACCGACTTTAGGCCGCCCCGTCGACTTTACTTTACTTTTTACATTTCAGCTACTATTATTTCTATTTTCGAATTGCATTTCATTCAGTTCCCTTTTTTTTTCTCTTCAAGAAAGGAAACATTTATTTCATTGATTTTTCTTTAATACCCTGTCTGGTGGTCGAAAGGCTGCTTGGTGGCACTATATGTGGAAGTCCCGCTTTTAACCGCCGAAGTTGGGTTATCATACCTAGTTAGCGGCCGATAAGGGCAGGGTATTGCACGTGGTATTTATTACACTTTGTAAGAAGAAAAAAACGTTTATTCTATAGAAGTATTGTCCTTGGCCAATTTAACTCAATCTAGAGTATCTGGGTATGAACCACAAGGATCCAGGATCGACATCTGCCCTTGCAATCTCAAGAAAGCAAACACTTATTTCATAAATTTCTCTTTAATACCCATATGATAAAAAGGTATGGGGCTTGCAATAAGAAAGTCGATAATTAGGCATTAAATAACCCACAAAGGTTGATATACCATTAAAGTGCAAAAAAAAAACCCCAAACCAAACCAAGCCTTCTATATGAAACCAGGTTGTGTAGATATCTTCAAATGAATTCTCTTTAAACGAGGGAAATACTTACATGTTTATATAGACGTAGACAGTGCTCCGCTGTTTTACTTCTCACAAATCATTGGTACGGTTACAAATTTGTGATACTAAAATCGTGCGCATCGAAAATTACGAGCCTCTATCTCTTGTGTGTTCACCAACGATAAGTGGATATCTCTCGTAAATATCACTGGGTGCGCTGTCTTTCTCGTCAATGATAGCCGGCAATGCTCATATCTCATGTGAAATCAGAAGGCAAATCTTACGTTAATCCTCCCCCCCCTCCTGCTCCTCGGAAAAATCGATTGGATTTTAATCGATATCGATACGGTGTGTCCTACAATGGCATTGAATTTTATAAAACTTGATATTTCACGAACGAGATGCACTCGAAATGGACCCCCCTCCCAAATTACAAAGGTTCATATCATGTTAATGTTACTCAGCATGCTTATCTCTCAAGAAGAGGTCTATGAATGTCAGAACACTATATATATATATATATATATATATATATATATATATATATATATATATATATATATATGTATGTGTGTGTGTGTGTGTGTGTGTGTGTGTGTGTGTGTGTGAAAAAGAAATAAAGGAAAGAAAGTATAGAATGGATGAAATAGGATATTTTAATCAATTTTACTTACACGTGTTTCGGTCAGGAGTTTATCCATGTGTACATTATTCAAACTATTATTATTTTTAAATAACCGAATGAAATGAAATAATAATAATAATAGAAAAAATGTAGAAATGTTGCGCACACAAAGAAGGTTCGCCCTTCCTCGGAGTAAATCCTAAAGTAATTCAAAGTAAGGTTGAACCTTCTTTGTGTGCTGAACATTTCTACATTTTTTCTATCATTATTATTTCATTTCATTCGGTTATTTAAAAATAATAATAGTTTGAATAATGTACACATGGATAAACTCCTGACCGAAACACGTGTAAGTAAAATTGATTAAAATATCCTATTTTATCCATTCTATACGTTCTTTCCTTTATTTCTTTTTTCAACATACCGTCGGATTCACTTCCATTTTCATTTTACACACACACACACACACACGCACACACACACACACACACACATATATATATATATATATATATATATATATATATATCGAGAGAGAGGTTGATAATGTAGTTTACTATATTTTTAAATAGTGAGCTTTATAGATACAAAATTATTATATATAACTAGCAAATATATGAACCCCCCGACTGCAAGTATACAAGTTTTAATGTAATTAAATATTTATTAAATTAGGAAGGCTAATTAAACTAAATAAGAATGCAGATAAAAAGATTTGAGGGTGGGTATAATCTAAAAAAAACAACTGACACTTACTCACTTCCTAACATTTCCTAATTTAACTATTTAGTTAAAATAGGAAGTAAAGAATAAAATGACAGGAATTTCTCCTTGATAATGGATTTCATTAAATATGTGTCCCGGACATTTTTGCTCATATTCATTAAGATAAAACCAAACAATTAGAAATCCCAAATCCCAATCACACATTTATTAAATCAAATTTTTAATTTCAATATGGAAGGCTAGCACTTAGAAAGACCAGTTAGCAGATATGAGAGAACAGACCGACCAGTTAGATAATGTCCCATCTTCGCAAAAAATAATGTACCAGCCGAGCTACTCAAGTAAGTAAGTACGATAATGACTTAAATATGTGGAAGACTTATGTGAATGCCGCCAATCTCCTCACGATTCGGATCTCCTCATAAAACTCTCGTCATATTATATACTAAGTAACTAAGTAATGTATATATTACCAAACGCTCCATGCGAGCAGGATGCGTCACAAGGTCAATAGAAAATGGACTCGGCGACCAGAGTTCTAATCCTGGACGAATCTGTTTGCATTTCACATAGCGCCTATACCTTCGTAAAGGTATCCATCTAATTACTCTCCTTCAAGCTATGGTTAATAGCAGGGCAGACTGGGTTTTTAACCTTAACAAGGTAACCAGTCTTTGAGAAGGAAAACTCTGAATTCAAACCTGTTAAACTCCGATTAAGAAATTGACCTTGTGTCGCATCCTGCTCGTGCTGAGAGGTTGGTAAATATATATACTTTAGAGTATAACAAAGAATTCAATCCGGCTCCAGTCACATGATCACCCACGAGGCAAGAAGAAATCATCCAATGCTTCAAATGATCACGTAAACTTTTCATTTGTTTATCACATGGGCAAACATGGAAACGAGGTTCATTGTGATTAACTTTGTGATACGAAGATCTCTTTGCATTAAGAGTAATTCCTTAAAAATAAAGTCATGTTTCCCTAGTAGACAAAAAAAAAGACGTCACTGCCTTTGCTTTCCCACAGAGGAACGAGATTTATTTGTTTGGGGGACTTTGGCGTTCGTGCAAAATGGCACGCAACCATGAAAGGGACGAGACGCTCATTTTTCTACTGTGATGCGTTTATTTGACTAGAGACAAAAGGCAGAGCCACCCTTCGAGAATTCATGAAAGAAAGGACTGTGCGTTTATAGGGATATGCGTGAAACACGCAGTTGTTATTCCAGCGCCCATTACGATGACATACATATAAATGAGATTGATGCTTCTAATCCAATGTGGTCTTTAGTTTATTTGATTTCTGATTTACTTATTTTAATTATTTATTCCCATTTATAAAAAAACACACACAAAAAAAAACGAATAACCAACAAGAACCTGTTTATTAATGAAGTACCAAAGGTAATTTATCTTAAAAAATATACATTATTCAGGACCCCCTTAAAGTGTCGCTGTGTCGTTTTAGTCTATGCTTGTACACAAGGACAGTAAATTTAAAAGAACTTGCGGGAAACACGCAGTGGTGCAATACGACATCACATGCTTAAATGAGATCGAGGCTTTTAATCCAAAGGATTTCTTTTCCTTTACTTATTCTCTGGGTGACTTTTCATTCATTATTCTCCTTCAATATTCTCGTTTTTGTATACATATAAAAACAGAAAAACAAACAAAAAGCAGAACCTTTTTACTGACAAATCCTCAAACGAAGTTCTTTTTAAATCAGGGAACGAAATTTATCTTTAAAAAAAATTAAGATCATTCAGAACCCCGCTTTAAGTGTCACTGTGTCGTTTTAAACTATTCTCAATACAAAGACATTAAACTTAAAGGAAAATGTGTGTAACATGCAGTGTCCATTATGACGACACATGTACAAATGAGATTGTGGCTTTTAATCAAATGTTTTCTTTTCCTTAACTTAATTTCCAGTTTACTTGATTTCATTATTCATTCTCATTTTTAGTAGAGAAGATATTGCTACTGAGGTTGCATGGACAACTATCGACCGCTTATCAGCTATATGGAAATATGGCCTCTCTGATGAGATTAAACTGAAAAGAAAACCAAGAAAATGTTTCTCGGGATTTTACATGTTCGGATAATTAATGACAGAATCAATTGTTACTTTTAGTTGTTTTTAAAAATCTCATTAAAGGTCAATTTTAGTAGTCATTAATTTGGATGTTGTATGAAAATCCTAAAACAATGTCTATTATAAATAGTTAAATAATAGGCGAGTCCAAAATTTATGTACGACAGCACATCTGTTGATGCTGCTTACGGTCAAGCACCGGTTTCCACTTGTTTACCGAAGTTAAGCAGCGATAAGTGTTGAGGTTTTTTCAATATATAAGGTGAGTGATAGATCTGCGCTCATACTTATAGACTAGGCGAGATCATGTGATCTATTTCTTGGCCAATCACTGGCAGTACTCTGAGGCGGATACAATACTTAACCGACACTACTGGTCATAATTACTGTAACATTCATGGACGACGGACATAGAATTAAATCACTGGACCTTTATCAATACGCAGGATAGGACTTATACGCTTACCAAAGGATTCCATACCACAGGACTTTCTTTAAGCCCTTTTCAACTGGCCAAGGATGGTACTTAAAAACTTTACAATAAGCCTGTTCACTACTTCGATGGGTAAGCATTTAAGCAACAACAGGTACTGTAAGAAACCGAATTTCAAAATGACTGGATTCAGCATTAAATGACTCGAAATAGATTGATATGCCGTAAAACAAAATTGGTGTTTTTTCTTCTATCTGTGTTGTCTACTTCTCTGTGCGTCCCATCGTTTTTAGTTTTTAGTTATGGAACCAACGTTGTTCTTGCAAGTTGTAGATTTGTCAGCACCAGTGTATGGTTACATCAATCGACTGTTTTGAATACTTGTATTTATACTTATGTAGGATTTGTTTTTATTAATCTAATCTAGTCTTAGTATTATCTGCGTTATTCAGACTATAGTCCTAATCTTCATTGTTATTTGTACAACGTTTCGGCCGATATGCCCTCCGGCCTTCTTCAGGTATTTCTTGTCGGACTCGGGAACCTTCTTTTTGAACTCGGGAACCTTCTTTTCGAACTCGGGAACTTTCTTGTCGTAATCGGGAGCTATCACGGAACTTTGAACCTAACCCTTTATTTAGTCCATGGGGGTATCCTGTTCTCATTCCGGTAACCATAGCTGGGGTAGGAGTTGTGTTATCATTTTTCTATGTTACTGCTTCTACTCAGGATTGAACTCGGGATCCAGAGATAACTGTCACTTTGAACTGTCTTAACCTAACTACCTTATCCACTAGGCCAGTGTTCGAAAAGAAGGTTCCCGAGTCGAGAAGGTTCCCGAGTCCGACAAGAAATACCTGAAGAAGGCCGGAGGGTACATCGGCCGAAACGTTGTACAAATAACAATGAAGATGGGGACTATAGTCCGAATAACGCAGATAATACTAATCATCAAGCCTCATCTCAAACATTCAGAGAAATAATCACATGGTCTAGTGGATAAGGTAGTTAGGTTAAGACAGTTCTAAGTGACAGTTATCTCTGGATCCCGAGTTCAATCCTGAGTAGAAGCAGTAACATAGAAAAATAATTAACACAACTCCTACCCCAGCTATGTTTACCGGAATGAGAACAGGATACCCCCGTAGACTAAATAAAGGGTTAGGTTCAAAGTTCAGCGATGGCTCCCGATTACGACAAGAAATACCTGAAGAAGGCCGGAGGGCATATCGGCCGAAAAATTGTACAAATAACAATGAAGATGGGGACATAGTCCGAATAACGCAGATAATACTAATCATCAAGCGTCATCTCAAACATTCAGAGAAATAATCTAGTCTTGTGTATATAACAATACAGAAGAGGACAACAGATCGAAAAATCTAAACAGTACATATGATCAAAGGAAGTTGGGCATGTTAAACAACTAAGATTATTTAGCGTCCGCTCTTTAAGTGTCGCTGTGTCGTTTTAGTCGATGTTCTGTGCAAAGTATCTTTGGATGATACTTGTGTATTCTGAATCTTTCATTTCCCCAGTTTCTACTTGGAGTGTTATTCTTAAAAGCTTTCATACGTGCAAACATAGAATATATAACCGAATCCAAAGTATGATGATACACGGATGATAAAATTATAATGAAACATCATAAGGTATAAATCTGAAGGAGGGATAAGCAGCAATAGATAAATATGGATTAATTCTTCCTTTAACAGCCGTAAAGTCAAGAGAGGGAAAAGTACTTAAATATTAAAAGAAAAATAACTAACAATTTGTCAAAATAAACAAGCAAAACAAATTATTTTAGAAAAATACGATACAGGTTACTTACCTCTGTACGTATTAATCTAAGACAGATTATAAAAAAAAAAAAAACAACAAAAAAAAACATAACCACAAAGTACCGTGGAAAATAATATATATATATAATATATATATATATATATATATATAATGCAAAAAAATGTATATATGATATATATGTGAAGAAAGGAAGTGAATCCGACGGTATGTAATATATTAAGAAAAATGAAAAAAAACACAGGTTTAAATGGGTTAAGTGTTGAGTTTATTGGCCGACGCTGCAGTGTTTCGATCTATTAATTAGATCATATTCAGGGCATTTGTTGGTATGTGGAAGGTGATAAGAAATTATTTATCACAGAATAACGAGAAAAGCGAGTGGTAGTCCTTGTTATTCAGTCTGTTTAAAATCTTTGAGGTTTGAAAAAGGAGACGGTTTGAAATATGACATCAAATATTCTATTTTATGGCGTGAGTATGATATATATATATATATATATATATATATATATATATATATATATATATATAATTGGCATGTCAGTCTCGGAAAACTATAATAAGGTGTTTGTGCCCCTGACGTTACTGCGCCTCCTGTGACTGTGAAATCCGTTGTTTGAAAAACATTCTCGACCACAGATGTCGCATTTGAAGACTGTCCCAGAAGATGTTGATGTTCCGGTGCTTTGTTGCCGCTGCTTTCTTCTAGACCTTTTTGCTTCATGGTGTTTATATATATATATATATATATATATATATATATATATATATATATTGTGTGTGTTGTGTGTGTGTGTGTGTGTGTGTGTGTAAAATAATCCAATTGACTGGTACGTAGGGGATGATTCTATTGTGGATCATCAAAATCTCACCGTACATCCATACCCTATGCTCATGTGGGTGCAAACTTATAGATTCATACAAGGATTTTCATAGATCCCTAAGAGAGCTCAATGTATAATAACTTATAAATTAATTTTATACAGATCAATTTTTTGCTATTTGATGAGACTAGACTTATATTGAGTCTCTGGTCGAAATAAATTCATCATATTCAAATGACGGTTTGAGTTTTTCTTTGAGTGTTATATATATATATATATATATATATATATATATATATATATATATATATATATATATATAGAATAAATTTATATATATATATATATATATATATATATGTTTGGTTTCATGTGATGCATTCATCATATATATATATATATATATATATATATATATAGGGTGTTTGGGATAAATTTGACATACTTATATTTGGTTATTTGTCTCCGTAGTTTGGAGTATTGACGCACACTACGCGTCATTTAAAAGCTTGGACCCTTCTTCATTTATATACGTGATGACAGATAGAATGGATCACTGGAACCCACCTGAATCATTGAAGAAAATAACATGTATCAGGATGATCGGCGCCGGTCATCAAAAAAAAGGAGATTATGGTTGCTGCCCAATGCTCCCTGAACAATGTAAAAACAATCAGACATGAACTGGAGAATTGCAATGGAGACTACGGGGATATGGCTTGAAGAAAGCAACATAACAGACGATCTGATTGCGTTTGTACAGTAGAATTCCTCGAAAATCTGCAGAAAAAAGGGTTGGAGGACCCTGGCATTGGAATTCAATTGAAAGCATTCATATGAAAACTGATAAAAAAAAAACACTGAAAATATCTTTTAATAATGGAGATTGTCTGTTTTTCTGTCTGTAACAAAAACTACGTCATAGCCCTACGTCACAGATTACGTCACAATATTCTTATGCTGAATACACCCAAAACTTGAGTAAGCAAGTTTACAAATAAATAAATGCCTTCGATTTTGTGGAAAATTGATGTGGAAAATATTCAAAATGATTATTTTATTATTACATGCACGCAACATTTTATTTGAGAGGGACGAGGCTCAGTTTTCATTTCAAATTGTTTTGTTTTATTTTTTTTACTCATTTAATAGATATGAGGATTTTGCTTACTTATGATACAAACCCTCTGACATTGATTTTTTAACTCCCACCCTCTCAGGCAATGTCTTTCAAAAATTAATTTTTATGACGCCCGGGGGGGGGGGGGTTTCTGTTGCTATTATTTACAATGATTATTTCAACCTGATAAGAGATAATTTCTAGAAAGTATCAAAGTATTAGTAATTATTTGAAAATATTATTTAACATATTTCTTGATCACTGACGCAAAGCCTTATAACAAATATTGATGATTAAATATGCTACTCTCTCATGCGTATATTTTACATTTGATAAAAAATGGAAGACTCGCAAAGATTCAATAAAATAATGTTACATGTGGCGTTAACTGGAGATATGTAGTAATAACACTGATTTGATGTCAAACATTAATTCGCTATCTTTTGTATGAGGAAACATAAAGAAAATCCTATTCTTACAATGACTTCTACAAAGAGTGAGAAAAATGTATTTCATATTATTTAGATTTTTTGATCTGTTGTCATCAACTTTATTGTTAAAGCAAATATATGGTGTAGGTATTTAAGTTTTAATATGATAAAACATTATATTAAATTAGGCTAATGAAACTAAGTAAGAATGCAGATAAAAAGAGTTGAAACAGAGGGGGATATAATCGAAAAATAGAACAACTGAAACTTACTCTTCTATCAATTCCGCCTTTCATTGCTAAATTTTCATAATTTAACTATTTAGTTGAAATAGGAAGTAAATAATAAAATTACAGTTATTTATTCTTATTAATGGATTTCTTTTCAGATTTATCCCCGAGATTTTTGATCATATTCAATTAAGATAAAATCAAACAATTAGAAATCAATAATACTAAGCATATATTTATTAAAATCAAATTTTTAGTATCAATATGCAGATTAATCTTCCCTTTCACTCTGTAAACTGCTATTTCATTTATATATAAATACAATTGCATGTTATTAATACGTAGATATGGTCAACAGTATTAATAATGTAAAATAATTTTATTAATAATTGAGGTTTAAATAAAGATAAAATCAGAGAAATGTGACGTAAATAACTAAGAAAATTGTCACTTGAGTAGTAATATATATATTTACCAACCCCTCCGCACGAGCAGGATGCGACACAAGGTCAATTTCTTAAGCGGAGTTCAGCAGATTTGAATTCAGAGTTTTCCTTCTCCTAGACCGGTTGCCTAACCAAGGTTAAAGAGCCCAGTCTGCCCTACTATTTACTCATAGCTGGAGGGAGAGTAGGATTCATACCTTTCCCAAGGATATTAGCGCTAAATGAAATGCAATTACCACGTCCAGGATTTGAACTCGGGGCGACGAGTGCATTACTCATGACTTTAACCATTACACCACGCGATCCTTGAGTAGTAATATAGTTTCGATTACAGACAGACAAACACACAATCTCCATTATAATAAGAAGATATACACAAACCAAAAATCCAAGGAAATAAATAATACAAAATTGAAATAATACAAATTATGAAGCCCCATATAAAAAAAATTCACCAAAAGCTAATAATTTTGATATTTTGTCCTCTTCTTTATTGGGGTATGTATAAAGACAATGTTCAGGATACTGTAACTCCGCATCTTGTTATGATGATTTTTTAATTACCTTAAAATTAATCATCAGATGATAACATTGAATTCCAACGTGGTTTCGGAGCTAAAACGATTGAATTCAAGGTTATCGTCTGATGATGGCTTATTCTAAGATAAAATAATAAAAAAATAAAAAATAAAAAAATTAAATTAAAAAACACCGAAGAATTGTAGAAACCCACCTGAAAATTGTAATTATACATACCACAATAAAGATGAGGACAACAGTCCAAAATATCAAAATGATTCATATCAAGCCTTATCTCATAAATACAAACAAATACAATATATGTGTCTTTATAATTTCAAAAGTATTCTGGGAACTAATAGGAAAAACGTTTCACTTTCTTTTAAGGGGAATCATAGAAGTACGCAAATAACAGATACATAGATGTTTGTAATGCTCTGATTGGCTAAGATCTGAAGGACACGTGACACGTGACACGAAAAGCTATAGATGTTATAAACATTCTGTTTACGCTTTAGTCCTATGTTCAATACGCAATCTTCGATGCTTTCCTTAATTATTTAGCAAAATCCTGTACACCGTAATCGCCGATAAGATGGCAAGCGGTACACTATTATCCCACAACAAAGACACAAACCAAAGCTTCCCTCACTCGAAATGCTTTGTACGGAACATGGAAATCACTATACATTAAGTGCGTTTCGTAAGCTTTCTAATTCGGAGGGATTTAGCTGAGTCGAAAATCTCCCGCCAAAAGCATCGATATTTCTTGATAAGATTCTTATAGATGGGGGGATGCTAATACGCAATCGCACTGATGCAATAACAAATATGGCGATAGCAGTTCGTGAGAGTTGTTTGTTTGTTTGTGTTTTACGGCATGCCAACCCTTTCCGGGTCATTTAACTTTTAAATAAAGTTTTATAGGGCCAGTTTAGCTCAGGCGGTAGAGCGTTCGGCTAGGAATCACAAGGTTCCTGGTTCGATACCGGCCCTCACCAACTCAGCGTATGAGTAGCACGGGGACCTGTGCAACAGTGATGAGCTGATGGTAGGTGTGGCACTCCAATTCAGACGCCAAAACAATCTCTCTGGTCTAGCGCTATTGAAAAGGGGATATACTCCATCGCTGTCTGACTGATACCGACATTAGGCCGCCGCGACGACTATATTTACTTTACTTAAAAGTTATATTTGATAAACAAAGAACTTAGCTTGACTTACCTGCTGTTGCTTAAGTGGTCATCCAAATTAAGTATTAAACAAATTCATATTTGCTTAACGTTGGTGATCTATCGGAATATGGTGTTTTCAGCATGACTTTCAGCAATGACAAACGACTCAAGTTGACTTACAGTACCCGCTGTTGCTTAAGCAGTCACCCAATTAAGTATTGAACAAATTCATATTTGTTTAAATTTGCTGAACTATCGAGATGTTCCTCTTTCAGCATGATAGATATCACGTTATTACTTTACAATGCTATCTTTATTTAGAATAATATTTATTTAGTACAATCGGCGCAAGGGCCCATAAATATCTTTCTCAATGAACGTGGCTTCCAGGCAATAGTTCTTTAGTTCGATCATCGGAAGCCTCGGAAAACGTTGACTGTATCTCCCGTCGGGGAGGGGTAAGCCCATTAAAAAGTAATGATGCCTTGCATCTGTCATTAAACTGAATCAGGTGGTGAGACTCCAGTTCTGGGAAAACGTGGAATCTCTGCAATGACATAACTTCCAGGTTCACCGGATTCATATCTTCCACAAGGGTATGAGCACAATTTGAAATACAGATAGCCTCATCCAGGATGTAAACTCGGGTCATCGTGATCCTTTTATACGTCCATAACGATTACACAACACCACCCCGTTCTTATATACACTAGCAAATATATGCACCCACCGGGTGCAAGTATTTACGTTTTAATGTAATAAAATATTATATCAAATTAGAAAGGCTAATTAAACTAAATAAGAATGCAGATAAAAAGATTTGAAACAGAGGGCAGGTATAATCGATAAATAAGCAGCTGAAACTTACTCTTCCATCACTCTCGTCTTTCATTGTTATTTTTTCTAATTTAATTATTTAGTCAAAAGAGGAAGTAAATAATAAAATGACAGTTATTTTTTCTTGTTAATGGATTTCATTTAAGATTCATTGAAGAGACTTTTGCTTATATTCATTAAAATAAAACCAAACAGTTAGAAATCTATAATACTAAGCACATATTTATTAAAATCAAATTTTTAATATCAATATGCAAATTAGCCTTTCCGTTCACATTGTAAACCACTATTTTGTTGTATATATAGATATAATTGCATGTTTTTAGTATGTGGATATGGTTAACAGTATTAATAATGTAAAACAATTTTATTAATAATTGAGGTTTAAATTGAAATAAAATCATTGAGATAGGGACATTAATAACTACGGGAATTGTGACTTGAGTAGTACTATAGTTTCGGTTACAGACAGAAAAACACACAATCTCGATTATGATAAGAAGATATATTTAAGAAAAATGACATCTATATTTGGAAATAATTGTGTGATTTACTGCAAAACAACGATGTTCTTTTCCTCTCTAGTAGTTTTTAAATGTTATCTCTGACGTAAGTTTCTTTAGAGTGAGGTTAGAAATTATCAACTGTCATCGAAACAAAACATTACGTTAAAAAGAGTTTCTTCTTTGCTAATGTCAAGTGAAAGTAGCAAAACGAAAGAATAAAAAACGATACTGATTATTATTATTATTATTATTATCATTAGTAGTAGTAGTAGTAGTAGTAGTAGTGGGCACGTATTTATTAAAATCAAATCTTTAATATCAATATGCAAAGTAGGCTTCCCGTTCACACTGTAAACCGCTATTTTGTTGAATATATAAATACAACTGCATGTTATTGGTATATAGATATGGTCAACAGTATTAATAATGTAAAAATATTTTATTAATAATTGAGGTTTAAATAAAATCATGGTGAATGTGACATAAATAATTAAGGGAATTGTGAATTAAGTAGTATTACAGTTTCGGTTACGGAAGAAAAACAGACAATCTCTATTATTATTATTATTACTAGCAAATATATGCACCCTCCGGGTGCAAGTATTTAAGTTTTAATGTAATAAAATATTGTATTAAATTAGAAAGGCTAATGAAACTAAATAAGAATACAGATAAAAAGATTTGAAACAGAGGGCAGGTATAATCGATAAATAGAACAACTGAAACTTACTCTTCCATCACCCTCGTCTTTCAGTGTTATTTTTTCTAATTTAAGTATTTAGTTAAAAGAGGAAGTAAAGAATAAAATGACAGTTATTCTATCTTGTTAATGGATTTCATTTAAGATCCTTTGAAGAGATTTTTGCTTATATTCATTAACATAAAACCAAACAGTTAGAAATCAATAATACTAAGCACATATTTATTAAATCCGATTTTTAAATATTAATATGCAAATTAGCCTTCCCGTTCACACTGTAAACTACTATTTTGTTGTATATATACTTATAATTGCATGTTTTTAGTATGTGGATATGGTTAACAGTATTAATAATGTAAAACAATTTTATTAATAATTGAGGTTTAAATTAAAATAAAATCATTGAGAAAGGGGCATTAAGGGAATTGTGACTTGAGTAGTAATATAGTTTCGGTTACAGACAGAAAAACACACAATCTCCATTATAATAAGAGATATATTTAAGAAAAATGACATCTATATTTGGAAATAATTGTGTGATTTACTGCAAAACAACGATGTTCTTTTCCTCTCTAGTAGTTTTTAAATGTTATTTTTGACGTAAGTTTCTTTAGAGTGAGGCTATAAATTATCAACTGTCATCGAAACAAAACAATACGTTAAAAAGAGTTTCTTCTTTGCTAATGTCAAGTGAAAGTAGCAAAACGGAGGAATATAAAACGATACTGATTATTATTATTATTATTATTATTATTATTATTATTGGTAGTAGTAGTAGTAGTAGTAGTAGTAGTAGAGACGTATTTATTAAAATCAAATCTTTAATATCAATATGCAAAGTAGGCTTCCCGTTCACACTGTAAACCGCTATTTTGTTGAATATATAAATACAACTGCATGTTATTGGTATGTAGATATGGTCAACACCGGGGGTCCAGTGGCTTCGGCCCTGGATCATTACGAGTTAATAGCGTCGATCCCAGGGGGCCATCCCCCCAGGCAACACCTGCCCCCTCGATTTAAAGGGGCAGGGCTGGGTTTATTGCCCAGTGCCTGAGTCGCCCCCCTTGAGGGGGAATGCCGACGGGATCGACGCAATTTTTCACCTGCCACTCCATGAGTCTCGGCTTGTGGGTGGTCCCACGTTAATAGGGACTTTGTGCCTGACCCGTACAAGTGGGGTACGCGGTAAATACTATGTAGATATGGTCAACAGTATTAATAATGTAAAACTATTTTATTAATAATTGAGGTTTAAATAAAATCATGGAGAATGTGACATAAATAATTAAGGGAATTGTGAATTAAGTAGTAATACAGTTTCGGT
>CM042159.1:41647257-41664275 GCA_023376005.1 Doryteuthis pealeii | reverse complement strand
CAAAGATTGATGCATACACGGATGATAAAATTATAATGAAACATCATAAGGTATAAATCTGAAGGAGGATAAGCAGCAATAGATAAATATGGATTAATTCTTCCTTTAACAGCCGTAAAGTCAAGACAGGGAAAAGTACTTAAATATTAAAGGACAAATAACTAACAATTTGTCAAAATAAACAAGCAAAACAAATTATTTTAGAAAAATACGATACAGGTTACTTACCTCTGTACGTATTAATCTAAGACAGATTATAAAAAAACAACAAATAAAACATAACCACAAAGTACCGTGGAAAATAATAAATGATATATATAATATATATATATTATATATATATAGCATTTATTAACATTCCATATATATATATATATAATGCAAAAAAAGTATTTATTATTTTCCATATATATATATATAATGCAAAAAAAATGTATATATGATATATATGTGAAGAAAGGAAGTGAATCCGACGGTATGTAATATATTAAGAAAAATGAAAAAAACACAGGTTTAAATGGGTTAAGTGTTGAGTTTATTGGCCAACGCTGCAGTGTTTCGATCTATTAATTAGATCATCTTCAGGGCATTTGTTGGTATGTGGAAGGCGATAAGAAATTATTTATCACAAAATAACGAGAAAAGCGAGTGGTAGTCCTTGTTATTCAGTCTGTTTAAAATCTTTGAGGTTTGAAAAAGGAGACGGTTTGAAATATGACATCAAATGTTCTATTTTATGGCGTGAGTATGGTATGTATATATATATATATATTATATATATATATATATATATATATATATATATATATATATTAATTGGCATTTCAGTCTCGGAAGACTATAATAAAGTTTTTGTGCCCCTGAAATTACAGCGCCTCCTGTGGCTGTGAAATCTGACGTTTGAAAACATTCTCGCCCACAGATGTCGCATTTGAAGACTGTCCCTGAAGATGTTGATGTTCCGGTGCTTTGTTGCCGCTGCTTTCTTCTAGACCTTTTTGCTTCATGGTGTTATATATATATATATATTATATATATATATATATATATATATAATATATGTGTGTGTGTGTGTGTGTGTGTGTGTGTGTGTGTGTGTGTGTATGTGTAAAATAATACAATTGACTGGTACGTAGGGGATGATTCTATTGTGGATCATCAAAATCTCACCGTACATCCATAACCTATGCTCATGTGGGTGCAAACTTATAGATTCATACAAGGATTTTCATAGATCCCTAAGAGAGCTCAATGTATAATAACTTATAAATTAATTTTATACAGAGCAATTTTTGCTATTCAATTTTCACAGTATGTTGTAAAAGCTATTTGATGAGACTAGACTTATATTGAGTCTCTGGTCAAAATTAATTCATCATATTCCAATGGCGGTTTGAGTTTTTCTTTCTTTGTGTTATATATATTATAATATATATATATATAATATATATATATATATATATATATATATAATATATTATAGGTGTTGGGATAAATTTGACCATACTTATATTTGGTTATTTGTCTCCGTAAGTTTGGAGGTATTGACGCACACTACGCGTCATTTAAAAGTTTGGACCCTTCTTCATTCATATACGTGATGACAGATAGAATGGATGACTGGAACCCACCTGAATCATTGAAGAAAATAACTTTTATCAGGATGATCGGCGCCGGTCATCAAAAAAAGGAGATTATGGTTGCTGCCCAATGCTCCCTGAACAATGTAAAAACAATCAGACATGAACTGGAGAATTGCAATGGAGACTACGGGGATATGGCTTGAAGAAAGCAACATAACAGACGATCTGATTGCGTTCGTACAGTAGAATTCTCGAAAATCTGCAGAAAAAAGGATTGGAGGACCCTGCATTGGAATTCAATTGAAAGCATTTCATATGAAAACTGATAAAAAAAAAACCACTGAAAATATCTTTTAATAATGGAGATTGTCTGTTTTTCTCTGTAACAAAAACTACGTCATAGCCCTACGTCACAGATTACGTCACAATATTCTTATGCTGAATATACCCAAAACTTGAGTAAGCAAGTTTACAAATAAATAAATACCTTCGATTTTGTGGAAAATTGATGTGGAAAATATTCAAAATAATTATTATATTATTACATGCACGCAACATTTTATTTGAGAGGGACGAGGCTCAGTTTTCATTTCAAATTGTTTTGTTTTATTTTTTTTTACTCATTTAATAGATATGAGGATTTTGCTTACTTATGATACAAACCCTCTGACATTGATTTTTTAACTCCCACCCTCTCAGGCAATGTCTTTCAAAAATTAATTTTTACGACGCCCGGGGGGTGTTTTCTGTTGCTATTATTTACAATGATTATTTCAACCTGATAAGAGATAATTTCTAGAAAGTATCAAAGTATTAGTAATTATTAGAAAATATTATTTAACATATTTCTTGATCACTGACGCAAGACCTTAAAAACAAAATATTGATGATTAAATATGCTACTCTCTCATGCGTATATTTTACATTTGATAAAAAATGGAAGACTCGCAAAGATTCAATAAAATAATGTACATGTGCGTTAACTGGAGATATGTAGTAATAACACTTTGATGTCAAACATTAATTCGCTATTTTTGTATGAGGAAAACATAAAGAAAATCCTATTCTTACAATGACTTCTACAAAGAGTGAGAAAAAATTGTATTTCAAATTATTTAGATTTTTGATCTGTTGTCATCAACTTTATTGTTAAAGCAAATATATGCACCCTCTTGGTGTAGGTATTTAAGTTTTTAATATGATAAAAACATTATATTAAATTAGGCTAATGAAACTAAGTAAGAATGCAGATAAAAAGAGTTGAAACAGAGGGGGGGATATAATCGAAAAATAGAACAAGTGAAACTTACTCTTCTATCAATTCCGCCTTTCATTGCTAAATTTTCATAATTTAACTATTTAGTTGAAATAGGAAGTAAATAATAAAAATTACAGTATTTTATTTCTTATTAAAGGATTTCTTTTCAGATTTATCCCGAGATTTTGATCATATTCAATTAAGATAAAATCAAACAATTAGAAATCAATAATACTAAGCATATATTTATTAAAATCAAATTTTTAGTATCAATATGCAGATTAATCTTCCCTTTCACTCTGTAAACTGCTATTTCATTTATATATAAATACAATTGCATGTTATAAATACGTAGATATGTCAAAAGTATTAATAATGTAAAATAATTTTATTAATAATTGAGGTTTAAATAAAGATAAAAATCAGAGAAATGTGACGTAAATAACTAAGAAAATTGTCACTTGAGTAGTAATATATATATTTACCAACCCCTCGCACGAGCAGGATGCGACACAAGGTCAATTTCTTAAGCGGAGTTCAGCAGATTTGAATTCAGAGTTTTCCTTCTCCTAGACCGGTTGCCTAACCAAGGTTAAAGAGCCCAGTCTGCCCTACTATTTACTCATAGCTGGAGGGAGAGTAGGATTCATACCTTTCCCAAGGATATTAGCGCTAAATGAAATGCAATTACCACGTCCAGGATTTGAACTCGGGGCGACGAGTGCATTACTCATGACTTTAACCATTACACCACGCGATCCTTGAGTAGTAATATAGTTTCGATTACAGACAGACAAACACACAATCTCCATTATAATAAGAAGATATACCAAAAATCCAAGGAAATAAATAATACAAAATTGAAATAATACAAATTATGAAGCCCCATATAAAAAAAATTCACCAAAAGCTAATAATTTTGATATTTTGTCCTCATCTTTATTGGGGTATGTATAAAGACAATGTTCAGGATACTGTAACTCCGCATCTTGTTATGATGATTTTTTAATTACCTTAAAATTAATCATCAGATGATAACATTGAATTCCAACGTGGTTTCGGAGCTAAAACGATTGAATTCAAGGTTATCGTCTGATGATGGCTTATTCTAAGATCAAATAATAAAAAAAATAAAAAATAAAAAAATAAAATTAAAAAACACCGGAGAATTGTAGAAACCCACCTGAAAATTGTAATTATACATGCCACAATAAAGATGAGGACAACAGTCCAAAATATCAAAATGATTCATATCAAGCCTTATCTCATAAATACAAACAAATACAATATATGTGTCTTTATAATTTCAAAATCATTCTGGGAACTAATAGGGAAAAGGTTTCACTTTCTTTTAAGGGGAATCATAGAAGTACGCAAATAACAAATACATGAATGTTTGTAATGCTCTGATTGGCTAAGATCTGAAGGACACGTGACACGTGACACGTAAAGCTATAGATGTTATAAACATTCTGTTTACGCTTTAGTCCTATGTTCAATACGCAATCTTCGATGCTTTCCTTAATTATTTAGCAAAATCCTGTACACCGTAATCGCCGATAAGATGGCAAGCGGTACACTATTATCCCACAACAAAGACACAAACCAAAGCTTCCCTCACTCGAAATGCTTTGTACGGAACATGGAAATCACTATACATTAAGTGCGTTTCGTAAGCTTTCTAATTCGGAGGGATTTAGCTGAGTCGAAAATCTCCCGCCAAAAGCATCGATATTTCTTGATAAGATTCTTATAGATGGGGGGATGCTAATACGCAATTGCACTGATGCAATAACAAATATGGCGATAGCAGTTCGTGAGAGTTGTTTGTTTGTTTGTGTTTTACGGCATGCCAACCCTTTCCGGGTCATTTAATGTTGAATAAAGTTTTATATCATTTTATCATATATCATAAATATGGCGATAGCAGTTCGTGAGAGTTGTTTGTTTGTTTGTGTTTTACGGCATGCCAACCCTTTCCGGGTCATTTAATGTTGAATAAAGTTTTATAGGGACGGTTATCTCAGGCGGTAGACTGGTCGGCTAGAAACGACAAGGTTCCTTGTTCGATACCGGCCAACTCAGCGTATGAGTAGCACGGGGACCTGTGCAACAGTGAGGGGCTGATGGTAGGTGTGGTACTCCACTTCAGACGCCAAAACAATCTGGTCTAGCGCTATTGAAAAGGGTATATACTATAATAATCTGTGCTGAGGCACCGTCTCACTGTATGTATGTTATGTATGTATGTATGAGAATGGTGCTCCGGCACAGTATTACAGTCGTCGAAACTGCCCGTTCCAACCTCCCGTTCTTATGTTGTTTGTTGATTTACAGGAAGGCTGAAAAAGAGCTGGTTTCGTTCCTTTTACCAACTCAGCTGAAATAAGATTAAATAACCAATAGCTGTCAACGGATCAACAAAACAATTGAACACAACGCCTTTTTTATGCTTATGTACAACTTATATACATTTATTTTACAAAGGAGCGAGGTGATTTCTTGTCAGCTGATTGGCGATCTACAGCTAGTTTTTGGCTAAGTTATCAATTTTGTACCGAGTGGCAAGGCATCAGAGTGTATCGGTAAAGTTTTATCAAGGGCCCAGATCCATGGCAAGCTCTCTTCTACGGTCTTCGTTCTGTCCCGGTCTCTTCCGCTGTCTCTTTCTATCTCTTCTCACGCTTCTGTTCGTCTGACTCCATCTGGTCTGTTATTTATGGGATCCAGACCTCCCCACCCCTAACATATGTCTCTGATTGGCCAGCTACTCGATACTATTCTCTAGGTGTCTAAATGGCCTTGTGCCAGCCTAGCTTGTATCTTTCCATTTGGAGTCAAGGCCAACCATTGTTTTATTCATCTAAGTTTTTGAAATTGTTGCCGAACTTTTCAAAAACTGGAATCTCATTTATTAAATTTATTATTTCCTTTTGTGAAATTTAAAATTCCGATGATGTATATCAAATTCCATAATTTAAGGAATCTCTTTGTCTACATGAAAATTATTTGCTTAGATGAATTTATATTTTTAATATAAACAATTATTATTATTATTATTGTTTTTCTTATTTTTACTTTTAATTTTAACAAACCACCATAATTAATAATTAGGGTAGTTTTAATTAATTAGTACTTAATTAATAGGTCGCCAATCAACCCATAACACAATAGTGTTACAATACTCCATCGCTGTCTGACTGATACCGACATTAGGCCGCCCCGACGACTTTACTTACTTTACTTAAAAATTATATTTGATAAACAAAGAACTTAGCTTGACTTACCTGTTGTTGCTTAAGTGGTCATCCAAATTAAGTATTAAACAAATTCATATTTGCTTAACGTTGGTGATCTATCGGAATCTGGTGTTTTCAGCATGACTTTCAGCAATGACAAACGACTCAAGTTCACTTACAGTACCTGCTATTGCTTAAGCGGTCACCCAATTAAGTATTGAACAAATTCATATTTGTTTAAATTTGCTGAACTATCGAGATGTTCCTCTTTCAGCATGATAGATATCACGTTAGATATTACTTTACAATGCTATCTTTATTTAGAATAATATTTATTTAGTACAATCGGCGCAAGGGCCCATAAATATCTTCCTCAATGAACGTGGCTTCCAGGCAATAGTTCTTTAGTTCGATCATCGGAAGCCTCGGAATAAGTTGACTGTATCTCCCGTCGGGGAGGGGGTAATCCCATTAAAATGGTAATCCCATTAAAAAGTAATGATGCCCTGCATCAGTCATTAAACTGAATCAGATGGTGAGACTCCAGTTCTGGTGAACGTGCAATCTCTGCAATGCCATAACTTCCAGGTTCACCGGATTCATATCTTCCAAAAGGGTATGAGCACTATGTGAAATACAGATAGCCTCATCCAGGATGTAAACTCGGGTCACCGTGATCCTTTTATACGTCCATAACGATTACACAACACCACCCCGTTCTTATAAAAACTAGCAAATATATGCACCCTCCGGGTGCAAGTATTTAAGTTTTAATGTAATAAAATATTATCAAATTAGAAAGGCTAAGGAAACTAAATAAGAATGCAGATAAAAAGATTTGAAACAGAGGGCAGGTATAATCGATAAATAGAACAACTGAAACTTACTCTTCCATCACTCTCGTATTTCATTGTTATTTTTTCTAATTTAAGTATTTAGTTAAAAGAGGAAGTAAAGAATAAAATGACAGTTATTTTTTCTTGTTAATGGATTTCATTTAAGATTCATTGAAGAGACTTTTGCTTATATTCATTAAAATAAAACCAAACAGTTAGAAATCTATAATACTAAGCACATATTTATTAAAATCAAATTTTTAATATCAATATGCAAATTAGCCTTTCCGTTCACATTGTAAACCACTATTTTGTTGTATATATACGTATAATTGCATGTTTCATTGAGAAAGGGACATTAATAACTAAGGGAATTGTGACTTGAGTAGTAATATAGTTTCGGTTACAGACAGAAAAACACACAATCTCCATTATAATAAGAGATATATTTAAGAAAAATGACATCTATATTTGGAAATAATTGTGTGATTTACTGCAAAACAACGATGTTCTTTTCCTCTCTAGTAGTTTTTAAATGTTATTTTTGACGTAAGTTTCTTTAGAGTGAGGCTATAAATTATCAACTGTCATCGAAACAAAACAATACGTTAAAAAGAGTTTCTTCTTTGCTAATGTCAAGTGAAAGTAGCAAAACGGAGGAATAAAAAACGATACTGATTATTATTATTATTATTATTATTATTATTATTATTATTATTGGTAGTAGTAGTAATAGTAGTAGTAGTAGTAGGCACGTATTTATTAAAATCAAATCTTTAATATCAATATGCAAAGTAGGCTTCCCGTTCACACTGTAAACCGCTATTTTGTTGAATATATAAATACAACTGCATGTTATTGGTATATAGATATGGTCAACAGTATTAATAATGTAAAAATATTTTATTAATAATTGAGGTTTAAATAAAATCATGGAGAATGTGACATAAATAATTAAGGGAATTGTGAATTAAGTAGTAATACAGTTTCGGTTACGGAAGAAAAACAGACAATCTCTATTATTATTATTATTACTAGCAAATATATGCACCCTCCGGGTGCAAGTATTTAAGTTTTAATGTAATAAAATATTGTATTAAATTAGAAAGGCTAATGAAACTAAATCAGAATACAGATAAAAAGATTTGAAACAGAGGGCAGGTATAATCGATAAATAGAACAACTGAAACTTACTCTTCCATCACCCTCGTCTTTCAGTGTTATTTTTTCTAATTTAAGTATTTAGTTAAAAGAGGAAGTAAAGAATAAAATGACAGTTATTCTATCTTGTTAATGGATTTCATTTAAGATCCTTTGAAGAGATTTTTGCTTATATTCATTAACATAAAACCAAACAGTTAGAAATCAATAATACTAAGCACATATTTATTAAATCCGATTTTTAAATATTAATATGCAAATTAGCCTTCCCGTTCACACTGTAAACCGCTATTTTGTTGTATATATAAATATAATTGCATGTTTTCAGTATGTAGACATAGTTAACAGTATTAATAATGTAAGACAATTTTATTAATAATTGAGGTTTAGATAAAAATAAAATCATTGAGAATGTGATGTCAATAACTAAAAGAATTGTGACTTGAGTAGGAATATAGTTTCGGTTACAGACAGACAAACCCACAATCTCCATTATAATAAGATTATTATTATTGTTATTGTTATTATTATTATTATTATTTCTTCACTCCTTGAGAGTTTTTAACCAGGGGTGAGCTTGTGGTTCTTCACTGGAGGCAAAATGACAGCAAATCTTTTCTGATTATTGCAGCCGATTTGAGCAATTGTGTTGAAGAGGTCTCGGTTTTTTCCGCTTATTTCCAATTCCTTCATACACTTTTTAAGCCCGTGGGGACCGTTCCAAGGACAACAATTACAAATGGTATGAGCGATACCGTGTCCACCAGTTTTTGTTCAGTTTTCTGGCAAGGTCTGAGTATTTTTCTATCTTTTATTATTATTATTATTATTATTATTATTATTATTATTATTTGTCTCCTTGGCATCTCTTTTTTTAACATATCTCATAGACATTAAAAGAATCTTTGCACAGAAAATATACAATATTAATACAATATTTGTATATAGATACAATTCTGTTAAGTAATTCATCCAATAAAAAAGTCGGTATCAGCCAATCAGCGAGGGAGTCTATCCATGGATTATTTTTGTGTCTGAGACTGAGCGCCACACCTACCATCAGCTTCTTATTTTACCACACAGATCCCCGTGTTACTCATACGCTGAGTTGGCGAGGGCCGGTATCGAACTAGGACCCTTTTGGTTTCTAGCCGACCAGTCTACCGACTGAGCTAATACATTCAGGCTTTTGTTAATCATGTTACATAATTCATATGAATTATGTACGTACTGTAGTAAGAATATTTTGAATCAGAGTTCGTTAGATTTAGAATAACGGGGGTCCAGTGAAAAATTACCCCGACGATTACTGGCAGGTAATGACTCCGACTACACCTTTCTGGAAACGCGCCATTAGATGCGTGAGCATTAGTTTTAGTTTGGTTTTAGTTGCGACTAGACATTCAATGAGAGAGGATATCTCTCGAGATATCTCATCTCAACGCTGCGGTTTTGTGGGTTGAGATTGTTTAATAGAGACTTAAGAAAAACAACATAGTCTTATTAATTGATTAAAAACAATGACCAGCCCGAATAAGAAAAAAGAAAGCAACCTGAGAAATCAGCCCTGAAGAATATGGCAACCAACGAGTTAGCAGCAGTAGAAGCAGAGAGTAACAAGTAAGAACCCCTCATCTCACATCTCTCATGCTCTGTCTCTGTCTCCCATATATACACCCGAGTAAAGGGGTATATAACACTTGTATTTATTGGAAAACATTAAGAAGAAAGAAAAAAAGCAACCCACTTGATCCTGAAGAATATGGAGGCCTACAAATTAGCAGGAGCAACAAGTAGACAAGTTTAAAAAATTAAGAGCATAAAATAACCCAACAAAAGTTGACATTCCACAAAATCAAACCAACCAACAATAAAAAGTATTCCAAAGTATATTCGGCATAAAATAACCCAACAAAAGTTGACATTCCACAAAATCCAACCAACCAACAATAAAAAGTATTCCAAAGTATATTCGGCATAAAATAACCCAACAAAAGTTGACATTCCACAAAATCCAACCAACCAACAATAAAAAGTATTCCAAAGTATATTCGGCATAAAAAACCCAACAAAAGTTGACATTCCACAAAATCCAACCAACCAACAATAAAAAGTATTCCAAAGTATATTCGGCATAAAATAACCCAACAAAAGTTGACATTCCACAAAATCCAACCAACCAACAATAAAAAGTATTCCAAAGTATATTCGGCATAAAATAACCCAACAAAAGTTGACATTCCACAAAATCCAACCAACCAACAATAAATTAGCAGACACTATGTCTCCGTGTCTATCTGTCTGTCTGTCTCTGTCTCTGTCTCTCTCTCTCTCTCTTTCGCGTGCGCGCGCGTTTATATACCCGATATGTTAGAAGGGTATATAACAATTAAAATCTCCTCTTCGGATTCGAGAGCTATTTGGAATGGCGTACCCTCATTGGCTCACAACCGATGGTTTTAGCCGACACACGACGCAAAATCTTAAAGGAATATAATGAGTAATGCGGACATTAATTCCTACTGTTCAAACTAGCAATCTTTGATATCAACCTTAAACACCTGCAATCCAGACCCCACCGAACCCTCAATCTAAAACCACGACTGGCGCACTTATTCTCTGACCCAACCCCTCCGTCCCTTCCTCGCATTGTGCCGCCGCCCCTCGTCATTCAGAATGCTTGATATCATTTTGGGCAGGTTATTGATTAAATCAATGGAATTTATGAATTTCGAAGTGGAGCCGCCGAAGCGGACGTAGGCAGGGTCGATGCCGCAGATTGAATAATCGGTGACTGTGCGAAGAGATATCATACAAAGACTGATGGCCTTCCCATCAAATCCACGATAAAGTTTCGTTCCGATTTGGCAAGAGTCTGGTATAAATTCGACATCCGTGAAACAATTAGGGAGCACAGGATAAAGCACACGTTATGGATATTAATGTCATGGCGACTATTAAATATAAATGTTTACGTAACCCGATATATCAAGAGGAGGATTTATTTTCAAAATACGTCTAGTATTATCTGACTAAAATTCTGACATGAGGAGTCGTTACGATATACACGATTTATAGGTATTGGACAACAGCTCTCACATTAGTTGTTATATATATATATATATATATATATATGTGTGTGTGTGTGTGTGTGTGTGTATATATATATATATATATATGTGTGTGTGTGTGTATATATATATATATGTGTGTGTGTGTGTATATATATATATATATATATATATATATATATATATATATATATATATGATCCAAAAGTCCAGAGAAGAAATCTTCCTTAAGACACAAGAGTTTTATTCTAAAAAAAACTGTCGCAGTTTGAGAGCTCAATGTGTGCTCTTAATGTTAGAGTCACAGAACAAATATATAAGTAAAGAAATAACAAGACTTAGAGATTTAGCTTGCTCGTTCTACTCTCTGTTCGCCCTGTCATATATGTACTAGAAGGCGGTGACTAAGGGTCTTCATGGCCTGGGAATGATGCTAAACTCTCTGATGGTGAGGTTCTAGTTCTGGTTGTCTGGGTAATGTAGAGTACTCATTCATCACCATTGCTCCCTGGGCCCCTCTGACACGCAGGTGTAGTACTTGTTATGGTCCCATATATGGGTTAAATAGAAAAATTTGATTATACGTCGACTGCATCTCTGTAGAGAGATAAGAACCCCCAATGGGGCCACCTGTTGGCGTTGGTTGGCGACTCATGATGCTTAAAGATGGAATCCTGATGGATGAGCAGTCCATGACATGCAGCACCCCACTTTGACCCTTACGTGGGCTAGACGGGTGGTCGGAGAGAGCTCCTCCGATCAATCGGCTGGTCACGTCGAGCCCTAGCACCTAATATCATTGCCCCAACCCTATTACTTTTATGGCAATCCCCAATCCTTTTTATCATATATGTGCTAGAAGGCTGACAAATTTATTTTACCATCTTGAGTAAAAATAAAGAAATTAAGATTAAAAATGGATGAAATGTTGAAATATTTATTTAAAAAAAAAAAATTAACTGCAGAATGGGGGGGGGGGTCCAGTGTAATACATAATTATTTTAACTCCTTGAAATTTTTATCTTCCCAAACGTCAATTTTTTAAATATACAAACATAACTTTGTATTCTTTAATTTTATATATATATATATATATATATATATATATATATATATATACACACACACACTATAGTGTGAGATGGTCACTGTTTCAGCTTTTGCTGGAATGGCGTACCAAAGGTAGTATTATTGGTAGAGTGCTCAATAAAAAATAGAGCTGTTATATAATATAATAAAATAAATATATAAAGGTTTTACATATCTATTTATTAGGTGACAAAGGAACATCTTCACCTGATGAATGCATAGCATGAAACAAATATGGTTGTGAAAGTTCCTTTGTCACCTAATAAATAGATATGTAAAACCTTTATATATATATATATATATATATATATATATATATATATATTATATATAAACCCCAGCCTGTGCAAAGTTTTTAAAATTAAAACCTTTTTGGGGATTAAAATTGGAAGTTTATATATATATATATATATATATATATATATATATATATATATATATATATATATATATATATATATACAGAGTGATTGAAAAGTCACTCCCTATTACATACTAACATCTGGACAGTTGTCAATACTTGGGAAAGGATTGGCAACTAGCCAGATAATAGTTTATCATAGGGAGTTATTTTTCAATCACCCTCTATATGTCGTCATGTTCTGGAAATTACATTAAACTCTATCTGATGGTGAGGTTCCGTTTCTGGATGTCTGGGGAATATGGAGGACCACTTTATCACCATTGCTGCATGGTCCACTCTGATTCGAAGTAGTAGTACCTGTTAGGGCTCCAATTTATGGGTCAAATAGAAAAATGTGCTTATGAAAGTAATTGACTATCCATTAAGAATGAATTTATTTCAAAACTTTGTCGGTATTAAATGACCCACCGTGGTTGATATGCCGTAAAACAAAACAAAACAAAACACACAAATCTACCTTTATTCAGATATCTTTTTCTAAGAGAAACGTTTTGAGAATTTCGAACGAAAACATCTACTAATTATTCTGCAACCGATAGCTTTCAGACCCAACAAGATGATACTAATTGAGTGATCTACTGAATGATCTTAACAGCATGTCAACCCGTTTGTGCCTAGAGGTTGGGGAATAATGTTCATTGTAGGTACACATTTATGTGTAGTTGTTTCTTAAGATATTTTTTTGCATACATCCCTATTGAATACAACTCATTTTTAACAGATCTTTTTGACACATTTGTGGAACTCATAAAAGTAGACATGGAAGTAATGAGAATGAAGGGGTACGGTGTGCTCCCCAGAATTGGAGTCTCACGATGTATAAGTTTATTTTTTTGGAACGGGTTAGCTCAGTCGGTAGAGTGTTCGGCTAGAAACCTTGTGGTTTCTAGTTCGATACCGGTCCTCGCCAACTCAGCGTATGAGTAGCACAGGGATCTGTGCTGTAAAGTAAGGAGCTGATGGTAGGTGTGGCGCTTCACCTCAGATGCCAAAAACAATCTCCTTGGTCTAGCGCTATTGAACAGGGGATAGACTCTCTCGCTGACTGGCTGTTACCGACTTTAGGCCACCCCCGACGACTTTACTTACTTATTTTCTACATACCGTCAGATTCATTTCCATATTTCTCTCTCTCTAATTAAAGTAAGTAGTCTTCTTTGAGCCGAACAGCATTTATCAAATTTTCCTGTCCACTTATGAAAACATTTTACGAAATCATCTTTGGAGATTTCGAACAGTTTCTCACGTTTTATGTAATCTCGTCCAGGGGCAATTCCAGTGGTCAGTTTTAGCTTTCGGAAAAGACCAGTAATCGCAGACAACTTAAAACGCATTATGTTATCCCCCAGGCGCCCTTTGGCAGTAGTCAATTTCACAGAAGATGAGGGTGATTCTTTTTTCAACGTTTGTATCTATTCTGAAGTTCTCTCTCTCTCTTCTCTCTCTCTCTCTCTCTCTCTCTCTCTCTCTCTCTCTCTATATATATATATATATATATATATATATATATATATATATAATCGTTTTTTTCCGTAGTTAGGATCTTCCCATGTGTGGTTTAACCAAGTTTTTTAATTCTGCTCATTTTGTATATACACTTTTACAACTATTTCCCCCATCTAAGCCACACCTCACCCAAACATAGACCTCCCGCTTCATTCAAAGAAATTAATCCTGCCCATTTCAAACTAAGACACCAACCCCTCCCCTAAATCGATAGATTTAAAAGAGATGTTACTTTGGGAAATTCTCAGTAAGAGTCATGTTCTTGTCATTACCTGAACATGCCGTATTAATACGGTTGAAATAAATTATTGTAATGAAGCAAGTTTAGAGTTTTTTCTTCATTTACTAAATATATATATATATATATATATATATATATATATATATATATATGTCCCCTGTTTTTTTTTGAGCGGTCAAGGAGAGAGAGAGGTTTCCACATTTTTATGCGTTTAAAGAGTACATAAAATTGGTTCGCTAAACTGTGGAATAAATGTTTGGTATGATTTCTCTATGGCATATTACCATTCTTCAGTTACATAATTCCAAATCCATCCTTGTAAAAGAACAGTCGTGGTACAATTTATCCCAGGCATGGAGGCATAAGAATCTTTATACTTTTATCATGTGTATTAGTCCGAAAGTGACCATAATAGTGCGTCTGGCGTTCGAACTCACTTGCTACAATGTCGCAGTCCACTACACTACAAGGAACCCCGTGGAATAAAGTCTGACCACTTAGAAAAATATATACTCAATAACGATGTAAAGTGGTTAGTTTTGCACGCAACATGTGTCTTAAAAAAACTTTATTAAATTAGTTCAATACATTTCGAAATCGGTGTAATTAAATCGTGGAAGATCTGGAAAATAAGAAGCGTGTGGAAAGTTCCTCTGGTTAACTTTTTATTTTATCGTATTTTTCATTGTACATATTGTTGTCACTGCACACTATTACGTTTAATCAAACTGGGTCCCAAAGCAACGTTTAAACGAATTAGCTGACACTAGATATCTGCGTAATAGACCTGTATCAAATCAAGTTGGACTCAAAGGAAAGCAATGAGACTCTTTATC
This sequence comes from Doryteuthis pealeii, assembly GCA_023376005.1. Taxonomy (NCBI): domain Eukaryota; kingdom Metazoa; phylum Mollusca; class Cephalopoda; order Myopsida; family Loliginidae; genus Doryteuthis; species Doryteuthis pealeii. The sequence goes on along the minus strand of CM042159.1, from coordinate 41,649,031 downwards.
AAAAACGTTCCTTTTATTGAGGTACATTTGAAATTTGGACTTTAGCCAGTTTCCCTTCAATAAACCGTGTCTGAGTTGTTTTCTGCTTATGTATTGTAAAATATATAGTTGTCACAAAGAGTCACTAATCTAACGAGACCCTCTGAGATACGTGACTGCACACGTCCCAGAGCCACAGAACAGGAAACCTCCTGTCGGATGCAGTTTAGAGTGTTATATACCCCCTTAACATCGGGTATATAAGAACGAGAGAGACAGACAGACAGACAGACAGTCGGAGATGATGAGGGAATGATAATCTATTGAATGTTGCTAAAAAAAAATCAATACCAGGGGTCATTAATTAAAATTCTTTAAAAGTTTGGCAAAACAAATTCAAGGCAAAATTATTTTAGTAACAGAGTAGTTGATTCATGGAATAAACTACCATCATCAATATCAATCTCCTTTAAGGCATGGTTAGATAATCTGTGGAAAGATTATAAATATTCTGTGGAATTAAGATTAATGTTTATAAGGAACAGCTGACAGGTCTCTGACCTTATATACTTATGAGAAATGCCCGAAGAAGCCCGGGGGCACGTCGGCCGAAAATTGTACTGATAACAATAAAGATGAGGACAATAGTCCGACTAATCCAAATAATACAAGAGTTTGTGAAAGAATTGTAGGAATTGAAAGAAATTGGATTTGTAAAACCAGCAGTAAAACACAAACAGAAGAAAATGCCTTTAAAGCAGACTGAAGAATAACAATCATGACGTGTGGATAATTGGATGAAAGGAATATTCAGTGATGAATCAAGAATCTACATAGTTCGATTATTCTAAATAATACTAGTTAAGTAAAAATTGATGAAAATAATAGAAATAATAAAATTAATTGAAAATTAGTTAAAGTTTTTGTTAAATTTCACTTATAAATTACCCTATGTCTCATTCTGCTTGTAAAGAGAGTTTGATAAATACACACCCGTATGGGTTCCAGTTGGATTGAGTATGGATGACATATTCTCTCAGCACCTTCCACTGACACGGATACTCCGTGTGGGAAGGGAGAATCAGATGCAGAGAAAAGCAAGATCAATGCCCGACTCAAGAGATGCATATTTCTGCATTCACAACAGGTGTATGCTAGATGGCCGTAGTTCCCCCAAGAGGATTCACCGGCTCTTTGACAAATTACCATTGGTTGTGAGGAATGTCAAGGCATCTTCCACTTTAAGTATGTCTAGCATGGGAGACAGATTTAAAGAGATTGTTCTTTCTCTTTTTACTTTTAACGGCATGCCGACTCGTCTAGGGTTATTTTATGCCGTGGGTTAGGGAATAGCGTTCATTGAACATTTATATTTACATTTTTGTTTGTTAAGAGTGTTCTTTGCATAAATGTATATACGATAACACGCCGTGCTGCATCTATCGTAATTTTATTTAGGATATTAAAAAAATGAATTGTCTACTTACCGTTCAGGTCCAACCATGTCAAGGAATTGTAAAAAAAAAGTGTCTGTGTTTCATGAACCTGTTTATATTACCTCCTCTGAATGTTGATTTGTCGCACATTAACAAGCAGAAGTATAGAAGTCAGTTTATTTAAAGCCAGTTTATCTGCAAGCGTTGAACATGGAGGGTTTAATCGGCTCTAGTGGGGTCTAACTGGTGAGGTGGGCATTATGTTGGTATTTGTTTGACGTGAAACGATGAGAAGAACCACTGATCTAATTATAATGTCATCATCAGGTCGCGCTGTTGGCACAGATATCCATGACAAT
>CM042159.1:41632257-41642257 GCA_023376005.1 Doryteuthis pealeii | reverse complement strand
GCTATTGGGGATGTTAAAGTTCTTCAGGTTTCTTTTTATGTTGTCTTTATACCTGAGTTTTGGTCTAGCGATTCCATGTTATCACTCCCTTAATTGAGAGTACAAAATCTCCCTTGACAGTATGTTATCCCAAGTCTGTTTAAGTGGCCAGCCAATTTCAGGTTGTGTTGGACAAGTATTTCGTCTATGCCAGGGTGTCAACTTCTTTTCAGGATGGTTCTTTTTGAAACATATTGTCAGCACTTGAAATTTAATATACTGCGCAAGTGACGCATGTAGTAGACATGTAGTCTGTGGGCATCCGCTTTATATATCGTCCAGGCTTTCGTACTATAAGGAGAAGGTTGAGAGAACTGTGGCACGTTATATTGCACATATAGTTTTCAAAGACGAATGTAAGCAACAAATAAAGACGAATCTTTACTGGAGAATGAAGTCTGTCTATGTTATCACTTATTCATTTAAGTTAGGTAGGCTCGAAAATAGATAAAAAGTAGATAAGTTTATCTAAGATTTTAATTAGTTATACAATCCATTTTTTATAATAACGGCGGGAAACTTCCTTAAATTATTTAATTGTTTTGGACTGTTTTTAGGCAAACTTTGCATTATCGCATGCAATATCAAAGATAAACTAAGCGGTTCTTTCGAAGGCGCTGATTGGTCAGAATATTTCAAATTCTAATGCTCTGCAAGCATTTTTTATTTGGAAATAATTACAGTCAAGTTAAGCAACGATGAGCCTGTTCAATGCCGCTGTTGTAAGCATCCGGGTATCAAAAGGACTTGATTCGGCATTAAATAATCCCAAAAGGGTTTATATGCCACGGAACATGTGGTCACGCATGGTGCAATGGTTAGAGTCATAGAAATTGGAGTCGACGATTCTAGTTCAAATCCTGCACGAGTCTGCATTTCATATACTGCTACTACCTTTGAAAAAGGTGTGAATCTAACTAGCCGTACCTATGTGGAAATAGTAGGACAGACTGGTCTCTTTAATCTTGGCTAGGTAACCAGTCCAGGAGAAGGAAAATTCTGAATTTAAACCTGCTAAAATCCACTTAAGAAATTGACCTATTATCACATCCTATTCGTGCAGAGGGGTTGACACACACACACAGACACACAGACACACACACACACACACACACACACACACACACATATATATATATATATATATATATATATATATATATATATATAACAAACAACTATTATAGAAACAAATTGATTTTCCATCCGGTGACACTAATTGTAGTTGATACACTTTTATTAGTTCCCAAAGGCCTGGGTCAGAGAAAGAATGGAGACCATTCACACATATAATTTATAGGCAGTTTATGAATTATGTACGTACTGTAGTAAGAATATTTTGAATCAGTTCGTTAGATTTAACATGACGGGCGTCAAGTGGAAAATTACCAACCGTTATGACATTCCGCTTGAACCCTCAAAAAGCGCACCAGTGTAGCCTGAGTTTATAGATTAGATGCAACTAGTTATTAGCTGAGAACAGACGTGTTATCAACTCTCAAGATGTCGCACTCACTTTTATAGGGGCTGGGTTTGTTAATAAAAGCTTAGAAGACAAACAAGTCTAGTTAAGTTATACAAAAATCTGCGAAACTAACTAACTAACCATTACACAGCGCCGGCCCCGCCATTTCTACTTTCCAAACCTCTTTGCTATGGGTAGGAAGCGACACAAGGTTGCAACTATAAGGTTTTCTGTGAGGATCTAATTCGCTCATCAAAGTGATCTAGTAGATAAAAAATCTGAATTCATACATGTTAAACACTGAGAGATGTAGAGACCTATGTATTTCCTTTATGCAATATAGGGATAAGAATAAATTATGATTTGATATTCTCCAAGATCAGTTGCCTACCAAGGCTGCAGAGATCATATTACACCCATTAACTCCTTATATTTATGAACCTTTACAGCGCCAAAAATGAAAGAAATCAATTCTAATGGGGACCATATTGATTTTTTTTTGAGAGACAAGATTATCCCCCAACCTTTGGTCGGAAAGTGGTGATTTAAAAATGGGGAATTACTCAGGTTTCTAATTGGGTTTAGAATTAATGGTAAATTACCATTATATATATATATATATATATATATATATATATATATATATATGTAAAAAAAAGGCCTTAAATACCATGGTATCGTGGTCATGGACCATTTCCAATCGTGATTATGCCCACGAGCATCTTCAGACCACTGATATCTTTTATTTAGACAGGCACATGGCCAAACTCATCTTATATTCATACATTTCCCCCGCCTTCCGAGGTGATCATATTGCATTTTTTTTCTTTTCAAGTGTCTTTTTTATTGGTGGAACTTTTTTTTATCCTTTGCATGGTTGGCAGTTTTTTATTTGTCTGACTAGTTGGTTGGTAAATTACTTAGTTGGGTTTGACTGACCCATATATATATATATATATATATATATATATATATATATATATATATATATATTCTGCGGAATGAATTCAACTCGTAAATCAAGTTGCCACTGTACTAAAAATCACGTATGATAATTTTTATTTATAGTAAGGAGCATTTCACGACGAAATATAAGTTTTATCATTTGAGATAGGCTAAACACTAACATGTTGCTCGGGTGTCGCAGGATTCCGACCCCTGATTAAGATGTTTGGATAAATGATGCTTTGAAGTGAAAACTCTTTTGATACTCCCTGATGATTTTTATCCAATGGGATATTTGTAGACCATTCGGAAATAGTAACTCCATAATTTAAATAAAGTGCCCTCTGCGTGGTTTACTGCGGTATGTGAGTATTCTTTCGGGTGATATGGCGCGTTCTCTTTTTACAGCAAAACTTCCGATGATGTATTGTTTGGAAAGAAATAAGTGAGAAATATACTGACCAGACCAATCCATTATTGCAAACTCTCACACTGATCTCGTTTATCAAAGGCAATTCAATATTTTACCCAGCAAGTAGTTTTTTGTAGGAACAGCAAACTATTCCCTACGTAACGTATATATATATATATATATATATATATATATATATATAATGTTGTTCTGGTTCCAACGGGAGAAAATGTAATATTTTATAAAAAAAAAGAAGAAGGTCCACAAAATGTATCGTTCTCAGAAAAAAATGTTTTATTCTTTTTATTTCACATACGCAACACATGTTTCAGATATTCTGGTATCTTCTTCAGGCTTTTATCAATACATATATTGATATACATATATATATATATATACACATATACATATATATATATATACATAGATTGTGCGTGTTTCTGTAATTTTTCTGTTATGGTTGTTTAATAACGGTTGAACGCTACGTTATTTTTTTCAATATTTGCATGCGATTTGCACGTGACCTGCATGTGACCTGCGCGCAAAAATTGAGAAAAAATGATGATGTAACGTTCCACAATCTTTGCGCGTAAGTCGCACGCAGGTCACGGCTTAGGAATAAATTTATTAACTGAGCTTTCATTACTCTTTTAATAGGTATAGTTCATCCGATGTTAGTAAAGTTTTATATATATATATATATATAGGTGTGTGTGTGTGTGTGTGTGTGTGTGTGTTGCACTTCACACTAACACCCTTGGAAAAAGCAGAAATCGCGGTCTTCTTCTAAGCCGCTTGCTCTCTATAAAGTAAAGAGTAAGGCAGGCTGGGTTCTTTAGCTTTGGTTAGGTAATCAGTCCAGGAAAAGAACATGTCTGAATTAAGACTAAGTTTATACCGCTTAAAAAAAACAAGTTTAAAAAAAAATGTTTGTTTAGTTTTAGCCGTACAGTACTTTTCAATTTAAACGTGTGATAATAAGATTAATTGTTATTAAGTTCTAGAAACAGGTTGATTATTCAATTCACAATTTAAACCTTTTCATAAATTATCTTGTTAATTATTCAATGGACAATAATTTATCAATGCAAACTGATGGTTTTAATTATTCTGTTGATTATTCAATTTAAAGTAATTTATGTATAAAAACTAATGATTTAAACATTCCATCAATAGTCATGTATTACTAACACAATGAATGAATGCTGGGACGAGATATTACACTTGAAAAATTTACAGTTCTGTGTTAATGTTTTTTTTTTCTTTATTCAGCAATATTAAAATGGAAGCGAATAGATTTCCTTTGAAAATGAGGCAGATAATATGTTTAATTCTAGTACTGTGGGTGAATTATTTTCTGAAAATTTGCGTATTAGAGGTTATTTTTTTTAGCTAACATATTAATACAGACAGTCAGAATTACAACCAAATTCATAAATATTAGTATATTACATCCATAAGAATTAGTATTACCTTCATGAAAAATTAGTATATTTCATTAAGTAGTTTAATTACATTCATGAAAATTAGTATATTACATTTGCGAAAATTAGTATGAAGTGGAGCACTCTAAGTAGTTTTACTAATGAGAAGAGAGCCCCTTGAAGTTCAAAGAAACATTCTTTAATATTCAAATTAACAAAAATATGAATTCACTTCAACAATATGTGTGATGTTACAAATGAAAAAAAAAAAAAAAAGAACCCGAGTCAATTAATGTGGAAATGACAAGCTAGTGTAACGGTTAGAGACTTCGCCTGTCAGCTTGATAGTCGAGGTTTCGAGTCACACACGGAGCAGTCTCCCATGTCTATAACTTTGCTGATGAGACCTAATAGGTCGAAATGTACATTCAGGGATTGACATTTTCTCGATTTGTTTAGCCTTATATTTGAACATATAAGCCCGCCTAAATTCATTAATTATTAACTAATTTCAAAATTAGGTATGACTTCAATTAAGCACATATCCTCCAAGAATTGTCGGCTTAAAGCCATATAAAAAATAAACACATTTGTTTGTTTACTTAACTTCATATATATATATATATATATATATATATATATATATATATAATATATATAAATGTGGTGTGTGTGTGTGTGTGTGTGTGGTGTGTATAAACTAACAAAATAAAATAATTTGATCAGCTGATATGTGTCACCATAGCACAATAGCATGAAAACAATAAAGTACTCTATTTCTTTGAATTTTTTAGATGAGGCTTGGTAATTAGTATTATCTGGATTATTCGGACTATTGTTCTCATCGTTATTGTTATGTGTACAACGTTCGGCCGCTTCTTCAGGTATTTCTTGTCAGACTCGGAACCTTCTTTTCGGGCTCGGTAACCTTTTTGTCGTAATCGGGAATCTACTTGTCGTAATCGGGAGCCCTCACGTAACTTTGAATTCAAACTTTATTCAATCCACAGGGCTATCCTATTCTCTAAGCTGCAGGTTCAATCCTGGTCAATGACGACAGTAACATAGAATAATAATTAGCGACTGTACCCCAGATATTGTTAGCGGAATGAAAACAGGATAACCCCATTGATTGAATAAAGGGTTGGGTTCAAATTTCCGTGATGGCTCCCGATTACGACAAGAAGGTTTCCGAGTTCGAAAATGAAGGTTTCCGAGTCCGACAAGAAATACCTGAAGGAAGTCGGAGGGCACAACGGCCGAAACGTTGTACAGATAACAATAAAGATGGGGACAATAGTCCGAATAATCCAAATAATGCTAATAAAGGACTCAATTATTATATAACTTTTGGTAAACAAAATTTACTCAAACCGACACCAAATTTGGGCCTCTTAGCGAAGTCTCGCTACATCTACTTTACATCCACGCACATGATATGAGAATGGCTTTCATTGAGCTACTGAAAAAAGATAAGTCAATAATGTCGCTCTAAACGTGTGCCATTGGCAACAAGAATATTGCTCTCTGCATGAACATTTGGTGAGAAAAATGTGTCTCTACATATATGAGGGTTAATCAACAAATTGTGAATTGTTTGATAATTGTTAAATGCCAAATTATATGAAAGTATCCTTGAAATTAAACAGATTCAGAAACCATTAATTAAAGCTAAATAGGATTAATGCTGTAATAAAGAGATCAACTACTAGCAATATTATCGCAGTATTAAGTAATGATATCGGGAGAGATTAATCTCTCTCTCTCTCTCTCTCTATATATATATATATATATATATATATATATATATATATGTATACATATATGATATTCACATTCTTTTTACATATTAGTATATATGTAATTTAAAAGTGCAGAGCATTGGAATTATGTGTCGTATAAAGATGCATTAAAAAGTATTTTAAAATCGTTTTTAGTATAAAAGAAAGGCTTGGAAATGTTTCTATACTAAAAAAAAGTCCATATAAATTGTTTTTTAGCATAAAAATATTCGAAATGCTTTGTCATATAAAATGCACTGGAAATGACTTTTAATCTAACAATTAATTGCCAATTATTTTACTATGAAAATTAATTGGAAGGGATTTTAGTATACAAACGACTTGGAAATGATTTTTCTATAAAAAGCCTTGGAAATGAGTGTTACTATAAAAATACATTGGAAATGATATTTACTATAAAATGCATTAGGAATTATTTTTTACTCTTCTGATAATTTGCCTGGTAGAAATGCATATATCATTTTATATGAATATATATATATATATATATATATATATATATATATATATATATATAGTGTGTGTGTGTGTGTGTGTGTGTGCGTGTGTGTGTGTGTGTGTGTATGTGTGAGGGTGATCTGAAAGGTTCAATGCTGATTTTAGCATTGGCTAGACAAAGAGCCAAGAGCGCTTAGTGCCAGCCAATTTCACACCTCTGCGATCATCAATCATAATATACATCAGGTCCCGCCCGTTATTTTGCGACCTAGTCATCCTCAATTTTGATATAACATTTTATGATATCGGATTTTTTTTCCCTTCCTTCCAGCTTTGAATTTTTTCTTTAGCAGATTTCTCATGGCACAATTTTCTCTTCGGTAATATATGTGCAAGAAGTGTGTGGACCGTAAAGGAGAATATTTTGAAAAGTAAACCTCATGTGTTCACATTTTCCCCCTGATCCTTTACCGATTGTCTGTACTTCCTCTGCTTCGGGCTCGGTTATTGGCACTTGAACGGTCCCTATTCTCACTTTTGTGGAAGAAGGGCCGGCCAAAGGTCCGCAGGCGGGTTTGTTCCAAGCGACATTGTAATGGAGGTTTGGGGATGCCGGACTTGACGAAACGAATTGCTGCGTGGCGGCCGACAATTTGGGCCACCTTTCCAAATTTGCGACAGACCCCTGAGGCCGAGGCTCGCCGTAGGCCTCATTGAGAAGCGCAGTTCTTCATCGAATGCCGTGACGCACCCCGCAAGCTCCCTGTGTCCAGCGATATCTCATGGCCTCGGGGGTGGGGGCACTATATAGGATGATAGTGGAGGGCACCGGTACGGATCCGCTTGTAGAACGGTTCGGCTCGTCGTTGGAGGAGGTTCGCTCCCATTGGAATTGGGCGCCAGGTTCTGGGTTTCTCAACAACTCTGAGAAGCCCCTCGCAAGCGTGCTCTACAAGGCGGACATGGTAGAAATGCCCTTTTGTGAACGCTGCGGCAGTGGGGAATAAGAAACGGCTGAGCACATCTTCTTTCACTGCCGAAAAGTTCTTCCGCTTTGGGGGTCCGTGAACGAGGTCACTGCTCGCATCGCACCCGTTCAGCTGGTCCAACTCGACGTAGGTTACGTCATAGTCAATGTTAGACCTCCGTACTCCGGTTATAAACGAAAGGTGTTTTTCGCGGAGCTAGCCGTGGCTCGAATGGTGATTTGGGTCACACGACTGAGGGAATTGCATGAGAAGAGGCTTTTTCTGTCGGGATCTGATCATCTTCTTTAAGCATCAGCTTAGAGTGAAGATTAGATGCGACAAAAAGAAGCTTCCTTTCATGACATTCTGCGAAAGGTGGGTGCGTGCAGCAAGCCTGTGTGCGAGAGTGGGGACAGGACTTGAGTCTACTTTTCGGTACCGATACCCTTCCCTTAGACCACAATGTCTAATTAGAAAAGCAAAGCTCCGAGCCCGGCTCTAAGACCTTTTAGGCTTCTTAGTTAGGTGTACTAATGGACACATGTCCCAGTTTTTTCACTTAGGACACATCCAGGACTACCTAGCCCGAAAATTTCTTGTCACACCCCTAAAACACTTAGTATTTTGTTCCTGGAGAGTCAACACTATTTGTTTAAATCCATCCCAATAACCTCACATCATCTTCCCCTCATTTATTCCCCATGACCATATTAAGGACATCCACTCCCTTTTTAGGGGAACTGATCGGCTTGCTTTCGGTCTTCCGGAAGACAGTCGGCGGTCCCAGTACAATAGACGAAGGGAGAGGGGGGTAACCAAAATGGCCTAATTTTATATTTTGTTTCTTGTTTTTCGTTGGGGACTTTTTATTTTTTGCCCCCTCCAATCCCACTTTTAATCATTATAGAATTGTAAATAAAATTTTAAATAGGCTTTTTATTTTACCATATGGGTCTAAGTAGGGCATTACACACAGAGTGACAGCGGATTTTTCGGTGAAAGCAGTAGTGTAAGTCGATGGATGACTGTACTTATTTGTATGGATCGGTCGGCGAGTGAGACTATCTAAGACAGAACTAAAAGATATAGAAGCATGACCAGTTTTGTACCACGTTCCCCCAAAAATAAAAACTTCGGGCACTGTGCCCAGGTGTGTGTCCAGTTGCATTTTCTGTACCGATTTTCATATAAATAAACGTATTTGTTGTGGAGTCGGATGCAGAGATGCAGCCGGCACACATCAAATACACTCATTTGTTAACATTCTCTGGGTTGGAATATTTTTGTAACACTAAGGAACACAAGGGATCTCCACTGTAAAATGCTCTTACCTGCAGCCTAAAAAGACCTGAGGGTATCAAGGTCAGCAAATTAAATTTTCAGCCTATGAATTATCAAGCCTATTAAATTTCCAATCCCTCGGCACCAGCCGTAAACGGCACATAGGCAGTTACTTAAGCTGATTTTAACAGGTTTGAAATCAGACTTTTCCTTCTCTTCGACCGGTTGCCTAATCAAGGTTAACAAGTCTAATCTGCTTTTATAAAGTAAGTCGTCGGGGCGGCCTAATGTCGGTATCAGGCATGCAGCGAGGGAGTCTATCCCCTTTTCACTAGCGCTAGGCCAAGATTATTTTAGCATCTGAGGTAGAGCGCCACACCTACCATCAGCTCCTTACTTTACCGCACAGATCCCTGTGCTACTCATACGATGAGATGGCGGGGGCCGATATCGAGCCAGGAACCTTGTGGTGTCTAGCCGAACACTCTACCGACTGAGGTAAACCGGCCACTGCTTTATATTTACTCATGATTGTAAGGAAAGTATTTGGATGAATACCTTTCCCATGGGTATTAGCGCCATGTGTATATATTTAACATACCGCTTTGTGAAATGCAAACAGGATTTTAACTCGTCTAGCCGTGTCCATTTCCCACAACTATAAACATTAGACTAAGCGCCTCCTTACAATATAATATAATATAATATGATATAATGATATATAATATCCTGTGGAACAATGTCAATTTCTTAAGCAGAGTTTAACAGTTTTCCTTTCTCCAATGCTGGTTGCCTAACCAAATTTAAAGAGCCTAGTCTGTCCTACTATTTATCCATGGCTGTAAGGAAAATAGTTGAATGCATACCGTTTCCAATGGTATGAACGCTCTATGAAATGTAAACATCCTCGTCCAGGATTTGAACTCGTGTCACCGTGTCTAATTCTATCGATGATAATCATTACACTATGTGCGGAACATCGCAAGAAAGATGTAACAATAGCATACCAGGATATCTGGCAGCAAAGGGTGCAGTCGAGTATGGTCTGTTTTTTTTTCTACTGAAGTTACCCATGTGGCCTATGTTATTTAGGAAGTCAAACCATATCGGTAAGAACAGTTATTTTCCGTATTGATGACATAAAAAGGAGTAAGCATTGAACTCTAGTCATGTTTTGGCTTAGAGGACAAGCCATTCAACCAACCCACCACAGAAAAAAAGATAAA
>CM042159.1:41624757-41629757 GCA_023376005.1 Doryteuthis pealeii | reverse complement strand
TCCAGTTTTGACGCATCCCATCTCCTCAGTACGGATAGACTAGTACATTCAGCCAGGAACGAAACCCAACACGAGTCAGAGTCTCCGAACCACTGTGCCATCAGCACACCCATCAGCAAAAGAGGGAAAGGTTCTTTAGCGGTTTGACTACGTGCATCAATGCACGGACGTTCGGTCAAAGGGGCGGAGCTAAAACTGCGAAGCCGGATCAATCTAGTTGGAAAGTGGAACGGGTTTGGTTGCCCACGTGCTTTCATACACGGGTGTTCTGCAAAAGGGGTCAAGGCCTTGTGTCCCCGACAGATATATACTCTCCAGTGAGCTCAACCTACCAAGAGTAGGGAGCATATCTATATACGAATGAGTTGGGTAAATACCTACAATATTACAAGTTTCAGTCGTTTTGTCCGCTTTTGCGTTTATTAAAGAAATTAAAAGAATATCCTCAAAATAAGAATTGACCTTAGATTAATTTGGACAACGTATGAATAATATTGAATCTAAGTGCCCGATCATAGCAGCAATACATATACATAGTGTTATCTAAGCGATACTTAACATTGTGATGATAATAGATCATTTGAGGAATCGCTCGAAAGTTAATAACAAACAATCAGTTGCGATGATAGAATAAACGTAGGATGTTTACTTCTCTTCTTCTTCTTCTTCTTCTTCTTCTTCTTCTTCTTCTTCTTCTTCTTCTTCTTCTTCTTCTTCTTCTTCTTCTCACTGCTAATAATAACTCCCCTCAGCCTTCACAATATTCTTCTTCTTTCTTTCTTTTTCTTTCTTCTGTCCCCTCCTCTTTTTCTTTCTTTCGATTTTTAAATCTTTTTTCTTATTTAAATTATTTATATATTAATCCTCTCTCTTTCTTATTTTTATTTCTTTCCTTCGGTATTTCTTTGTTCCTCTTCATTTTTCTTATTACACCCTCTTTCTGTTTCCCCTTTTTCTTTCTTTCTTCTTTTCTTCTTCTTCTTCTTCTTCTTCTCTTCTTCTTCTTCTTCTTCTTCTTCTTCTTCTTCTTCTTCTTCTTCTTTTCATTTCTTTCTTTCTTTCTTTCTTTGTCTCTCTTTCTCACTCTCTCTCTCTTTCTTTGTTTCTTTCCTCCTCCATTTACCCTTCTTCTTCTTCTTCTTCTTCTTCTTCTTCTTCTTCTTCTTCTTCTTCTTCTTCTTCTTATATATTATATTAGTTATTATTATTATTATTATTATTATTTATTTATTATTTTTTCCTCCACCATTTCCCCTTCTTTCTTCTACTTCTTATTCTTCTTTTTCTTTCTTACTTTTTCTCTCTTTCTCTCTCTCTCTCTCTCTTTCTTTCTTTGTTTCTTTTCCTCTTCCATTTACTCTTCTTCTTCTTCTTCTTCTTCTTTTCTTTCTTCTTCTTCTTTCTTCTTCTTCTTCTTCTTCTTCTTCTTCTGTGCAAAGTTAACCTAAGAGTCACTAGAGATAAAAGTATAAACGTTATATTTGCTTTTGAAAGCTCATTTATCTTTCTGGACTTCGAACTTCTTCTGACCCTTCGATTTGATTCCCCCTTCCAGATCTTGACCCCTCGTCTCGATGTCTGTGACCATTCATCCGCTCTGCTGTTTTCGGCTGTTTTTTTTTCTTCTTTACTTCTCTTCTTTTGCTGAGAGTGCAACTACGTTTAAAATAAAATATTATTTAATTATGTCATCACCCAATAGTATAAATTTCACAATAATACAGTTAATACAAACTAGCAAGAATATGCGCCCTCCTGGTGTAAGTATTTGTTTGTTTGTTTGTTTGTTTTGTTTTACGGCATATCAACCTCAGTGGGTCATCTAATACCGATAGAGTTTTGAAATAAATCAATTCTTAATGGATAATAAAGAATTTTTATAAATACATTTTTCTATTTAGCCCATAGATGGGACCCTAACAGGTATTACCACTCCGGGTCAGAGTGGACCAGGGAACAATGGTGATGAATGGGTGCTCCACATTCCCCAAACCTCCAAAACTGGAACCTCACCATCAGATAGAGTTTAACGTTATTCCCAGGACATGTAGACCCTCAGCCACCTTTCTAGCACCCATATGATAAAAAAGGGTTGGGGCTTGCCATAAGGGCAATAGGGTTGGGAAAATCATATAGATGATAGGGCTTGACTTGACCAGCCGATTGATCGTAAATATTTATGTTTTAATATAATGAAATATCTTAAATTAAAAAGATAAACAAAATTATGTCAGATCGCATTTAAAAACATTACAATTATTTTGATTATATTTTAATTGTTTTCTATATAAAATAATTCATAGGATTGATTTTAATACGTTGGGGGATAAATAAATCTTATTAAAGATCGATAACAAGAAGAAAATATTTATTAATCCCGGTTTTGTTAAAACCAGTATGCAAATTAACTACATTATATATTATGTAAACCTTTATTTCTTAGTGATATATAAAACACATGGTAAGATTTTAAACGCACTAATAAAATGGGCTATTTTCTGGAAAATCTAACTCAAATTTTCATATACATAGTTAATAAATAAGATTTATTCCATGTATTAATAATCATGACTATAAATTGAATACTCATTAGTAAACATATGCAATTCCCAAGGTTATACTTACGTAAGCAGTTGTGTAGTTTCGGTTACAGAGAGGTATACACGGAATCACCATTATACTAAGCTGTAACTCCATGAGAGTTCCTAACATCCGAGTTAGTTGTTGGTTCAGTGGAGGCTAAGTGACAATGAGACTCCTCAATTCTCCAGGACTCGTCTGGGTATTCTAGCCGATTTTAAAAAATGCTGTTGTTTAGATGGACTCGATTCTTCCTCTGATTTCCAACTACTACAGACTATTTTCCAAGCCCTTGAAGACTGTTACAAATGTACGAATTGCAATTAGAACGACCTTTACCTTCATGTTCCACAATTGTTTCAGTTTTTTTTTTTTTGGCAAGGTCCAAATATTTGTATATCTTTTCGCTTTCACTCAGTCATATGCCGAGACGACAAAATCCATGAGGTGACAAGTTTTCTTCTATTTAATTGATATTATTATTTACTCCTTTTGGGTTTTCACATCAGCATTAGCTGATGGCCTTTCACTGGAGTCTGAGTGACAGCAAGTCTCCTCAGGTCTCCAGGGTTCTTCTGGTTATTCTGGCAGATTGCAGCAGTGCAGTGTTCTGAATGGTATCAATCCTTCCTCTGATTTCCAAACTTTCCAAACCCTTTTCTAATCCTGTTGGGACTGTTCAAAGTGCACCAACTACAATTGTTATTATTATTATTATTATTATTATTATATTATTATTATTAGTAGAGTAGTAGTAGTAGTAGAAGTAGTGGTAGTAGTAGTAGTATTTTATTCATTGTGAGTTTTTCACACCAGCGTTAGCTGATGGTCTTTCACTGGAATCGGAATGACAACAAGTCTTTTCATGTCTCCAGGACTCTTCTGGGTATTCTAGCCGATTGCAGCAATGTAGTTTTCTGGTTTGTCTTCAATTCTCCCTCTTATTTCTAATTCCTCCATTCTTTTTTCCAAGCTTTTTGGGAACGTTCCCAGTGCACCATCTACAATTGGTCTCAGTTTCACCCCCATATTCCATAGCTTTTTCCAGTTCACTAGCAAGTTACAGGTACTTTTCTATCTTTTCGTTTCCTTTAATCTTCACCCTGTGATCTGCTGGAACAGCAAAGTCTACCATATAACAAGTTCTCTTTTTTTTGTCAATCAATACGTCGGGTCTGTACCTCAAAGTCTCAGACAATTTTGCGCGTCTCGTTCTCCAGGACAGATTCAGGTTTGTGTATTATTATTATTATTATTATTATTATTATTATTATTATTATTATTATTATTATTATTATTCACTCCTTTTGAGTTTTCACACCAGTGTTAGCTGATGGTATTTCACTGGAGTCTGAGTGATAGCAAGTCTCCTCAGGTCTCCAGGACTCTTCTGGGTATTCTGGCAGATTGCAGCAGTGCAGTGTTCTGAATGGTTTGCATCCTTCCTTTGATATCCAAACTTTCCAAACCCTTTTCTAATCCTTTTGGGACTGTTCCAAGTGCACCAACCACAATTGGTATCACTTTCACTTTCATGTTCCATAACTTTTTCAGTTCTCTGGCAAGGTCCAGATATTTGTCCATTTTTTCATTTTCCTTTAGCTTCACCCTGTGATCTGCTGGCACTGCAAAATCCACCAGTTGACAAGTTCTTTCTCTTTTTGTTTATCAACACTAGGTCTGGTCTTATATAATAATAATAATAATAATAATAATAATAATAATATAATAATAATAATAATAATAATAATAATAATAATAATATTATTATTATTATTATTATTATTATTATTATTATTATTTGATTAAAAAATGAAAAAAGAGAGAATCTTAGTAGAGAACGTATACACTATCTCTATACAGATAAAATTCTGTTAACTAATTCACCCGATAGTCCCCCAAAATGCCCTTTTAATTTAATTTTCTTATCATTATTTCTGAAATCATCCAATTCAATCTAATTTTTTTTACATAGCTTTTTTTTTATTTGATTAGTCAATTTGTTCCAAAAATATATTACTCTATTAGCCAAAAAAAAATCGATTTGTCCAAAAGAGATTTTTAAAAAATATCTTGACAGTGAATTTCCACATCGAGGGGAAATATTAAAAACATGTCTACGATGATTAGAAATTTCATTAATAATTTTGAAACTTTGAATTAGATCATCTCTCATTGCTCTTTCTTATTAAGGAGAGAAAGCAAGAAAGATTTTGCAAGAAGAATTTTGTAGGTTTTTTTTGCGCATTTATTCAGCAGATAAAAAAAGGTACAATTGAATTTTGCCAAGAAGAGTAAATGGCTTAATGGGTATGAATGTAGAAAAGACTGTGTTGCTTGTCATATTGAAACAAAAGGTTATAGAGTTGACTAGTGATAGACCAAAGAGAACCTGCTGAAATAGATCAAAATGTCACTTT
>CM042159.1:41612257-41619757 GCA_023376005.1 Doryteuthis pealeii | reverse complement strand
AATGACGTTCAACTTATATCCCAATATTTCTTGTCTTTTCCAGGTAAGAGCAATCGTGGAAGAAAACACTTGCATTCAATTGATCTTTTACAGTAAGTCATTATATAATTTTTTCTTTTCTACAAATAAATCAGAATTTCATATGATATAGAATTAACGAAAACTCAATGAAACATTTCTGAGCAGGTGATGAGATATAACTCATTTGTTTTTTGTTCTTTTTCTGTTTTTGCAGTAAGTTTTTGTTTTCTCTCATTGTCCGGACAATGATTTAAAACAAAGTCACATGAGCAGCTACGAAAACAGTGGAATAAATCATATATTCAGACGGAATAATATTACCGAAATGCCTTTAATCATAAATAATACTAGGGTAATTTCATGTCAAATTATCCAGAAGTAAAATTGTTAAACAACCCCTTCAATTTTTCTGAATTTTTTTCCAGGTGTGGAATATGTTAACGTTAGACAATACCCAAAATTTGAGCTACTAATTTTAAAAAATGGCGGATTAATGTTGATTATTTCTCTCTAAATTTGGTGGGGTTCGGGGAAAAAGACGACTTTTTGTAATCTATTTTTGTCTGTAAATTGTATTCTAGAGTTTTTCTACTACTAAAAATTGGTTTATGAAATAATCTTTGCACAAGGAATCCAAAAATGCTATAACATTTTTTTAGATCAACTAATTTTAATTTATTGGACAAAATTTCAGAAAAATTGAAGGGGATGGGTAATGTAGCCTGGATGATTTGACATGGAATTACCCATTAGTTTAAAATATACATTTTTGTTTTCATTAAATCATATAAAAAAATTACTTGCTTTATAAGAACATTATCATCAAATGGAAAGGAATAGCGTCGTAAAAGGTGAACACGGCGATCTGTGTTCAAATCTGGGACGAGGCTGTTGGTATTTTAGAAAGCATTAATGCCATTGGGAAACATGATTCTAACTGTTCCCTCTCTTGCGATGGATAAATATTAGAGCTGGCCGGAATTTAGAACTTCGTATGGATGTTGGTTGGTTGGTTGGTTTGTTGTTTTTACGGCATGTAAACCATTGCGTTATTTTATGCCAAATACGTTTTCTTTTATTAATTTCTGTTGGGTAATCATTTTTTTTAAAACTGAATTTTTAAGTACATTTTTTGTAAACTCATTTTTTATCTATTCAATCCATAGATGGGACGCTAACAGGTACCACTATTTCGGGCCAGGGTGGACCCTGGCAATTAATGCGTACTTCTCACTCCCCAAACCTCCAAATTGGAACTTCACAATTAGATGCAGTTTAACTTCATAACCAGGACAGACTTAGTATGGCAACATGTCTACGAGAAGGAAAGCTTTAAAATTTACCTTGTTTGTATCCTGCTTGTAGGGAAGTGTTTGGTAAGACATATATTAGGCTCCTCATCAAAATACATTTTTACTTGAATTGTCCCCTAATTACAATATAATTATGGAATCGTTTTTTATTGGGAATATTTTCAACGCTGCAATTGCTAAAACACTCAGAATGTTCTTGAAGACCTGGCTACACTTGTTGTCACTCAGATTCCAGTAAAAGATCATCAGCTAATGCTGTGGGAAAGCCTCAACTCATGATAATGACAATAATAAACAAACAACAACAACAAACAGGCAAACAGAAATGAAGAAAACTAAGAAAAGAATACATCAGAAGAACAAGAAACTTCTAAACAGAAATTTAATCAAGGGAATAAACATCTGAAGGACCATTCTTAAAATGGACAAGAAAGGAACTCCGACAAATGGACCTAATGTCAAGGAAACTTATGACAATGCAGAGAAATACACCCGAGGGACGACATAGATTGAATGTGCCAAGGGAAGAAGGGGGCAGACGGCTCCAACATAGAAAATTGTGTAGACCATATATAATATATATATATATATATATATAATATATATATATGAGAGAGAGAGAGAGAGAGAGGAGAGAGAGAGAGAGAGAGAGAGAGAGAGAGAGTAAAGGAGAGCTGGCGAGGGAGAAGAAACAGAATAGAGAGAAACAAGCAAATTATCCCCAAAAGTTTGACAACGTAATTCTTAAATGTCGAAAACAACCAAGGATATGACAACTAGTCTAGGAGAATGAAAACTCTGAATTCAAATGAGATGTAGACCTGAAAAGGGAAGGACTAAAATAGTTTTCATATCCCAGAGAATCACTACATACAAATTGCTATATATCATTATTAGCCTATTTGGTACCGTTTCTTGCAAAACCTCTTAATGATCACTTGTGGAACCCTGGTTAAGAAACCGAAATCTAAAAACATAATATGATATTGTGCATATATAATATGTATTTTATTTCATCTGTATTTCTTTTTTAAGTGTGCTTCTTGCATATACAGTGGATTCTGCCTAACCATATTTTGGTTCTTATACGTAGTTGTTTCATTTCAACTAATTTCCATACAAAGAACAACACAACAGCAAACAACACACCATTGTCAGGATGGCCGAGAGGTTTAAGGCGCCAGACTCAAGGGTTCTCAATACCATACAAGGAACAACCTGATTTAGTCTTATATGGAAGACGGGAAAAAAACTTTTTTGCTTATGATCTAATCATACATAGCCTTAGCCATACTTAATGCAATCCCCCTCTCCTCTTTCATCAAAATACACCCTTTTTAACAAAAAGAGGATGCTGGATATATATCGTTGCCTAGCTCTAAATATATAATTCATACCTCGGTCATATTGATAGCAAACTTTCGGCATTACAAATGATCCAACTTTTCGGTTCACCACGCTGAAAGACATCTAAACAATTGTGGGCAGAAGTTAATATTGTCGACCTGTTTCAAACTTGACCAGCCATAATTCTCCCACGGACAAAGAATGGCTTGAAAGTCCTATCTTCTCCTGATCCACAAGGCGTAAAAGAAGTTTAATGTATTTAGTAAATCGACTTGAAAGATAAGAGGCCGTCGCGCGGGTTAGGTGAGAAAATATGTCGATGTCCTTGTTGGCGATGTTCTTTTAATTAACACGATTAATTCAAGAGGAAATAATGCTATTGTTCTACTCTGCCCCCCTCTCTCTGTCTCTCTCCCTCTCTCTCTTACACACACACATACACACTTAGAAACAGACACTCTTTTTATCTCTCTCTCTCTCTTTTATCATACATATCTGTTACTATCTAACTGTTGTCTCTCTCGGTTGTCTACTCTCCTCTCTCTCTCTCTCTCTCTCTCTCCTTTCTCGCACACACACACTCTCTTTATCTCTCTCTCTCTCTCTCTCTCTCTCTCACCACACACATATACACACTTAGAAACACACAGTCTTTTTATCTCTCTCTCTCTCTCTCCTCTCTCTTCTTCTCATACATATTGTTACTATCTAACTGTGGTCTCTCGGTTGTCCTACTCTCTCCTCTCTCTCGCACACACACACTCTTTTTCTCTCTCTCTCTCTCTCTCTCTCTCTCTCTACTCTCACACACCATCCTTTATTCTCTCTCTCTCTCACACACACATATACAAACTTAGAAAACACACTCTTTTTATCTTCTCTCTCTCTTCTTTCTCATACATATCTGTTACTATCTAACTGTTGTTCTCGGTTGTCCTACTCTCTCTCTCTCTCTCTCTCTCTCTCTCGCACACACACACTCTCTTTATCTCTCTCTCACACACATATACACACTTAGAAAGACAACTCTTTTTTATCTCTCTCTCTCTTTCTCATAATATCTGTTTACTATCTAACTGTTGTCTTCTCGTTGTCCTATCTCTCTCTCTCTTCGCCACACACACTCTCTTTATCTCTCTCTCTCTCTCTCTCTCTCACACCACACACACATATACACTTAGAAACAGACACTCTTTTTTATTCTCTTCTTTTTCATACATATTGATTTCTATCTCTGTTGTCTTGGTTGTCCTACTCATCTTCCTTCCTCTCTCTCGACACACACACTCTCTTTATCTTCCTTCTCTCTCTCTCTCTTCTTACATAACACACATTACACCTTAGAAGACTCTTTTATCTTCTTTTTTTTCATCATATTGTTACTATTAACTGTTGTCTTCGTTGTCTACTCTTCTCTTTCTCGCAACACACTCTCTTTTATCTCTCTCTCGTTCTTTCTCTCTTCTCTTTCACAACTACCATAATACACACTTAGAAACGAACCTTTTATCTCTCTCTCTTTTTCTCATACATATCTGTTACATCTATGTTGTCTCGTTGTCCACTCTCTCTCTCTTCGCACACACACTCTTTTATTCTCTCTCTCTTCTTCTCTCTCTCACACACACACACATATACACACTTAAGAAACAGGCACTCTTTTATCTCTCTCTCTCTCTTTTCATAATATGTTACTCTCTAACTGTTGTCTCTCGGTTTGTCCTTACTCTCTCTCTTCTCTCGCACCACACACCTCTTATATCTTTCTCTCTCTTCTGTCTCTCACCACAACATATACACTTAGAACAGACCTCTTATATATCTTCCTCTCTTTCTCATCATATCTTTACTACTAACTGTTGTTCTCGTTTGTTACTCTCTACTCTCTGTCGCACCATCTCTTTATTCTCTCTTCTCTCTCTCTCCTCTCTTTCTAATAATATAACTGTCTCTGATTATCTATTTCTGTCTCCCAGTTGTCCTAACTTCTCTTCGTCTCTCTCCTCTCTCTCTCTTTCTCTACATATTGTCACTGACTATCTATTGTTGTCTCTCGGTTTGTCCTACTTTCTCTCTTTTTCTCAAACAAACACTTTCTTATTCTCTCTTTCTCTCTCCGTTCTCTCTCTTTTATACATAATCTACTAATATATTGGTCATTTGTTTTGTCGCTACTCTTCTCTTCTTCTTCTCTCTCTCTCTCTCTCTCTCTTCTTTCTTATACTATTTGCCTCTGTCCTATTGTCTTGTTTGTCTCTCTGTTGTTATAACTCTTTTCCGAATTTTCTTTTGAGCTTCTGTTATCTATCTATCTATCTATCTATCCTTTTCCTTATTTCTTAGCTGTGATTTCCTGTACACATGTGTTTTAATTCGTTGTTTATTAGCTGGTTGTTGCAAAATTCGGTAAGTTTTAAAATATATGAGCATATTGTTATTGTTTTTTAATTGAATAGAATGATATAAAATCGCATTTTTCTGAGTCTTTGAGGTTCTAGAGTTACCGACCATTTAGCGATATTTATATATTTACAATTTTGAAAATGGAAATTGTTGATTGTTATTTGTTCTGAGGCACGAAGCATTCCTGTGTAGTCTCTAGCTTTTTTCTTTTGGCATTTTTGTTAGAGTCAAGGGAGTTTGAATACAGTGCATGACGGTGATTACATGGAAGCTAACGCACAAATCCATCTATTCTCCGACAAGATATAACTAATGCCCTAGCAGGAACTGGGTTTTGTACGCTTTACTTTCCTAGACACGCCCCCCCAGCTAACGACGCACCGAAATTTGAAAAAAACCCTTTACCTGCTTTCGTTAGAATGCCAAGTGTGTACGCCATTACGGTAAGAGCAGGAGACGGTACAGCAGGTATGAATTTTGGATTTAATTTTTGAATACTATAACTTGGTTCTGTGGCTTTTTAGACAACAGCATAAGACGAGGAAATTCTGACTTAAAACGCTTTACTCCCCTATCTCTTGTTAGAAATCAGTGCGTGTACGCATACCGGTAGCAGGAGATGGCTAAACGCAGGTATATATATATTATATATATATATGATACTATATCATAACAACTCCTTTCTTCACGGTACATAATACGTCTCGCAGGACTCACCACCACTAACACATCTAACTAAAACTAATCTACTGCACATGGATTCCCCAATCACCATCAACACAGTTTCGACATAGTGTTAACTTCACACTATTAACCTGGCAAACCCTGAACCGGCCTGTTTCAGAATAGATAGATATACAGGAAGAAGACCAAAAGCAACGGATTCTGCTTCACAACAAGGAATAAGATTAACGGAAGAATTGCTGTTACACTAATGTCACGGATTTCACTGTAAAGCGTATGCAAGCCTAGGCACCAACGATTCTTTCATACAGCGTCGCTTACCCCCCATTAGCATTGGGTTGGTGATCTCTAACCTTAATGACTAGGTGTCCCGCCTCTAATATAACGCGTCAGCGATATACCCTAAATGGAATTGGTGCGCACATGCTACCGCGCTTGCACGAAGCTTGAAAATACGATCATACTGTTATTATTTGTATCATGATTATTAGGCCGTGCTGAGAGCAGGATTCAAGATTCTATTCCTTCTTTTTTTTCGCTTTTCTCGTTCTTAACACACACAACCTACAGAAACACCAGGCGCGTGCCACGCCACCCACAAACACACACCATCTCTCTCACTCCTTCTCTCTTCTCTCTTCTTCACTCTGTCTCCTCCATGTCCTCTCTCTCTGCCAAAGTTCATTGTCAGCCTATCATCTTGGCAGATCCTCGGCAAGATCCCATCAATCCACAAAACATGATTGACGAGGTCTTGGCTTATCCTACTTTCGTGTGTCGCATCGTGTTTTCCATAGCCGAACGTCATCATGTTGTCCTTGCCCTCTCGGCAGTTCAAAGGATATTTTATGCGCTTCTTGCGATGGTTTATGGATAGAGTACAACTGGTGTCACAGATGTTTTTCTTGTTGGGGTATGCTCAAGATTATTTCAAGACAAACGCCCAACACATTGCTGGTAGTTGTATCAAACTTTTTATTCACCGTTCTGTCTAGAATCCCAAATGGTCGAGTCAACAGTGGACTACCTCTACTAGGTTGGAAGTTAACTGAATGACTCAATCTATTATCCTCATCCTGTTCGCATATGACTGAGATTTCACAGTACGAAATGTATATACATCGTTGATCCCTCTTCTTAATTCTTTACATTTTAATTCGCTCTTCTACATCTTGGACATTATTCTCTGGCACGGCCTTTGGTTTTCTATATTTTGGACTTGGTTACTTTAACCGGATCCTTGCGTCTGGGTCTGGAATCTTTCTACAGGCTCTGCGATTTCTTGACGGGAGCCGGCTCGGGTCTGGCTTTTCTTAAGGGATTTACTCCCTTATCCAGAACCCTCGCTCGTCATCTGTCACGTTTTTAGTAAACAAGACTTCCTGATTTTCCCCTTTTAAATGTTACTTTATTCGGTAAATGCCCCCAAGCCAGACATAAATACGCGGCCGCGTATCGCCTAGAGTTAGCCACCGCCTTTAGCACAGAGATCATGGGACCTGCATCTGCTCTCTCGACGTTCATGCAAAACCTGATAAGCTCCTTATATTCTTAACCCCGGAACAGGTCTTTTATGCTTTCGGTCTCCACGACTTTACCTCCGGACACGCAAGGTGTGGCTGAGGTCAACAACATCCCGCGTCAATATTTCAGGGATCAACTCGCACTCGATGCACGATACTTTTATACCCCTCACTTAAGTAGTATGAAGGTATCACTAGAATACAGGGGA
>CM042159.1:41492037-41612157 GCA_023376005.1 Doryteuthis pealeii | reverse complement strand
ATATTTGCGGATATATTTGAAAAAAATTAAAAAAAAAAAAAATTCTGAGAACATAATTAAATTTTTGCGGACCTTCTTTTTATAAAGATTATTGAATTTTCTCCGTTGAAACCAGAACAAACATTTATTATATATAATATTGATGAATTGATTTTAACGACATGTCAATCAACCTGCTAGGATTTTCATGCTTAAATTTTAGAGAATTAATTTGTGTACTTTGTTATCTTAAGTGTTCCTTCTGTGACACGATCATATCAATACAAGTTATTTAGATGAGGTCTATCAAAATCGATAGATGGACACGAACAGGTTAATACCACTCCAGATCAGAGTGATTCGTAATTGACAATAAAGGAGCAATCGACAATCCCCATAACCTCCAGAACAGTAGCCTCACCATCAGATTACAGTTTAGTGTCATTACCCAGGGACCAAACACTTTTTGCCCGGGTTTTAGCCCCGGCTACGGGTGATACAGTCAGCGTTATTATAAGCCAGGCTCTAGTTATATTGTCTATATAGAAATAAAATGCACTCCCTCCCCTGTCTCTCTTCTCTCTCTCTCTCCTCTCTCTCTCTCTCTCTCTCTCTCTCTCTCTCTCTCTCCTGCATGTTTATAAATGGCTTCTCTTTTATCCCGTCTCCATCTTGAGGTTCAGGTCATTCGGTTTGATGCAGGTATCTTGACCTACTTTCTATTCAACGTCCCACCAACGCCGGCGCAATGAAGCGAATTTCTTTATTCATAGCAATGTATTTAAAAACTTGAAAAATGTTACTATATTTACGCTTGAACAGGTCACAAGGTCAAGAACGGAAGAGTGTTAGTTCCAAAGGTTAACTTTTAGGTCTAATGCCCCTGGGTCAACTGCACTAAGGAAATTTCCATAGGAAGGTTTCGCAAAGTGACATTCAATTTCCACTGCATGCGCAATGAATGGGTACTGACTTGAAAATATAACTAGAAATTGCAAGCTAGAAAAATGAATTAGTGCCTGGTTAAAAAAAAAGAAACACGTACAACGAAAAATGATGAAATAGTTTTAAGAGAAGTTCTGAATAATTAGGGTTTTAAACTATATATTATAAGGACCCAGGGTTAGCTCAGTCGGTTAGAGCGTTCGGCTAGAAAACCACCAAGGTTCTAGTTCGATACCGGTCCTCCGCCCAATTCAGGCGTATGAGTAACACAGGGAATCTGGCGGTAAAAGTAAGGAGGCTGACGGTAGGTGTGGCGCTCAACCTCAGACGGCTAAAATAATCTTCTTGTCTTAGCCACAAGTGAAAAAGGGGATAGACTCCCTCGACTGATGGCTGATTACCGACCTTTAGGCCACCCGATGACTTTATTTACTTACTTTATTATACATATTATATATACACACACCACACACATATATATTATATATATTATATATATTATATAAATATATATATCATCCACAGGCACGCGTTTCGACTTATTCAAGTCTCTTCAGTGTGGTTAGACCATTTTTTGAGCAACCTACAGCCTGGATTGAAATCCGATCGGTTCAGCATCAGTCGGACAGCATAAACGCTTGGCTATCCGTCAACCAAAGAATGCGAAGGGATTTTAACTGTGTTAATACACCACATCTGTAGTATGAAGCCGTCATAGAGTGCTCCATCCCTATATATATATATATATATATATATATATATATATATATATAAATTATATATATATATATATATATATATATATGATTATTCATCGTAGGAAATCGTGTGTGTGTGTGTATGTATAAATATTTAAATAAAAACTTAACAAACCGTCAATTGTTTCTTATGTGACGTATGAGAAGTTAATTTCTATTGAGATTCCCTATACTTGTAAAATTCTGTCTGAAAAGGCTAGACTCATTTTGAGTTTCCGATCGAAAATAGAATTATAATAGGATAACGGTTAGTTAATTTTTTCCTTTCTTTGAAAGTTTAAATATTTTTATTTTGGCAAACTTTTTACACATTTCCCCATTAGTTTCTTTTGGGAAGAACAATGTTTTTGCTTATTTATTAGTCAGTTGAAGATAAACAATCAGGATTTTTCTCTCTTAAAGTTGAATTATTCTATATCGTTTCATACAAGATCACTAAAGTGACATTTGTTGATCTATTTCAGCAGGTTCTCTTTGTCTATCCACTCAGTCAACTCTAAACCTTTTGTTTCAATATGACAAAGCAACACAGTATTTTCTACATCATATCCATTAAGCCATTTAGTCTTCTTGGCAAAATTCAATTGTACTTTTTTATCTGCTGAACAAATGCGCAAAAAAGCCTACAAAATTCTTCTTGAAAAATCTTTTTTGCTTTCTCTCCTTAATAAGAAAGAGCAATGAGAGATGATCTAATTCAAAGTTCAAATGATTAATGAAATTTTCTAATCATCGTAGACATGGTTTTCTAATATTTCCCCTCAATGTGGAAAATTCACTGTCAAGATGTTTTTTTAAAATCTCTTTGGACAAATAACGATTTTTTTTTGGCATTAGAGTAATATATTTTTTGGTGCGAACAAAATTGGACATTAATCCAAATAAAAAAAAGCTATGTAAAAAAAATTAAGATTGAATTGGATGATTTCAGAAATAATGATAAAGAAAATTAAATTAAAAGGCATTTTGGGGGACTATCGGTAAATTAGTTAACAGAATTTATCTGTATAGAGAGTAGTGTATACTCTTTACTAAGATTCTCTCTTTTTCATTTTTAATCAAATAATAATAATAATAATTAAAATAATAATAATTATATTATTATTATCATTATTATTATTATTATTATTATTATTATTATATTATTATAAGACCAGACCTAGTGTTTGATTAAACAAAAAAGAAAAGAACTTTGTGAACTGGTGGATTTTGCAGTGCAGCAGATCACAGTGTGAAGCTAAAGGAAAATGAAAAAATGGACAAATATCTGGACCTTGCCAGAGAACTTGAAAAAAGTTATGGAACATGAAGTGAAAGTGATACCAATTGTGGTGTGCACTTGGAACAGTCCCAAAAGGATTAGGAAAAGGGTTTGGAAAGTTTGGTTATCAAAGGAAGGATGTAAAACCATTCAGAACTCTGCACTGCTGCAATCTTGCCAGAATACTCAGAAGAGTCCTGGAGACCTGAGGAGACTTTGCTGTCACTTCAGACTCCAGTGAAATACCATTCAGCTAAACACCGTGTTGAAAACTCAAAAGGAGTGAATAATTAATAATAATTAATAATAATAATAATGAATAATTAATAATAATAATACACAAACCTGAATCTGTCCTGGAGAATGAGACGCGCAAAAATTGTCTAGACTTGAGGTACAACCGGACGTATTGATTGACAAAATAAAAGAAACTTGTTATATGTAGACTGCTGTTCCAGCAGATCACCAGGGTGAAGATTAAAGGAACGAAAAAAGATAGAAAAAAGTAACCTGTAACTTGCTAGAGAACTGAAAAAAGCTATGGAAATATGGGGTGAAACTGAGACCAATGTAGGATGGTGCACTGGGAACAGTTTTCCCAAAAAAGCTTGCGAAAAAAGAATGGGAGGAATAGAAATAAGAGGGAGAATGAAGACAACCAGCAAAACTACATGCTGCAATCGGCTAGAATTACCCTGAAGATCCGGAGGACATGAGAAAGACTTGTTTGCCATTCCGATTCCAGTGAAAACCATCAGCTAACGCCTGGTGTGAAAAACTCACAATGAATAAAATACTACTATTACCACTACTACTACTACTACTACTACTAATAATAATATAATAAAAATAATAATAATAAATAATAATAATAATGATAATAATGATAATAATAACAATTGTATTGGTGCACTTGAACAGTCCCAACAGGATTTAGAAAAGGTTTGGAAGTTGGAAATCAGAGAAGGATTGATACCATTCAGAAACACGCACTTGCTGCAATTGCCAGGAATACCCAGAAGAGCCTGGAGACCTGAGGAGACTTGCTGTCACTTCAGACTCCAGTGAAAGCCATCAGCAATGGCTGATGTGAAAACCCAAGAAGGAGTAAATCATAATATCAATTAAAATAGAAGAAAACTTGTCACTCATGATTTTGTCGTCTCGGCAGATGACTGAGTGAAAGCGAAAAGATATACAATATTTGGACCCTTGCCCCCAAAAAAAACTGAAAACAATTGTGGAACATGAAGGAAAGGCGTTCTTAATGCAATAGTACATTTGTTAACAGTGCTTCAAGGCGCTTGCGAAAATTAGTCTGTAGTAGTTGGAAATCAGAGGAAGAATTCGAGGTCCATTCTAAACTACAGCATTGTTAAAATCGGCTAGAATACCAGACGAGTCCTGGAGAATTGAGAAGTCTCATTGTCCACTTCAGGCCTCCACTGAACACCAGCTAACTCGGGATGTTAGGAACTCTCATGGAGTTACAGTTAGTATAATGGTGATTTCGTGTATACCTCTCTGTAACGAAACTACACAACGCTTAACGTAAGTATAACTTTGAATGCATAAGTTCCTATGAGTATTCCTTTATTAGTCATCATTATAATACATGGGAATAAAATTCTTATTTTTTTTTTTCATCAACTATGATATGAAAATCGAGTTAGATTGCCAAGAAAAACAGCCCATTTATTAGGTGCGCTTAAAATCTTGCAATGTGCTTATATATCACTAAGAAATAAAGGTTTACATAATATTATAGTGTGGTTAATTTGCATTACTGGTTTTTAACAAAAACCGGGATTAATAAATATTTCTCTTGTTATCGATTCTTTTAATAAAGATTTTTTTATTCCCCCAACGTATAAAACAATTTCCTATGATTATTATATAAAAAACAATTAAAATATAATCAAAATAATTAGTAATGTTTTTTAAATTGCGATCTGAACATTAATTTGTTTACTTTTTAATTTAAGATATTTCATTTATTTAAAACTTAAATACTTACGATTCAATCGGCTGGTCACGTCAAGCCCCTAGCATCATATGATTTTCCCAACCCTATTGCCCTTATGGCAAGCCCCAACCTTTTTTATTTCCATATGGGTGCTAGAAGGCGGGTGGCTGAGGGTCTACACGTCCTGGGAATAACGTTAAAACTCTATCTGATGGTAGTTCCAGTTTTGGAGTTTGGAATGGTGGAGCACCCCATGTCACCATTGTTCCCTGTCCACTCTGACCCGGATAGTAGTACCTTTTAGGGTATCATTCTATGGGTAAATAGAAAAATGTATTGATAAAAAATTCTTTATTACCATAAGAAATTGATTTATTTCAAAACTTTATCGGTATAGATGACCCACTGAGGTTGATATGCGTCGTAAAACAAAACAAACAAAACAAACAAAACAAACAAATACTTACACCAGGAGGGCCATATTCTTGCTAGTTTGTATTTAACTGTATTACTGTGAAATTTATTACTATTGGGTGATGACATAATTAAATAAATATTTTATTTTTAAACTAGTTGCACTCTCAGCAAAAAGAAGAGAAGTAGAAGAAAAAACCAGCCGAAAACAGCAGACGATGATGGTCACAGACATCGAGACGAGGGTCAAGATCTGGAAGGGGGATCACAGAGATACAAAGATAAACGTATATTTGCTTTTGAAAAGCTCATTTATCTTTCTGGACTTCGAATTCTTCTGACCCTTCGATTTGATTCCCCTTCCAGATCTTGACCCCTCGTCCTCGATGTCGTGACCATTCATCCGCTCTGCTGTTTCGGCGGGTTTTTTTCTTCTTTACTTCTCTTCTTTGCTGAGAGTGGGGGCCCCCAACTACGTTTAAAATAAAATATTATTTAATTATTGTCATCACCCAATAGTATAAATTTCACAGTAAATTTACAGTTAATACAAACTTAGCAGAAATGCGCCCTCCTGGTGTAAGATTTGTTGTTTGTTTGTTTGTTTGTTTGTTTACGCATATCAACCTCAGTGGGTCATCTAATACCGATATAAAGTTTTGAAAAAAATCAATTCTTAATGGATAATAAAGGAATTTTTATAAATACATTTTTCTATTTAACCCATAGATGGATACCCTAAAAGGTACTACTACTCCGGCAGAGTGACCAGGGAACAATTGGTGACAATGGGGTGCTCCACATTCCCCAAACCTCCCAAACTGGAACCTCACCATCAGATAGAGTTTAACGTTATTCCCAGGACGTGTAGACCCTCAGCCACCGCCTTCTAAGCACCCATATGATAGAAAAAGGTTGGGGCTTGCCATTTAGGGCAATAGGTTGGGAAAATCATATAGATGCTAGGGCTTGACGTGACCAGCCGATTGATCGTAAGTATTTAAGTTTTAATATAATGAAAAATATCTTAAAATTAAAAAGATAAACAAAATTATGTCAGATCGCATTTTAAAAACATTACAATTATTTTGATTATATTTTAATTGTTTCTATTATAAAATAATTCATAGGATTGATTTTTAATACGTTGGGGATAAAAAAATCTTATTAAGATCGATAAACAAGAAGAAAATATTTATTAATCCCGGTTTTGTTAAAACCAGTATGCAAATTAACCACACTATATATTATGTAAACCTTTATTTCTTAGTGATATATAAGACACATTGCAAGATTTTAAGCGCACTAATAAAATGGGCTGTTTTCTGGCAAATCTAACTCAGATTTTCATATACATAGTTGATAAATAAGATTTATTCCATGTATTAATAATGATGACTATAAAGTGAATACTCATTAGTGAACTTATGCAATTCCCAAAGTTATACTTACGTAAGCAGTTGTGTAGTTTCGGTTACAGAGAGGTATACACGAAATCACCATTATACTAAGCTGTAACTCCATGAGAGTTCCTAACATCCGAGTTAGCTGGTGGTTCAGTGGAGGCTGAGTGACAATGAGACTTCTCAATTCTCCAGGACTCGTCTGGGTATTCTAGCCGATTTTAACAATGCTGTAGTTTAGATGGACTCGATTCTTCCTCTGATTTCCAACTACTACAGACTATTTTCCAAGCCCTTGAAGACTGTTACAAATGTACTAATTGCAATTAGAACGACCTTTACCTTCATGTTCCACAATTTTTTTCAGTTTTTTGGGGGGCAAGGTCCAAAATATTTGTATATCTTTTCCGCTTTCACTCAGTCCATCTGCCGAGACGACAAAAAATCCATGAGATGACAAGTTTTCTCTATTTAATTGATATTATTTTACTCCTTTTGGGTTTCACATCAGCATTAGCTGATGGCCTTTCACTGGAGTCTGAGGACAGCAAGTCTTCCTCAGGTCTCCAGGGCTCTTCTGGGTATTCTGCAGATTGCAGCAGTGCAGTGTTTCTGAATGGTATCAATCCTTCCTCTTGATTTCCAAAAAACTTTCCAAACCCTTTTCTAATCCTGTGGGACTGTTCAAAGTGCACCAACTACAATTATTAATTATCATTATTATCATTATTTATTATTATTAATTATATATTATATTATTATTAATTATTATTAGTAGTAGTAGTAGTAGTAGTAGTGGTCGATAGTAGTATTTTATTCATTGTGAGTTTTTCACACCAGCGTTAGTGCATGGTCCTTTCACTGGAATCGGAATGGCAACAAGTCTTCTCATTGTCTCCAGGACTCTTCAGGTATTCTAGGCCGATTGCACAGCAATGTAGTTTCTGTTGTCTTCCAATTCTCCCTCTTATTTCTAATTCCTCCATTCTTTTTCCAAGCTTTTTGGGAACGTTCCCAGTTGCACCATCTACAATTGGTCTCCAGTTTTCACCCCATTTATTCCATAGCTTTTCAGTTCTCTAGCAAGTTACGGTACTTTTCTATCTTTTCGTTTCCTTATAATCTTCACCCTGTGATCTGCTGGAACAGCAAAGTTTACCCATATAACAAGTTCTCTTTTTATTTTGTCAAAAATCAATACGTCGGCGTCTGTACCTCAACGTCTTCAGACAATTTGCGCGTCTCATTCTCCAGGACAGATTCAGTTTGGGTGTATTATATTATTATATTATTATTTATTATTATTATTATTATTATTCACTCCTTTGAGTTTTCACACCGGTTGTTAGCTGATGGTATTTCACTGGAGTCTGAGTGACAGCAAGTCTCCTCAGGTCTCCAGGACTCTTCTGAGTATTCTGGCAGGATTGCCAGCAGTGGCAGTGTTCTGAATGGGTGCATCCTTCCTTTGAGAACCAAACTTTCCAAACCCTTTCTAATCCTTTTGGGACTGTTCCAGTGCACCAAACCACAATTGGTATTCACTTTCACTTTCATGTTCCATAACTTTTTCAGTTCTTCTGCAAGGTCCAGATATTTGTCCATTTTTTTCATTTCCTTTAGCTTCACACGTTGATCTGCTGGCACTGCCAAAATCCACCAGTTCACAAGTTCTTTCTTTTTTGTTATCAACACTAGGTCTGGTCTTATAATAATATAAAAATAATAAATAATAATAATAATAATAATGATAATAATAATAATAATTATTATTATTATTATATTATTATATATATTTGATTAAAAATGAAAAAAGAGAGAATCTTAGTAAAGAACGTTATACCACTATTCTATACAGATAAAATTCTGTTAACTAATTTACCCGATAGTCCCCCAAAAATGCCCTTTTAATTTAATTTTCTTATCATTATTCTGAAATCATCCAATTCAATTCTAATTTTTTTT
Organism: Doryteuthis pealeii; assembly: GCA_023376005.1. Classification (NCBI taxonomy): domain Eukaryota; kingdom Metazoa; phylum Mollusca; class Cephalopoda; order Myopsida; family Loliginidae; genus Doryteuthis; species Doryteuthis pealeii. The sequence goes on along the minus strand of CM042159.1, from coordinate 41,603,466 downwards.
AACATAGCTTTTTTTTATTTGATTAGTCAAATTGTTCCCAAAAATACATTACTCTATTAGCCAAAAAAAAAAAAAATCGATTTGTCCAAAAGATTTTTAAAAAAACATCTTGACAGTGAATTTCCACATTGAGGGGAAATATTAAAAAACATGTCTACGATGAATAGAAATTTCATTAATAATTTTTGAAACTTTGAATTAGATCATCTCTCATTGCTCTTTCTTATTAAGGAGAGAAAGCAAAAAAGATTTTTCAAGAAGAATTTTGTAGGCTTTTTTGCGCATTTGTTCAGCAGATAAAAAAGTACAATTGAATTTTGCCAAGAAGACTAAATGGCTTAATGGATATGAATGTAGAAAATACTGTGTTGCTTGTCATATTGAAACAAAAGGTTATAGAGTTGACTGTAGTGATAGACCAAAGAGAACCTGCTGAAATAGATCAAAATGTCACTTTAGTGAATCTTGTATGAAAAACGATATAGATAATTCAACTTTAAGAGAGAAAAATCCTGATTGTTATCTTCAACTGACTAATAATAAGCAAAAACATTGTTCTTCCCAAAAGAAACTAATGGGGAAATGTGTAAAAGTTTGCCAAAATAAAAATATTTAACTTTCAAAGAAAGGAAAAATTAACTAACCGTTATCCTGTTATAATTCTATTTCGATCGGAAACTCAAAATGAGTCTAGCCTTTTCAGACAGATTTTACAAGTATAGGGAATCTCAATAGAATTAACTTCTCATACGCTCACATAAGAAAACAATTGACGGTTTGTTAAGTTTTATTTAAATATTATACATACACCACACACACGATTCTACGATGATAATCATATATATATATATTATATATATATATATATATATATATATATATATATATAATATATATATAATATATATATAAGGGATGGAGCACTCTATGACGGCCTTTACATACATACAGATGTGTGTATTAAAACAGTTAAAATCCCCTTCGCATTCTTTGGTTGACGATAGCCAAGCGTTTATGCTGTCCGACTGATGCTGAACCGATCGGATTTCAATCCAGGCTGTAGGTTAGCTCACAAAATGTCTAACCACACTGAAAGAGACTTGATAAGTCGAAAAACGCGTGCCTGTGGATGATATATATATATATATATATATATATATTATAATATATTATATATATATGTGTGTGTGTGTATATATATATGTATAATAAAGTAAGTAAATAAAGTCATCGGGGTGGCCTAAAGTCGGTATCAGCCAATCAGCGAGGGAGTCTATCCCCTTTTCACTTGTGCTAGACCAAGAAGATTATTTTAGCGTCTGAGGTTGAGCGCCACACCTACCGTCAGCTCCTTACTTTACCGCACAGATCCCTGTGTTACTCATACGCTGATTTGGCGAGGACCGGTATCGAACTAGGAACCTTGTGGTTTCTAGCCGAACGCTCTACCGACTGAGCTAACCCTGTCCTTATATATAATAGAAAACCCTAATTATTCAGAGACTTTTCTCTTAAAACTATTTCATCATTTTTTCTTTACTTTTCTTTTTTATTAACCAGCACTAATTCATTTTTCTAGCTTGCAAATTTCTAGTTATATTTTTCAGTCAGTACCATTCATTGCGCAATGCAGGAAAATTGATGTCACTTTGCAAACCTTCCTATGGAAATTCTTAGTGCAGTTGACCCAGGGGCATTAGACCTAAAAGTAACCTTTGGAAACTAACACTCTTCCGTTCTTGACCTGTGACCTGTTCAGCGCGTAAATATAGTAACATTTCAGTTTTTAAATACATTGCTATGAATAAAGAAATCGCTCCATTGCGCCCGGCGTTGGTGGGAACGTTTGAAATAGGAGTAGGTCAAGATACTGCATCACCGATGACCTGACCTCAAGATGGAGACGGGGATAAAAAGAGAGCCATTTATAAACATGCAGAGAGAGAGAGAGAGAGAGAAGAGAGAGAGAGAGAGAGAGAGAAGAGAGAGAGAGAGAGAGAACAGGGAGGGAGTGCATTTTATTTCTATATAGAAACAATATAATCTAGAAGCCCTGCTTATAATACGCTGACTGTATCACCCGTAGCGGGCTAAAACCCGGGCAAAAAGTGTTGTCCTGGGTATGACACTAAACTGTATCTGATGGTGAGGCTACTGTTCTGGAGGTATGGGGATTGTCGATTGCTCCTTTATTGTCAATTACGATCACTCTGATCTGGAGTGGTATTACCTGTTAGTGTCCCATCTATCGATTTGATAGACCTATCTAAAATAACTTGTATTGATATGATCGTGTACCACAAGAAGGAACACTTAAGAAACAAGTACACACATTAATTCTCTAAAATTTAAGCATGAAAATCCTAGATGGGTTGATTGACATGTCGTTAAAATCAATTCATCAATATATATATATATAATGTTGTTCTGGTTCCAACGGGAGAAAATTCAATATCTTATAAAAAGAAGGTCCGCAAAATTTATTATGTTCTCAGAATTTTTTTTTTTTTTAATTTTTTCAAATATATCCCAAATATATATATATATATATTTGAGATATATTTTTGTATCTGTATCCGTTTTTCGGAAGTACATATATCAGGTCTGGGCATTTGTGTGAAGCATTAAAGTGCTATATTATAATAATGTATTTATCATAATATATTATTCTGGGGATAAATATCAGAAAACTCGGTTGTTTTTTGAGTTCCTTTTATTTAGTAGCAGTGGTGAATTTTCGGGATTATCATGAACTCCCTTCTTCAAGACCTTGAAAAAGGGAGTTCATTCTTGAATAGGCCTTGAAGAAAAAATATATCTCAAATATATATACTCACTAGACGTATACAGAGACTCCCAATCAACACTATATATATATATATATATATATATTTGTTAATAGTGGTGAAGGCTTGTGTTGAACCATCCGCACTTTTTGGCACAGTTGGTAAGAAATAATTGATACACAAGGAATGCCACAAACCCCATCAACGACTGACCTCAAGTTTTTCAAAGTCAGAGTTGTCCTTCTCCAAGAAGGGACTGATTATATATGTATCCATACCTTTCTCAAGGGTATTAGCGGTATGTGAAAACGCAAACAGGCTCGTCCAGAATTTGAACTCGGGTCGACGAACCATTTTCTACGACTCTAACCATTATGCCACGCATCTGCATATATATATATATATATAACCTAATTTAAGTAAGAATTTACTCATCTAAATTTAATCTAAAGGAACTTCGGGATAGTATCCTTTATGTGAAACGTAGGTGTGTGATGTCAATTAAAATGAGGTTTTCTATATTTCGCTCTGCTTAGTTTATTGAACACTTTGTGAATATTACCCTGACTCTTTCGGTTAATTATTTTCGGGTCATTTGGTACAGTTTGATTTCATTCAAATCGTACGGCGGATTCGGCTTTTATTTTTGTATTTTTCTCCGTCTAACGATTTGTAAAATTTCTTTATTCGCATATTTGATTATCCGTTTTTTTCACCGTCCGAGTAATAAAAATTAATATATTATATATATATATATATATAATATATATATATAATATTAATAAATTATGGGCAATTCCTTCAGTAATAACCATGTTCTGATTATGTCTGAAGATGTTGTGATTACGCAGTTCAAATAAATTATTACAATGAAGTAAATTTAATTTTTTCCCTTTAATTTATACTACTTACTGGTACTAGGTACATCGAGCTCTCACTGTGGTTTATCTGTATTACTACCTTTAATCTACACATGGAATGACCTATTTACCACAAATATATATATATATATATATATATATATATATATATATATATATATATATATGAAGAAAAATGAATAAAGAAAAGAAAGTACAGAATGGATACACATGTGTTTCGGTCAGTTTATCTATGTGTACACGATTCAAGCTATTATTATTAAATAAACAAATGAAATGAAATAATAATAATAGAAAAATGTAAAAATATTCCATAAATATTCACGAGAAAGTAATCCCAAGGAGCACACCAAATTTCAATGGATCACATCACCATATTTTCCCTGATTTCATCAAATATTATATTCAATCTTCCATCGAAAATTTAAAATTCACTGAAATTTCTACTTTCGAAAATGCAAAAAATCTTGGACAAGAATTACGAGTGAACAAGCTCTTGTCTCATAGAACAGCCGACAAACTAAGAAATGGCATCTCTAAAATAAATAAAAACCACATCACCAATCTAAAAAAGAAACTACATTCCTTATGCCTGCACAGCAATTGGAATGACATTGGACGCAAGGACCTCATCCAAAACTTCTCTGACACACCACTTATTCTCCGTTTTTCTCCAACGAATTTTTTTTTTCATTCAAAATAAAATTTCACTCTGATGAAGGTCGAATTTTCTCTGTGTACGGAATATTTTTACATTTTTCTATTATTATTATTATTATTATTATTATTATTATTATTATTATTATTTCATTTCATTTGTTTATTTAATAATAATAATAGTTTGAATCGTGTACACATAGATAACCTGACCGAAACACATGTGTATCCATTCTGTACTTTCTTTTCTTTATTCATTTTTCTTCATATCGTCCGATTCAATTCCAGTTCCATTTTTACACACACACACACATACACACAAACACACACACACACACACACACACACACACACACACATATATATATATATATATATATATATAATATATATATATATATATATATATATATTCCCTTCGTGTAAGTATATAGGTTCAATGATTTTATCAGTTTGCTTTTTAATGACGTTCAACTTATATCACAATATTTCTTGTCTTTTCCAGGTAAGAGCAATCGTGGAAGAAAACACTTGCATTCAATTGATCTTTTACAGTAAGTCATTATATCATTTTTTCTTTTCTACAAATAAATCAGAATTTCATATGATATAGAATTAAAGAAAACTCAATGAAACATTTCTGAGCAGGTGATGAGATATAACTCATTTGTTTTTTGTTCTTTTTCTGTTTTTGCACTAAGTTTTTGTTTTCTCTTATTGTCCGGACAATGATTTAAAACAAAGTCACATGAGCAGCTACGAAAACAGTGGAATAAATTATATATTCGGATGGAAGAATATTACCGAAATGCCTTTACGCATAAATAATACTAGGGTAATTTCATGTCAAATTATCCAGAAAAAAGTAAAATTGTTAACCAACCGCTTCAATTTTTCTGAAGTTTTTCCAGGTGTGGAATATGTTAACGTTAGACAATACCCAAAATTTGAGCTACTAATAAAAAAATGGCGGTTTTATGTCGATTTTTACTCTCCAAATTTGGTGGTGTTCGCGAAAAATGACGACTTTTTGTAATCTATTTTTGTCTGTAAAATGTATTCTAGAGTTTTCCTACTACTAAAAATTGGTTTATAAAATGATTTTGGCACAAGGAATCCAAAAATGCTATCAACAATTTGATAATCAACCAATTCTAATTTATTGGACAAAATTTCTGAAAAATTGAAGGGGATGGGTGACGTAGCCTTGATAATTTGACATGGAATTACCCAATAGTTTAAAATAAACATTTTTGCTTTCATTAAATCATATAAAAAATGTACTTACTTTATAAGAACATTATCATCAAATGGAGTAAAAGGTGAACACGGCGATCTGTGTTCAAATCTGGGACGAGGCTGTTGGTATTTCAGAAAGCATTAATGCCCTTAGGAAATATAAGATTCTAACTGTTCCCTCTCTTGCGATGGATAAATATTAGAGCTGGCCGGAATTTAGAACTTCGTATGGATGTTGGTTGGTTGGTTGGTTGGTTGGTTGTTTTTACGGCATGTAAACCATTGCGTTATTTTATGCCAAATACGTTTTCTTTTATTAATTTCTGTTGGGTAATCATTTTTTTTTAAACTGAATTTTTAAGTACATTTTTTGTAAACTCATTATTTATCTATTCAATCCATAGATGGGACCCTAACAGGTACCACTATTTCGGGCCAGGGTGGACCCTGGCAATGAATGCGTACTTCTCACTCCCCAAACCTCCAAATTGGAACTTCACAATTAGATGCAGTTTAACTTCATAACCAGGACAGACTTAGTATGGCAGCATCTCTACGAGAAGGAAAGCTTTAAAATTTACCTTGTTTTGTATCCTGCTTGTAGGGAAGTGTTTGGTAAAGACATATATTAGGCTCCTCATCAAAATACATTTATTACTTGAATTGTCCCCTAATTACAATATAATTATGGAAATCGTTTTTTATTGGCGAATATTTTCAACGCTGCAATTGGCTAAAACACTCAGAATGTTCTTGAAGACCTGGCTACACTTGTTGTCACTCAGATTCCAGTAAAAGATCATCAGCTAATGCTAGTGGGAAAGCCTCAACTCAATGATAATGACAATAATAAACAAACAAACAAACAGGCAAACAGAAATGAAAGAAAAATTAAGAAAAGAATACATCAGAAGAACAAGAAACCTTCTAAACAGAAATTTAATCAAGGGAATAAATATCTGAGAGGACCATTCTTAAAATGGACAAGAAAGGAACTCCGACAAATGGACCTAATGTCAAGGAAACTTATGACAATGCAGAGAACAATACACCCGAGGGACGACATAGATTGAATGTGCCAAGAGAAGAAGGGGGCAGACGGCTCTCCAACATAGAAAATTGTGTAGACCATATTATATATATATATATATAATATATATATATATATATATATTATATATAGAGAGAGAGAGAGAGAAGAGAGAGAGAGAGAGAGAGAGAGAGAGTAAAGGAGAGCTGGCGAGGGAGAAAGAAACAGAAAGAGAGAAACAAGCAAATTGTCCCCAAAGGTTGACAACGTAATTCTTAAATGTCGAAAACAACCAAGGATATGACAACTAGTCTAGGAGAATGAAAACTCTGAATTCAAATGAGATGTAGACCTGAAAAGGGAAGGACTAAAATAGTTTTCATATCCCAGAGAATCACTACATACATATATATATATCATTATTAGCCTATTTGATACTGTTTCTTGCAAAACCCCTTAATGACCCCTTGTAGAACCCTGGTTAAGAAACCAAAATCTAAAAACATAAGAGGAAGAAAGGCATTAAATATAAGAAAGAAAGAAAAAAGGAGAGAAAAAAAGAAAAATATATTTTAAAAAACAAAGAAAGAGACGAAGAAAGAGATGAAGAAACAGAGTGAATAATAGAAAGAAAGAAAAAAGGAGAGAAAGAAAGAAAAATATATTGAAGAAAAAAGAAAGAGAGGAAGAATGAGAGGAAGAAAGTGAATATAAGAAATAAAGAAAAAAAGGAGAGAAAGAAAGAAAAATATATTGAAAAGAAAAGAAAGAGAGAAAGAATGAAGAGAAAGAATGAGAGAAAGAAAAGAGAGAAAGAAAGAGAGTGAATATAAGTAAGAAAAAAAAAAGGGGAGAAAGAAAGAAAAATATATTGAAAAAAAAAAAGAAAGAGAATAAGAAAGAGAGGAAGAAAGAAAGTGAATATAAGTAAGAAAGAAAAAAAGGAGAGAAAGAAAGAAAGATATATTGAAAAAGAAAAAAGAAAGAAAGAGATGAAGAAAGAGAGGAAGAAAGAGAGTGAATATTGTGCATATAGAATATGTATTTTATTTCTTTTTTAAGTGTGCTTCTTGCATATACAGTGGATTCTGTCTAACCATATTTTGGTTCTTTTACGTAGTTGTTTTATTTCAACTAATTTCTATACAAAGAACAACACAACAGCAAACAACACACCATTGCCAGGATGGCCGAGAGGTCTAAGGCGCCAGACTCAAGGGTTCTCAATACCATACAAGGAACAACCTGATTTAGTCTTATATAGAAGACGGGAAAAAAAACTTTTTTTGCTTATGACCTAATCATACATGACCTTAGCCATACTTAATGCAATCCCCCTCTCCTCTTTCATCAAAATACACCCCTTTTTAACAAAAAGAGGATGCTGGATAAATATCGTTGCCTAGCTCTAAAATATATAATTCATACCTCGGTCATATTGATAGCAAACTTTCGGCATTACAAATGATCCAACTTTTCGGTTCACTACGCTGAAGACATCTAAAACAATTGTGGGCAGAAGTTAATATTGTCGACCTGTTTCAAACTTGACCAGCCATAATTCTCCCACGGACAAAGAATGGCTTGAAAGTCCTATCTTCTCCTGATCCACAAGGCGTAAAAGAAGTTTAATGTATTTAGTAAATCGACTTGAAAGATAAGAGGCCGTCGCGCGGGTTAGGTGAGAAAATATGTCGATGTCCTTGTTGGCGATGTTCTTTTAATTAACACGATTAATTCAAGAGGAACTAATGCTATTGTTCTACTCTGTCCCGCTCTGCCCCCTCTCTCTCTCTCCCCCCTCTCTCTCTCTCTCTTAAACACACACATACACACTTAGAAACACACACTCTTTTCATCTCTCTCTCTCTTTCTCATACATATCTGTCACTATCTATCTGTTGTCTCTCAGTTGTCCTACTCTCTCTCTCTCTCTCTCTCTCTCTCTCGCACACACACACTCTCTTTATCTCTCTCTCTCTCTCTCTCTCTCTCTCTTTTCTCATACATATCTGTTACTATCTAACTGTGGTCTCTCGGTTGTCCTACTCTCTCCCTCTCTCTCGCACACACCACACACTCTATTCTCTCTCTCTCTCTCTCTCTCTCTCACACACACACTCTCTTTATCTCTCTCTCTTCTCTCACACACACATATACACACTTAGAAACACACACTCTTATCTCTCTCTCTCTCTCTCTCTTTCTCATACATATCTGTTACTATCTAACTTGTCTCTCGGTTGTCCTACTCTCTCTCTCTCTCTCTCTCTCTCTATCTCTCTCTCTCTCTCTCTCTCTATCTCTCGCACACATACACTCTCTTATCTCTCTCTCTCTCTCTCTCTCTCTCTCTCACACACACACACATATACACACTTAGAAACAGACACTCTTTTCATCTTCTCTCTCTCTTTCTCATACATATCTGTCACTATCTATCTGTTGTCTCTCAGTTGTCCTACTCTCTCTCTCTCTCTCTCTCTCTCTCTCTCTCTCGCACACACACACTCTCTTTATCTCTCTCTCTCTCTCTCTCTCTCGCACACACATATACACACTTAGAAACACACACTCTTTTTATCTCTCTCTCTCACTCTATCTCTCTCTTTCTCATACATATATGTTACTATCTATCTGTTGTCTCTCGGTTGTCCTACTCTCTCTCTCTCTCTCTCGCACACACACACTCTCTTTTATCTCTCTCTCTCTCTCTCACACACATATACACACTTAGAAACACACACTCTTTTTATCTCTCTCTCTCTCTCTTTCTCATACATATCTGTTACTATCTAACTGCTGTCTCTCGGTTGTCCTACTCTCTCACTCTCTGTCGCACACACTCTCTTTATCTCTCTCTCTCTCTTCCTCTCTTTCTAATACATATCTGTCTCTGATTATCTAACTGTTGTCTCCCAGTTGTCCTACTCTCTCTCTCTCTCTCTCTCTCTCTCTCTCTCCCTCTCTTTCTCATACATATCTGTCACTGACCATCTATCTGTTGTCCTACTTCTCTCTCTTTCTCAAACACACACACTCTTTCTCTCTCTCTCTCTCTCTCTCTCATCTCTCTCTATATATATATCTCTTTGTTGTCCTACTCTCTCTCTCTCTCTCTCTCTCTCTCTCTCTCTCTCTCTCTTTCTTATACTTATCTGCCTCTGTCTATTTGTCTGTTTGTCTCTCTGTTGTTATACTCTTTCTCCGACATTTCTCTTTTGAACTTCAGTATATCTATCTATCTATCTATCTATCTATCTATCCTTTCCTTATTCCCTTAGCCCTGTGGATTTTCTATTACACATATAAGTTTTAATTCGTTGTTTAATTTAAGCTGGTGTTCCCAAAATTCGGTAAGTTTAAAACATAGAATCATATTGATATTGTTTTTAATTGAATAGAATGATATAAAATCCCATTTTCTGAGTGATTTGGAGGATTCTCGAGTTACCAAACCATTTAGTGATATTTATATATTTACAATTTTGAAAATAGGAAAATTGTGATTGTTATTTGTTCCTGAGAGCACGAAGCATCCCTGTGTAGTTCCTATCTAGCTTTTTCTCTTGGCATTTTGTTAGAGTCCAAGGGATTCAGCCATACAGTAGCAATGACATGATTACAGCTTGGAAGCTAACGCACAAATCCATCTATTCTCCCCACAAGATATAATAATGAGGAAACTGGGTTCTGTAGCCTTATTTAGACAACCAAAATAAGAGAAGGAAAATTCTGAATTAAAACCAGCTTTACTCTACTTTCGTTAGAATCCAAGTGGTGTAGCCATACGGTAGCACGGAGACGGCTACAGCAGGTATGAATTCTTGATTTATCTTTTGAATACTATAATACTTGGTTCTGTGGCCTTATTTAGACAACCAGAATAAGAGAAGGAAAATTCTGAATTAAAACCACCTTTACCCTGCTTTCGTTAGAATCCAAGTGGTGTAGCCATACGGTAGCACGGAGACGGCTACAGCAGGTATGTATTCTTGATTTATCTTTTGAATACTATAATATAACAACTCCTTTATTAGGGGCGGGGGGCGTTGTTAGAATATTTTTGGTACATAATGTCTGCAGGCGCTCACCACTTAAAATCTATAAACTCTTCATGGCCACATGGATTCAATCAACCAATCAACACGTTCGAATACGTGGTTAATTAACTATTAACTGGCCAACCTTGAAAGGCGTTCAGTTGCTCGTATTTGACACGGACGAACGGACCAAAAGCCCAAGGATTCTGCTTAACCCAAGGACTCTGCTTAACACAAGAATTCTGCTTAACACTAATGTACACAACGGATTTCCACTGTAAAGCGCTCTCACCTGCAGCCTAAAAATGGCCACAAGATTCTTAACAGGTGTTAATTAGATTGGGTTGGTGATTTACTTATGATAGTGTCGCTCCTTATATAACGGTTATCGATATACTAAATGGAATTGGTGACATGCTAAAGCGCTTGAGAAAGCTTTGAAAATACGATCATACTGTTATTATTTGTAATCATGATTATTAGGCCGTGCTGAGAGCACGGATTCCCAAGATTCTATCTCCCCTTCTATCTCTCTTTCTTACACACACACACACACACATACACACACACACTCTCTCTCTCTCAATCTGTCTTTCTCTCTCTCTCTCTCTCTCTCTCAATCTCTCTCTCTCTCTCTCTCTCTCTCCTGCCAACCGTTCTTGTCAGCTATCACTCTTTGCAGATGCTCCGTACAGCATCCATAATCCACACAAAGCTGATTGACGAAGGCTTTGGCTTTTATACCTACTTTTGTATGTCCATGTGTAGTTGTCCATAGCAGAACGTCACATCTGTTCGTCCTTGCCTCTCCGGCAGTATCAAGGATATCTTATCCGACTTACTTGGATGGTTTGTCGGATAGCGGGTAAATGGTCGTACAGATGTTTTCTTGTGGGGTACTGCCTCCAAGATTATTTCAAGACAGCACGCAACAACATTGTGTAATTTGTATATAACTTTTTTTATTCAGCCGTTCGTTAGAATCCAAATGGTGCAGTCATACAGTGGCACTAACACTACTACGGCTTGGAAGTTAATGAATGAATCAATCTATTCTCCTCATCCTGTTGCATACTGAGATTTTCACAGTACCAAATCGATATAATGTTGTATACCTTTTCTTACTTCTTTACTTCTTACTTGCTTCTATATCTTGGACATCTATTCTTCTGGCCGACTTTGCTTCTTCTATCATCTTGACTTGGTATATCTTCTAACATCTTGCGTCTGGGTCTGGAATCTTCTAAGGCCTGGACTTTCTTGGGGACCTCGGGTCTGGTTTCTCTTAGGGATTTCTCCTTATCAGAAGCCCTGTGTCATTGTTAGTTTTTAGTAAACACAAGACTTCGATTTTCTTTTAATGTTACTTTATTCGGCAAATCCCCAACCCAGACATAACATAGCGCGCGTATGCAGAGTTACAGTTTAGACAGAGCATCATGGCCGACTGCTCTTTCTGACGTCACTGCAAAACTGAACTAAAGCTCCTTACTATTCTTAAACCGGAACAGGTTCTTCTATGCTTTCCGGTTCCCAAGATTTATCCCCGGAAGGCAAGGTGAGAGTGAGGTCAAACGCCGTCACTCACTTTCAGGGCCATCAACTGCACTGATCGTCACCATATCTCTATACTACCTTACATAAGTATGAAAAGGGCCATCCCCTCAGAATTACAGGGGATTGACAATAATCTTATGCCACTGCATAGATTATGTAACAATCCACATTTATGGTTGAATATTGGGGAAAGCTGTTTTTAAGCCTTCGTTAGGAAACCAGCCAAGGAGAAGGAAAATTCTGAATTAAAACAAGCTTTACTCCCATTAAAGAGGCAGTTACCATGGTTTAGTGGCGAATGTGCTGGACTGCCACATCCTAGTAAGCGAGGTTGAACTTTAGTCACGCTATTGCGTCCACTTTTGGACTAATACCTTTAGGAATTATATAAATCCCCCACTTATGAGTTTGATAGTACCACTGTTATTCTTCTACAAGGATGTATTTGGCATTAAGTAACGCACCAAGGTTGATATGCCATTAAACAAAAAAAACATTAGACTAGACGGTCAGTCGGAGAGGGTCCCCTCCGATCAATCGACTAGTCACGTCATCCACTAGCACCTAAGTGATTGTACCAATCGTATGCCCTTATGGCAAGATCCGATTCTATTTTATCGTATATATATATTTACCAACCCCTCCGCACGAGCATGATGCGACACAAGGCCAATTGCTTTAAGCGGAGTTTAACAGGTTTGAATTCAGAGGTTTCCTTCTCCTAGACTGGTTACCTAGCCATGGTTATAGAGCCCAGTCTGCCCTACTATTTACCCATAGCTGGAGGGAGAGCAGGATGTATACCTTTCCCGAGGGTATTAGCGCTAAGTGAAATGCAATTACCACGTTCAGGATTGAACTCGGGGCGACGAGTCCATTTTCAACGACTTTAACCATTACACCACGCGCTTCCTATTTTATCGTATATGTGCTAAATTGCGGTGACTGAGAGTATTCCAGTCCTGGGCATGACGTTAAACTCTTTCTGAAGATGAAGTTACAATTCCGGAACTCTGGGGAATGTGGAATACCCCTTTATCACCATTACTCTTATGTTCATTCTGATCCGGAGTGGTAGTACCTGTTAGTCTATGATATATATATATTTACCAACCACTCCGCACGAGCAGGATGCGACACAAGATCAATTTTTTAAGCGGAGTTTAACAGGTTTGAATTCAGAGTTTTCCTTCTCCTAGACCGGTTGCCTAACCAAGATTAAAGAGCCCAGTCTGCCCTACTATTTGCCCATAGCTGGAAGAAGATTAGGATTCATACCTTTCCCAAGGGTATTAGCGCTAAGTGAAATTAGTCTATGATATATGGGTTAAATATAAGGTAAAATTCATTTTACAAGTTTTTTGAATACCCATCAAGCAAAAATAGCATAACATTTCTTCGGCATAAAATAACCCAACGAGAGTTGACATGCCATAAAATCCACTAAAACAAAACCAAACCAAACTCGGATCATAAATTGATCTTGAGTCATATCCATCCATGTTGGAAAGGTTGGGTAAATACCTTTGTATGATAGATGTAGAATAATTTTTGCACGTAATTTTTTGCACAGTAATTTTCTCTTTCCGGAATCTACTTACTAATGATATATGAATTTTTATCCAAATTAATATCTACTGTTCCATGGCGATGCTTCCTCTAATCTCCTATTTAAACAAACGAGGAGTGAGGACCCACTGGGGATTGAACTCTAGGCATGTTGTATTTAGCAACACCCGCCCGCCCGTACAAGCATGCTGCGAAACGAAGTTAATTTTTAACAGGTTTGAATTCAGTAATAACTATTCGCGAGACGAGCTTACTAATAATTAGTCTACCTTTTTAAATTATAGTTTAATTTACTGTTGACGCTCTCTCTATTATTAGTTTCTTTCCACTTTAACCGCCAACGTATTACAAAAATTAAGCTTGTCACTAAATATTTATTAAGAATAATGTGTTTTCGCTGTGAAAATAGTTTTTCTAAGCGATAATTTGTCTATTTTGAAAACTTTAAACGCGTCAAAGTATTTACGCCAAGTTACAAAAAGATTAAGATTGTATATAAAAGGTAGGTATTATTAACCAGGTAATTGGACATGGCTAGGGCGAGAAACTAGGTCACTAGGGGCTTCCACCAAGGATCGAACTCTCTATTCAGTAGTAGTAGATCTACGAGATGAGCTTTCTAACCACGATGGGATGACCATGTATCTAACTATTTACCCAACCGTTTTACCACGAGTAGGATGTGACACAATGTCGCAAGTATGGGGCATCCATCGAGGTTCGAATTCTCTGTTCGGTTGTAATGAAATGCGAGACTAGCTTGCTAAACATCTACCACGATGGGACGACTACAAGTAGGTATTTAACTCTCTCACTCTTTTGTTCATTCATTCTTTACATATATTCTGCGTGTACGATTAAAACAGATTAGCGCTATCGCTTCCGCGCACTCCCTCCCTTAGTCTATCTTTCTTTCTTTCTTCGTATTTTTTTCTGTGTAGCATGTCATTGTTCTTTCACTTTTTTTTGATAATAAGAACAGAATGGTCCATTATTTAGCTGAGGTAATGACACTCATAAAAATAAAATTGAAATTCGGTGGATAAGCAACACCAGATATCAGGATTTACATTTTTGCATTTATTCTTGGACGATTTAGACGGTCTCATTTTAAACCAGAGGACGGTGCAAGATGGTAACGGTTGCACAATTAAGGAACACGAACATTACTATATAGATAAAGGTAAAAAGTGGAAAATCAATGATTTTCAACAGGCTCTAGCAACATATTAGCTACTTTGTGGATAAATTGTATTTGTTTTATTTAATTTAAACGTGTGTGTATTAATTACTACTAGCGGGACCTGTGGATATACCACAGTATAATGATAATGTTATTGCTACAACGTTTGATATGTTTACATAAGAGCTATTGCATTTAGTTCAATATGTAAAAATTATGATAATCTTGATTTAACTCTAATTCTTTTTTCTTTCTTTCCTTTTTTCCCTCTTTTTTATTATTTTCATTTGAAACAGATTAGCGTTATTGTTTCCGTGCTCTCACCCTCTCTCTCTGTGTCTTTCTCTACTTTCTTTCTGTCTTATTATATTTTTTCTATGGAGGATGTTTTTTTTCTTCCCTTTCTTTCTTTATAATTGTCCATTATTTAGCTGAGACACTCATTTTGACGGTCTCATTTCTTTCTTTCTTTTTATGTTATATTTTTCATGTGGTGCATGTTCTTTTTCTTCCCTTTCTTTCTTTATAATTGTCTATTATTTAGCCGAGACACTCATTTTGACGGTCTCATTTTTAACCTGAGGGTGCTTGCTAGATGATAACAGTCGTACTTTTGAGGAACACGAGTATGCATACATGGATAGCGGCCTGTTTGTGAGTCTGTGGACTCGTACGTTTGAATTAATTCTATAGACTGAGTAAATCTCACTTCTGCCGAATGCTGAGTTTTGTACACAAGGCAAATAAGCGAGTAAATATTAATTTGGTTGCTTTGTTACTTGCTAGTTTGGTTGGAATTTACGGCCTATCAAATCTTGGGTCATTTTATGCCGAAAAACCTTTCGTTTTATTCATTTTGGGTATTCAATTTTTAAAAAATCATTTTAACGCATTTTAACTCAATTTTTAAACCGCCTGTCGGCTGGGGCGTTAGAATGCACCAACTGCACCTCTGCAGATGGGTAAGACTCCCCCAATGGGGCCACCTGTTGGCCGTAGGTGGCGACCCGTGATGCTTAAGGATAGAGCCCAGGTGGATGAGCAGTTCATGACATGCAATACTCCACTTTGGCCCTATCTTGTGCTAGACGGGCGGTCGGAGAGGCTCCCTCCGATCAATCGGCTGGTCACGTCAAGCCCTAGCACCTATATGATTTTCCCAACCCTATTGCCCTTATGGCAAGCCCCAACCCCTTTTATCATATAGGTGCTAGAAGGCGGTGTCTGCGGGTCTACATGTCCTGGGAATGACCTTAAACTCTATCTGATGGTGAGGTTCCAGTTTTGGAGGTTTGGGGAATGTGGAGCACCCCTTCATCACCATTGCTCCCTGGTTCACTCTGACCCGGAGTTGTAGTACTTGTTAGGGTCCCATCTATGGGTTAAATAGAAAAATGTATTTATCAAAAAATTGTATTATCCATTAAGAATTGATTTATTTCAAAACTTTATCGACATTAAATGACCCATTGAGGTTGAATAAACAAAACAACCAAACCAAAACCAAATCAATTTTTAAAAACTCATTTTAACACATTCTAACTCAATTTTTTAAATCTATTTAACCCATGGGGGGGGCATTCTAACAGGCACTACCACTCCGCTTCAGAGTAAACCAAGAAGAAATGACAATGAATGGGTACGCCACACACCCCAGAGCTCCAGAATTCGAAACTCACCACTAGATGCAGTTTAACGGCATAACCAGGACACAAAGATTCTCAGCCACAGCATTCTAGCACATATTTCTTAAAAATAGTTGGGAGCTTGCCATAAGGGCAATAGGGTTGGGAGAATCATATAGGTGCTAGGGTTGGGGGTCAGTAAATATCAAGGAATTTATCTTATCAATACACACGAATCAGATTTTAAAAAATATCTTAACTGAAGATGCACAAACCTGTAAGGAATTCTAATTCGTTTTGTAGATAAGGCATTTATATTAGAACAGTGATTACTAAATTGACCCGGACATAAACGAGCCAAATCCCCTTTGAACGCTGTAGATATGGGGCATTTTGCCAAATTTCATTGCGCCGGGCAAAGGTGTATGTCAAGGGTGGAGTTTGTGTTTCTCATAGGCGATGATTTGCAGGTAATCGATAAATACATGCAGATATTGGTTCATATACCGGTTATTCAGTTTGGTTTATTTATCTAATGGTATATCAACTCCTTATGGGTTATTTAATCCTGGATGTTGAATCGTTTCTGAACGTTTATTTGTTTTATATTGATGGGCGTACCGTCGGTTTGGGACGGTTAGCGTAGAAATAGAATGGAATTCAGGTACTGTTGAATTGAAATCTACATCGTTAGATTGAGTGACGTCAAATGACCTCAGTCTGACCCCTGTTTCCTGTTGCGTGGAAACGGTGGGAATAGATAAGTAAGACCTCGTTAGTTGGTCGGCGGCTGGACCTCATGATATAAGGACTGTTAGTTAGCAAGTCCGCGACTTATCGTCACGATGTAAAAACGTAGTTAAATGGACTTACCCGGCTAGGATAATGTTAAGGATTCTATGGTTAAGAAAAATTAATAAAATGTGAATTCACAAAATAAATATGCCTTGAGTTTGTCCCTAAAAACAAACCAGCATCTTAAGAAAAAGAGAGAGAAAATAATTATTCCAGTGATGAGCTTTAGAGGACCAGCCTCATTTTGATGTATGATACATGTTCCTGTCCTACACAAAAATGTCATTACTTTTTTTACTCATCCTTGTTTATACCCAGAACAAGTATACAACACATTTTCAATGTTCCTTTGCATTTTTTTTCTAAAGGATTGCACCTTTTTATTTGTTTAAACAAGGATTAATTTATGAGCGACGTTCTCCTCAGGACTCCACCACATGAACACACTAGTATTTCCCGATCAGCAAAAACTTATATTCCTCAGATTTATGTTAGACTAGAAGCAGCTATTCGGCGTCGCCTGGGTAGAGGAGAAAAAGAGAAAAAAAATAAAATAAAAGAGGTGTAATGGTTTGCAAGCAAGTCTTGCAGATCCTTTACTATTGAATTGCGAGTTTGATCCTCGATGACTGCTCCATAAAAATCCCAATGTGAAATGACCTTACATCAGGAAAAAAATTCGCCTGGCTAGGGGAAATGACATATCGCAAAAAAATTTTAATTGACTAATTTACAATTAGAAAAAAAAAGAATATAAATGGGACGATTAGTTCATTAATATTTCAAAGCGAGAAAAATGTAAATACTGACCGTATTTAAATCTAAAACAATAATAATTTTTTTCGTATTGAATAAAATTCAAGAAAAAAAAGATCTATTTAAAGCGTACCCGATTTTTAAATAAAAAACTGCAAAGACATGAAACCATTCCGAACAGAATAAAATAATGTCTCCTATTTTAAATATTGAATGCAAATAAAAATATTTTCTTAAAGAATATATATATACATATATATATATATATATATATATATATATATATATATATTATATATATAATCAATATAAAAATATATGTGCTATGTCTATTAAAAAAATGCTCAATATCGTGGATAGACCATTTATATTTAAGTTAGCGTAGTGTGGACATAGATTATTGACAGATTTTCGCCTCTGAGATTTTGGAGGCGTGTGAACTAATGGTTAGAGTCGTAGGAAATGGACTCGTCGGCCCGAGTTCAATTCCTGGGCAAAGCTGTTTGCTATCACAATGCAAGTGTAAAAAATATGAGGTAACTATGATGTTGTTTGTTTCCGTTTAATTTATTCTTAATCTGGATAAAGACACACCCTAGAATTTGTCCATTCTGTTGTATGCCTGATGATACGCAGAGAATTTCGAAGATATCACCAGACATACAACAGAATGGACAAATTCTAGCAGCAAGGTAACAGCTCCAAGTCTCCAGTTTTCAGAAATCTTCTGACGAAGGATCTTTAACCCGAAATATTAAGAATAAATCAAAGGTAAACAAATAACATCATATATATATGTATGTATATATATATATATATATATATATAATATATATATATATAATGTGTGTGTGTGTGTGTGTGTGTGTGTGTGTGTGTGTGTATAAGGTATCAGGAAAAATGTTGCATTGATAAGAATTATTTGTTGGAATGCTGACACTTGTTTTGACCAAGAGTTTGTCCTTGTATACATTGTATTCTATTTAATATTATTTTAAATACAAAATGAAATAAAATAATAATAATAGAGAAAACATAACATTTAAATATACAAAAAAGCGGTCATATTCAGGGCAAGATTCTTTTAACTTATATATATATATATTATATATATAATATATATATATATATATATTGCAGTTGTTGTTGAACATGCAGCGGCATGGAACATTTCTTTTTCATTATCTTGATTTGTATCTTTTCAAGTCTTCTTACTATCATTCTAATCTTAGGATCCAGTTGAAACAGGATTCTTCCCATACAATCCGCCCGAGCGCAACCCTCTAATTTAAGAAACCGTCGAAATATATATACATATGAGCTCATTTCTAAATATTCTGTATTTTGACTTTATTCTTCCATAAATTTTGATCTGTATTATTACAAAACCCAGTTATTAATTAGGAATATATGTCGGTATAACATAAACAAAGGAAAACATTCTATTCTAGATATTTAAAACATAAGACACATTTTATTTTGTGTAATGGAATTTGCCTGATTGCGACCCACGTTTATTGGATTTCCAAAAATATTGAAGAATTAATATGCGAGCAGCTGATTTCAATATGAACATGAAAGAAACATTTATTTATTTTTTGTTTCAAAGCGCAGCAGTAGGTTAGGTCGTCATATCTCGATGAACCAGGGAAACCTATTTGACTTTGTGCCACGATAAAACATTTCCTATCCAGATTTGAGTAAATGCTATCGAAAAAATCTGGTGTTTTTGGTCTCTCGTGAACGAGCACCCTACACTTGATGTAAAACAAAAGAATCAATTGCCTTGAAAACCATACACATAATCTGTCGTATTTTCTTAGATATTTTTGAAGAGGGTGCTTCATGATGATGGGTGATATATATATATATATATATATATATATATATATATATATATGTTTTTTATGTTGAAGTTGGGCGTTATTATCAAGCATTTAAAAATAAATGAAAGAACTCGATGTTATGAAGTACTGGATTCACTTTTTTTTATTATTTGTTATCATAAATTTGTTATCATAAATTTTCGTAATCGTTAGATTCCCTTTTTCAAAAGAATGTCGCGGCAGCATCTGTAAAATATTTGTAATAACGGAGTATTCCGATATCGGCGTTCAGTCCCCTCATTTGGTTTCTGCTTGTTTTCTAGATTGCGTTGTTGGAAATGCATGGTCTATTAAAATACATTTGAGGTATATATATATATATATATATATATATATATATATATATATATATATATATATATATATATATATATATAGCATAAACACAGTATTGAAAATGGGAACTACCCAGTTATAAAATACATAACGATGGTAAGAAAAAGATTCACGTTACTGCGAGAAACTTAAGTAGGTAGTTTTTAAACCATTCGATTTTTATCCACTATTTATCTGTATGTATATATGATTATATGTATATGTATATATATGTATGTATATATGTATATATATATGTATGTATATATGCATATGTATATATATGTATATATATGTATATATGTATATGTATATATATATATATATATTCATATATATATGTATATATATATGTGTATATATATGTATGTATATATATATATATATATATATATATATATATATGTTTGTGTGTGTGTGTGTGTATTGTTTTGAATAATCGCGTAGGTGATAAACTCTCAGTAACCTAGTGTTGTTAACACCATGTCCACGCTACCCCAACTGATATATATATATATATATATTATATATATATATATATATATATATAGTATGAACAAAAAGTAATAAGACAAGCAGGAATATTTCTTATATGTTGTTTATTCTCAACTAATTTCGACCTTAGGTCATTGTTTATTCTCAACTAGTTTCGACCTTAGGTCATCGTCAGGAGAACATTTCTTATTTGAAGAAATTGTTTATAGATTTTTTGAAAGGGAGCATTATAAAAGAACCATGTCGTCGGGGTGGACCAAAGTAGGTATCAGGCAGACAGCGAGGTAGTATGTCCCCTTTTTACTTGCCCTGTTTTGCTTGGCATCTGAAGTGGAGCGTCACATCTAGCATCAGCTTCTCACTTTACCGCACAGATCCTTGTACTACTCATTCGCTGAATTGGCGAGGGACGGTTTTGAACTAGGAACGTTGTGTTTCCTAGGTGAACGCGCTAACAACTCAGCTAAACATACATATATAAATACAGATATAAATATAGATATAAGCTAAAAAGTGATTATTTATTATACCCGTGACTTTGAGTTTCACGGTTTTTCTAATCACGACCAATCTTCTTGCTTAGGTACTGTATAAAGTATTTTTGTCTCAGTCATATTTACATATAATACAGTTTAAGCACAAAAAGTGAAAAAAAAAAGTTGCCGGTTTATAGTATTAACTCAGTCGTCGAAAAAAAACAAACTTGAATCTACCGTCTGAAAGGATTCGTTTTCTTTTTGCCAGCAAACATAATAATATTTACCATCTCCATCGTCTTTGAAATCTTTTTTTTATTGATGTGTTAGATGGTAATTGACTTTGGATTAGAGTCACGTACACTTCACGCAAGACCCCCAAAATACCAAATAATCATGTCTTTCTTCTGTCCATTTCTCTTTTACTATCTCTCTATCTCTCTTTGTCTGCCACTCACTCCCCCCATATATATATATATATATATATATATAATATATATATATATATATATATATATATATATGAGGAAAAATGAGTAACGAAAAGAAATGTAAATGGATAAAATGAATTTAATCGATATCACATTAATCGATATCACTTACACATGTGTTTCGGTCAGTTTATGTGTGTGAAAATATTTCGCACACATAAACTGACCGAAACACATGTGTAAGTGATATCGATTAATGTGATATCGATTAAATTCATTTTATCCATTTACATTTCTTTTCTTTACTCATTTTTCCTCATATTGTCGGATTCAATTCCTTTTCCATTTTTACATATATATATATATATATATATATATATATAGTATGAACAAAAAGTAATAAGAGAAGCAGGAATATTTCTTATATGTTGTTTATTCTCAACTAGTTTCGACCTTAGGTCATCTTCAGGAGAAAATTTTTCATTTGAAGAAATTGTTTAGAGATTTTTTGAAAGGGAGCATTATAGAAGAACTATACAAATTGAAGTGTTTTTGAGGGTTCGACATGCTATTAAAATCCGGGTAGACGAGTGTGTTAGTAGTAGCATGTCCATTTGTTCCGTGAAGAACCTCTAATATATATATATATATATATATATATATATATATATATATATATATATTCGGTGTCTATATATATATATATAAACACGCACAACCTATGTATATATATATGTGTATATGTATATATATATATATATATATATATATATATATATATATATATATATATATATATATATATATATATGTATATCAATATATGTATTGATCAAAGCCTGAAAAAGATACCAGAATATCTGAAACACGTGTTGCGTATGTGAAATAAAAAGAATAAAACATTTTTTCTGAGAACGATACATTTTGCGGACCTTCTTCTTTTTTTTATAAAATATTACATTTTCTCCCGTTGGAACCAGAACAACATATATATATATATATATATATATATATAAGTGTTTAATAGGAGTCGTACCTAATTTTGAAAATTAATTAATTAATAATGAATTAGGCGGGAATACCTATTAAATGTATGGCTAAACAAATCGAGAAAAATCAATCTCTGTATGTACATTTCGGCCTATTAGGCCTCATCAGCAGAGCTATAGATCGGAAGACCGCCCTGTGCGTGATTTGAAACCGGACTGCCAAGCTGACAGGCCGATCTCATAACCCCAACACCAAACGGACTTCTTAGATTTTTATGATTTGTTTAGAGTAGGTTAACATTCCTCTTCTAGTGACTTTTATTACACGACGATGTGGTAAGTTGTAAACAAGGTTTGTTTAGAATGGCTTTTTGCCGATAATTTTTTGGAGAATAAGTGTTTAATAGGAGTCGTACCTAATTTTGAAAATTAATTAATTAATAATGAATTAGGCGGGAATACCTATTAAATGTATGGCTAAACAAATCGAGAAAAATCAATCTCTGTATGTACATTTCGGCCTATTAGGCCTCATCAGCAGAGCTATAGATCGGAAGACCGCCCTGTGCGTGATTTGAAACCGGACTGCCAAGCTGACAGGCCGATCTCATAAGCCCAACACCAAACGAACTTCTTAGATTTTTTATGATTTGTTTAGAGTAGGTTAACATTCCTCTTCTAGTGACTTTTATTACACGACGATGTGGTAAGTTGTAAACAAGGTTTGTTTAGAATGGCTTTTTGCCGATAATTTTTTGGAGAATAAGTGTTTAATAGGAGTCGTACCTAATTTTGAAAATTAATTAATTAATAATGAATTAGGCGGGAATACCTATTAAATGTATGGCTAAACAAATCGAGAAAAATCAATCTCTGTATGTACATTTCGGCCTATTAGGCCTCATCAGCAGAGCTATAGATCGGAAGACCGCCCTGTGCGTGATTTGAAACCGGACTGCCAAGCTGACAGGCCGATCTCATAACCCCAACACCAAACGAACTTCTTAGATTTTATGATTTGTTTAGAGTAGGTTAACATTCCTCTTCTAGTGACTTTTATTACACGACGATGTGGTAAGTTGTAAACAAGGTTTGTTTAGAATGGCTTTTTGCCGATAATTTTTTGGAGAATAAGTGTTTAATAGGAGTCGTACCTAATTTTGAAAATTAATTAATTAATAATGAATTAGGCGGGAATACCTATTAAATGTATGGCTAAACAAATCGAGAAAAATCAATCTCTGTATGTACATTTCGGCCTATTAGGCCTCATCAGCAGAGCTATAGATCGGAAGACCGCCCTGTGCGTGATTATCGGCAAAAAGCCATTCTAAACAAACCTTGTTTACAACTTACCACATCGTCGTGTAATAAAAGTCACTAGAAGAGGAATGTTAACCTACTCTAAACAAATCATAAAAATCTAAGAAGTTCGTTTGGTGTTGGGGTTATGAGATCGGCCTGTCAGCTTGGCAGTCCGGTTTCAAATCACGCACAGGGCGGTCTTCCGATCTATAGCTCTGCTGATGAGGCCTAATAGGCCGAAATGTACATACAGAGATTGATTTTTCTCGATTTGTTTAGCCATACATTTAATAGGTATTCCCGCCTAATTCATTATTAATTAATTAATTTTCAAAATTAGGTACGACTCCTATTAAACACTTATTCTCCAAAAAATTATCGGCAAAAAGCCATTCTAAACAAACCTTGTTTACAACTTACCACATCGTCGTGTAATAAAAGTCACTAGAAGAGGAATGTTAACCTACTCTAACAAATCATAAAAATCTAAGAAGTTCGTTTGGTGTTGGGGTTATGAGATCGGCCTGTCAGCTTGGCAGTCCGGTTTCAAATCACGCACAGGGCGGTCTTCCGATCTATAGCTCTGCTGATGAGGCCTAATAGGCCGAAATGTACATACAGAGATTGATTTTTCTCGATTTGTTTAGCCATACATTTAATAGGTATTCCCGCCTAATTCATTATTAATTAATTAATTTTCAAAAATTAGGTACGACTCCTATTAAACACTTATTCTCCAAAAAATTATCGGCAAAAAGCCATTCTAAACAAACCTTGTTTACAACTTACCACATCGTCGTGTAATAAAAGTCACTAGAAGAGGAATGTTAACCTACTCTAAACAAATCATAAAAATCTAAGAAGTTCGTTTGGTGTTGGGGTTATGAGATCGGCCTGTCAGCTTGGCAGTCCGGTTTCAAATCACGCACAGGGCGGTCTACCGATCTATAGCTCTGCTGATGAGGCCTAATAGGCCGAAATGTACATACAGAGATTGATTTTTCTCGATTTGTTTAGCCATACATTTAATAGGTATTCCCGCCTAATTCATTATTAATTAATTAATTTTCAAAATTAGGTACGACTCCTATTAAACACTTATTCTCCAAAGAATTATCGGCAAAAAGCCATTCTAAACAAACCTTGTTTACAACTATATATATATATATATATATATATATATATATATAATATATATATGTATGTATATATATATTCGGTGTCTAAAAAGTCCTGCAACAGATTGAAAAAGCAAAAACAAAGATGGCAGTCTTTTTGAGATGCTATCATCAAAACGTACACGAAGAAAATAAAACTAAAAGAATTGAACTTCCATGACATTTTTACTGAATGATTCTATTGAGTTTTCAATTTTAAAACTGCTGCAAGACTTTATGAAATCCCTGTAAATATATGTTGACTAGAGAATGACACAACCAGAAAGACATAAAAATAGAGCGAGTTACAATTTTGACTGTAACAAAGGATGTAAACGAATGAGTCAGAATAATAACGAATATATAAAAAGCTCCTTAATACATAATTACAAACATGATTATTTCAATTAAAAATAGTTACTTGTGTAGAAGTTATCCTCCAGATATAGAAACAATATAGTTCCATGTTGGATTTTGTGTAAAGTATTCAACTCTGTTACAAGATGAATGCCAGAATATATTGTTTCTATATCTGGAGGATAACTTCTACAACTTGAAGCTATTATTGTTAACAGATTATTATTAGGTTATTTATTTGAGACTAAAAATGCATTGGACAATGGTTTTTACTATAAAAATGTATTGGAAATGATTTTTACTATGAAAATGCATTGGAAATCATTTTTATTAAGAAAATGCATTGGAAATGATTTATACTATGAAAATGCATTGGAAATGATTTATACTATGAAAATGCATTGGAAATAATTTTTACTATGAAAATGGATTGGAAATTTTTTTTTTTTTACTATGAAAATGCATTAGAAATTATTTTTACTATGAAAATGCATTGGAAATGATTTTTTACTTTAAGAATACGTTGGAAATGATTTTAATATTAAAAATGCATTGGAAATCATCTTTACCATAAAAGTGAATTGGAAATTGTTTTTACTATAAAAATGTATTGGCAATTATTTTTACTATAAAAATGCATTGGAAAGGATTTTTGCTTTAAAAATGCATTGGAAATGATTTTTACTATAAAAATGCATTGGAAATGATTTTTTACTTTAAAAATGAATTAGAAATTATTTTAATAGTAAAAATGCATTGCAAATGATAGCGTAAAGGTTATCGTCGGAGCAAATGGAATTAGTCATCCAAGTTAATAATCCTGGATGATGATGTTTGCGTTTCAATTTGCGAAAAACATGAATCTATCAGTTCTCCCCCCACCTGCCCAAGCTATGGGGGGAATAGTGGCTGAGACTGTGTTCTTTTAGCTTTGATAAGGCAACCAGTCTAGAAGGAAAACCGAATTAAAACTAGTTTTACTCCACTTAAAAAAATTACTCTGTATCACATGGTGTCATGGCGGAGACAATAAATACATTCTTGAAATCTTTGGAAAAAATGACTTCGGTGACATACAATAAACTAATGAAACCAACCGCATATTTATTTCAAAATGAAATTGATATATTTTCAATACCTTCAAGTGATGACAACTGATAATGACTCTATATTCTTATATTTAAGAATGTAGTCATTATCAGTTGTTATAATAATTCTTTATTTTCGAAATGCCCTCAGGCCTAACACCTAAAATTCTGGTTTTAAAAAATCGAATAATAGCAGAAGTTATCAACCCACGTTTTACTAAGAACTGTATGTATCTAAGCAGCACATTTTCTTTTCAGCATATCTTATTATTATTATGAAGATTGTGTGGTTTCCTGTCTGTAACCGGAACTATATTACTACTCAAGTCACAATTCCCTTTGTTATTTACGTCACAATCTCCATGATTTATTTTTTTATGTAAACCTCAGTTATTAATAAAATTGTTTTACATTTACATTATTAATACTGCTGACCATATCCACATAAAAATAGGCAATTGTATATATATATATATATATATATATATATATATATATATATATATATATATATATATATATATACAACAATATAGCGGTTTACAGTGTGAACGGTAAGGCTAATTTGTATATTGATATCAAAAATTTGGTTTTAATGAATATGTGCTTAGTATTATTGATTTCAAAATGTTTGGTTTTATCTTAATGAATATGTGCAAAAATCCCGGGGATAAATCTTAAAAGAAATCTATTAACAGGAAAAAATAAATGTGATTTTATTATTTACTTCCTATTTTAACTAAACTAGCAAATATATGCACCCTCCGGGTGCAAGTATTAATGTCATAAAATATCATATTAAATTAGAAAGTCTAAATAAACTAAATAAGAATGCAGATAAAATGATTTGAAACAGAGAGAGGTATAATCGAAAAATATAATAGCTGTAGCTTCCTCTTCCATCATCCCCGTCTTTCCTTGCTAAACTTTTCTAATTTAACTATTTAGTTAAATTAGGAAGTAAAGAAAAAAAAATGACAGTTATTTCTTTTTGTTAATTGATTTCTTTTAAGATTTATCTCCGAGAGTTTTGCTCATATCCATTAAGATAAAATCAAATAATTAGAAATCAACAATACCAAGCACATATTTATTAAAATCAAATTTTAAATATCAATATGCAAATTAGCCTTCCCATTCACACAGTAAACCACTTTTTGTTATACATATAAATACAATTGCATGTTATTAGCACGTAGATATGACCACCAGTATTAATAATGAAAAACAATTTTATTAATAATTGAGGCTTAAATAAAAATGATACATGGAGAATGTGATGTATAATAACTAAATGGATAGTGACTTGAGTAGTGATATAGTTTCGGTTACAGACAAACAAACACATAATCTCCATTATAATAAGATAGTTAAATAAGGTCAATTTGGCAAAGAAAGTCGATGGGGTTATGTTTGTCCTTGTGATAATATCAGTGTCTTCTAGAAGGAATATTTCGTGTTTGCGTAACTGCTGCCTTTAACACAAATTTACCAAGGACTGTGCGAAAATTCCTGGCACATATTCAGGGTTACGTGAGACCGATGTATACCCTGTGAATAATCCGTGTTTGTCTGCGTAAATGCAATTACCTTTTGAATACAGTTTTTGAATACACCTCGTATATTCATAGAAACTCTCCCTACCGAGACAGTTCTAAAACAGGAATGCAAATAAGGAGTGAAGCTGACAAGAAATTATTGAATATAAACC
Organism: Doryteuthis pealeii; assembly: GCA_023376005.1. NCBI lineage: Eukaryota > Metazoa > Mollusca > Cephalopoda > Myopsida > Loliginidae > Doryteuthis > Doryteuthis pealeii. The sequence goes on along the minus strand of CM042159.1, from coordinate 41,575,135 downwards.
ACTCACTGATATAAGATACAGAAGAAAAAGCTTAAAATAGACTGTTTTAATAAAGGAATATACCAGTCTCACGGGTTTAGACTTGGTTGGTTGGTTGGTTGGTTGGTTGGTTAATGGATGTTACGGCTTGTCAATCCTTGCTAAATCTTATCCCTATGATGTCTTTTTTAATTCCTTCTAGTTGGGTATTTGATTTTTAACTAATTTTAAAACACTTTTTAGAACTCATCTTTAACAGGTTATACCACTCAGAGTCGGTGTGGATCTGGGACTATTGGCAATAAAAAAAGATACTCCACACTCTCCAGGGCTCCAGAATTAGAACCTCCCCACTAGATGGAGTTTAACTACATACCGGGGATACTAAGAGCTAATGTAGAATTTATAAACTGTTGTTTGAACCTTACCCAACGCCTTCTAACACCCATATAATAAAACAAAGTCTTACGTGTTTGTCATATGGTAAATCTCACTGGATACTCACCACTAGATGCTATTTAACTACATACGCAGGATACTAAGACATGAAGTAGAGTTTATAAACATGTCTTTGAGCCTTAGCCACCGCCTTCTATAATATCTATCATATAATAAAAAAAAGTCTTAGGTGTTTGCCATAGGATAAAGTGTCACTGGGAACACCATAATTCCCGTCTTGTGCCAGGTTTCTTATCAAATACACAAGTAAAGTAAAGTCGTCGGGGTGGCCTAATGTCGGTATCAGCCAATCGGCGAGGGAGTCTCTCCCCTTTTCATTAGCACTAGACCAAGGAGATTTTTAGGCGTCTGAGGTGGAGCGCCACACCTATCATCAGCTCCTTACTAGCACTAGACCAAGGAGATTTTTTGGGTCTGAGGTGGCGCGCCACACCTACCATCAGCTCCTTACTTTATTGCACAGATCCCTCTGCTACTCATACGCTGAGTTGGCGAGGGCCAGTATCGAACTAGGAACCTTGTGGATTCTTGCCGAACGCCCTACCCACCCTTCGACTTACAATCAAATACGTAGAATACTCAAATTAATCTCATAACCTGAATAACTGTTGCCCAGCAAGTAATAAGTATTCAGAAGTTCTCTACTGGCAGGACACTATCGACTCTGCGTATATTTAAAGAAATATGGATTGAATCAATACTGACCATGAGATTCCCGCTGTGCATGGTAATAAGGCGATATCATAGCAATGGCTCGACGTGAACGGTAAGTTGTGTGGTTCGGCTGGCCTGGGGCCAGGACAAAATACACGTCGTTTTCTCCGCTGACTTTTGGCACGAGTGGCGTTGGCACAACGGCCAATCAGAAAAACGATATAAAAAAAGAGAAGTAGGTGTATAGATTGAAGAAAATAGAAAGAGGGGAATTAATAAGGGTGGTTAAGGAATAGGAGAGTAAGGAGGGAGAGTAAGGAGGGAGAGTAAGGAGGAGAGTAAGGATGGAGAGTAAGGATGGAGAGAATAAGTGGCGGAGAGTAAGCGAGTGAGAAAAAGGAGAGCTTGTTGCAAGTGATGCAATGAGTTTCGTGCTGCCTTTAATGATGAAGTCATGTTAAACAATGTCCGGCGTGTAGTTATTGAAATAGGAATATGCTGCCAGCGAATGAGGTGATACAAAAACACACATCTATGATCACACTGTGACACTCGACAACACGCAGACTAATACTGGCAAATATTTCGTATATATATATATATATATATATATATATATATATATATATAATCATGTCACGATAGTACCACGGATATACATTGAAATCTCTCGCCAACCATCCCTATTATTCATTGCTCTCGAGAGGTCCTCTGCACAGCATCCAGCACCCACACAGAGCTGATTAATGTAGGTCTTTGATGTGTGGTCTACACTGGCGTGCCCATGTGCTAGCTTCCATTGGAGAACGTCACTTATTAGTTCGTAATTGCTTCTCCAGCAGTGCCTAGCATGTCTTGTTCTTCTCACTCGGATGGTTTGTGTGATAGGGGACAGCTGACCGTAGAGCTGCTTTTGTGTATGGTGCTGTCTCCACGTTTTGTTTAATATCGCTGCAGAATCTTTGTGCAGCTCTCATTGAGCTTATTCTATTGGCATTTCGTTAGGGTTCAAGTGGTGCAGCTATACAGTAGCTCTGATACAACTCCGGCCTGGAAGAATTTTCGCTTTAACTTGTCAGTGAGATCGGACTTCAATATGACTGACAATCTGTCTCGGGCAGCCATCCCAATATGAACATCAACGTTGCTTTCTGTTGATGAGATAGTACTACCTTGGTATGTGAATTGTTCCATCCAGTATAGAGGCTTACCATCGAGTGTGAACCCAGTTTCATCTGAGTTCACAGAGATGCTGATGTTCCGTGCTACCCTCTCCAGGCTGTGTAGCAGGGATTCCGCTTGTTTAGGTGAATTTGCAAGAAGTGCCAGATCATTTGACAAAAAATACCATATCTATCTATCTATCTATCTATCTATCTATATATATATATATATATATATATATATATATATAATATATAATATATATATATATTCTATTCTATTATTATACAAAAGCTGAGATAAACACCTTGCATTTCCCTGAGTTTTTTTTCTATTCATGTTATAGACACAAAATTTATACTAAAATATTCCTTGGTTTCAGGACTACTTAATGTTTGAAAACAATTCCGCTTTGGTTGGTTTTAATTAGTCGTAATTAGCAATTAAGTCAAAAACTGATCCGTCCCTCACTGTCATTCTGCATATTACTCTCACCCTCTCTATATTTGAGTAAGAGTGAGAGTGAAAACGGAGAGTTATTGTGTTAGAGACATTTAAATGCGTTAAAAGTAATTTTAAGATAGGGGTGAGCGGACTGTGGCGTAACCAATGTGGAGCAGTAGTGAACTCGTCCTTCCAAGCCAGCCTCATCTCCAGTAGACATATAAAGGAGATTTTTTGCTACGATGTCGGGGAAGGGGGAGGCAGATTCTAACGAGTGATTTTATGGGTAGCGAAATCTCAAACTTTTTTCTTTTTTTTTTTTTTTTTTGGTAAAAGAGTTTGTAACTCGTTACTACTGTATATTGGAATCTGTATTGGTCGGGCTAAAATTTATTTTTGCGAAAGAGTTTTTACCTCATAACTACACTGTAGTCAAATTTTATGTTTAACTCTGTTGTGCGAGCCATGTTTTGCTTTTTCTTCTTTATTCTTTTCCCTAAAAAACGCTATGCTGTTTTTGCAAAAACTCTATCATATTTACTTAAAATATTTTTTACAGTTGTTTTGAATAAAATACAAAAACATTTTAAATGGGGGTGGGTAAAATATTTGCATTAACTTGTTGATAAAAAAAATTGTGGGTGGGTTACTTTTATCGGCTTCAAACCACTAAAAGATTTTAGTCGATAAAAACGCTTTCAAACTGCTAAAAAAATTAAATTTGAGGGTGGTAGCATATCTACTTGTAGAGAAAACTTGGTGGGAGGTCGCTTATATAATCAGTTTATTATCCCATTAACGTTTCATAAAAAAACGCCTTTAAACAACTAGGGAGTCCACACGTCGAATTTTCAGCAGGCACAGTTAGTGTTTTAAGGCAGAAGGCCCGAGCATATTTATGCGATATGCACCTTTTTTGTCTAAGTCGAAAAGTAGTAACATGAGGATGAGTTAAAAAATGCAAAATATTACACATGTAATTTATTTTTAATACATTCTATACTAGGCACTGCAAAATATCCCTATTTTGCAAAACACATCTATCCACCCCCGACCGATTGAATATAAATTAACAAAAATCTGTGAATTATCCGATTTTAATGAAATTTTTAATGTTGATTTATCAATGAAAGGACTTTATAATGCACCGGTTATTTTATTTCGAAACTTTGATTTTTTTTATATCATTCAATTTTGACCCGCCTTTTTGGATGATGTAAAATATTGGTGGGGTTATATACGGTGCTATTCGCAGAATTGTGTCCCGGTCTCCCGCTTTAAAGAAGTCTAGGCGGTAATAGAACAATCCCACCTACGCATATAGTCCCCATCTGATGTGGTGCTTACTGAAAAAAAAAACAGCGCTTAAGGTGTTTTTTTCTGAAAAGTTAACGCGATATTTTACTCACTCCAGTCTTTTTCCGACAAGTAAATGTAAATATTTAAACCCTCCTCCTTCTTTAAAATACTTTAAGGTGTGTGTGTGTGTGTGTGGGGGGGGTATTTACAAAAATATTTACATTTACTTCTCGATAAAAATATGGCTTAATTTAACGCATTAAAATCACTAAAAAATAATTTGTCTATAAAAAGGCCTTCAATCTGTTAAAGTCTTTTTTTTTTCTGATTTTGATTCTATTTTATTATGTTTATTTCCAGCAAACAAAAAAAAATATTTAGATATGCTTTTTTATTTTAACAAAAAACAAGATATTAAACAAACATAAAAAAATATCTGAAGACTTAAATATTCTTTTATATTTCGATGAAAAAATGTCTGGCCATTTAAATTTTTTTAAATATTTGATTTCATGGTATCGCAATTGTACAATAGGTACGATCAAAATTCGTCACGTAATCAGTTTAGGCCATATTGAAGGGAGAAACGCGATGCCCTTTTTACAGTTCATAATACAAAACAAAAATCCAATTCTATCCTTCCAAATTATCGAATAGTATTGTATCATTAATAATTTCATTTACTTATACTTTTAAGAACATAAGTATTTACTTAAAAAATAAAAATTATCCGGGCATATTTCTTTTTTTATTAAATTAGTTTACTACATATTCCTTTCTTTTTGGTGTTTCTGCAGTGACTCTTATATTCGTATTAATTCCTAATTTAAGCACGCTGTTTTTTTTTTGTTTTTTTTTTAGAGAAAAATATTAGCTGACGTCCCAGTAATTTAAAAAAAAGTAAAGTCGTCTTCCTGAATTCTGTATCATCCAGACAGCGAGGGAGTATATCTTTTCACTTGTAAAAAAAAAATGAATATATTAACATTCGGAAAACACGTCTGGTTTAACATGATTAGTAAACTTGCTTTTTTTTAATAATCTAAATCAGAGAATTATTTCAAATCAACTTATTTGCGAAACTCTTGCCGAATACTCTACCGTAGTAGTAATTAGAACAATCGTTATTAAAAAAAGGAATATATATAAATTTGGAAAACATGTCTTATTTAACATGATTATTAAACTTACTTTTAAAAATAGATTACATAAATATTTAATTAAAAATATTTCATGTTGAGTAAAGATATTTTCTCTTCAGAAGTGTGTGAACCGTAAAGGAGAATATTTTGAAAAATAAACCTCATTTGGTCACATTCCCTGAGGGTATCACGGTCAGTAAATAACATTTTCAACCTATTATATTTTCAGCCAAAGAAATTTCCAATCTCTCCGTACCAGCGGGAAACGGCACAAGGTCAATTTCTGAAACGAAGTTTAACAGCCTTGAATTCAAAGTGTTCATTCTCCTATGGGGTTAATCTAACTAAGCATAAAAATCCCGTCTGCCCTATTATTTACCCATAGCCAGAAGGAGAATAGATGAATTCTAACCTTTTCCAAGAGTATTATTGTTTGTTTTATCATATATGTTCTAGAAGGCGATGGATGAGAATCTTACTGTCCTGGATATGACGTTAAACTCCATCTAGCCATGAGGTTCCAATACTGGAACTCTAGGAATTGCGGAGTACCCCTTCCTTGCTATTATTTACAGGCTAATCCTGTTCCGGGGTGGTAGTTGGAAAAAATTCCAAAATGATTTTAAAAATGTCTTTTAGAATGAGTTTTAAAATTTTTGAATACAAAAAAAGAAAAAAAAAGAATGAGTAATACAAATGTCTTCAGCATAAAAGAACGCAAAGGTTAACATGCCATAAAATCCAACCAAACATATTTCTTTGTACAATCAGTGTTCATGGTTGGTTGGTTTATTAATTTTAACGACATAGCACCCCGTCTGGGGATATGTTATTTCTAACGGTTAGGAAGTAATATATGTTGTTTGGGTTTTGTTTTGTTTTACGGCATATCAACCTCAGTGGGTCATTTAATGCCGATAAAGTTTTGAAATAAATCAATTCTTAATGGATAATACAATTTTTTTATAAATACATTTATAAATATATTTTTCTATTTAACCCATAGATGGGACCCTAGCAGGTACTACCACTCCGGGTCAGAGTGGACCAAGGAGCAATGGTGATGAAGGCTGCTCCACATTCCCCAAACCTCCCAAACTGGAACCTCACCATCAGATAGAGTTTAACGTCATTCCCAGGACATGTAGACCCGCAGCCACCGCCTTCTAGCACCCATATGATAAAAAGCGGTTGGGGCTTGCCATAAGGGCAATAGGGTTGGGAAATCATATAGGTACTAGAGCATGACGTGACCAGCCGATATGTTGTGTATTCATAGTTATACTTTTTAGTAATTGGTTTTAACAATGTGTTAGCACCTCTGTGCGTCATGTTGTATGGTATTGATTTAGTTCATGTCTATATTCTATGGTATAATTTTATTTCCCTAAAAAAGAACAGAATATCCTCCATGTTGACATTTTCAAATAGATCTTTCATATATTTTGCATTAAAATAACAGTTTCTGATGTGATCAAAGAACCTACATTCTATGAATAAGTGTTTAACACTCAAAGGTGTTTGACAAGTTTCATAGTATGGTTGTTGTTCTTGTTTGAGTATATGGGAGTGTGTTAGTCTTGTGTGACTAATGTGTAATCGGGACACAATGTCTTCTTCCTTTCTAGACTTCCTTAAAGTTGGTCTCCAGCCTCCCAAATGGGTTTGATTAGGAAGAATTCATTGTGGATGTTGTTATTCCAGCATTGTTGCCATTTTGTATGAAGGAATCTATTAATTTTAGGTTCCAAGTCAGTATATGGAATTTTGAACTTGTCGGGGATCGACTCCGATTTAGCTGCAGAGTCCACTCTTTCATCCCCCCCCCTCACTCCAATGTGGCTTGGGATCCAGCATATCAGAATATCCTTAGAGTCAGTGTTCAGTAATATCGCTTAATGTTTCTTTTATGCATAACTAATCTATGATTTATAGTTTATTATTTACTTATGAAGAACTGTGAGATCAACAGATCGAGTGATTTTTGCTAATATAATTATATCCATTAATCAGCAAATATCAAAAACTATTTTTGAATTTGTCCTTGTTATGAAAATATTAATGTGTAATATGTTCCTATTAAACAATGTCCGGCGTATAGTTATTGAAATAAGAATATGCTGCTAGCCAATGAGTTGATACAAAAACACACATTTATGATCACACTTTGACACTTGAAAACACGCACAGTAATATATATATATATATATATATATATATATATATATAAAGTCGACGGGGCGGCCTAAAGTCGGTATCAGCCAGTCAGCGAGGGAGTCTATCCCCTTTTCAATAGCGCTAGACCAAGGAGATTGTTATTTAGCGTATGAGGTGGAGCACCACTCCTACCATCAGGTCCTTACTTTACCGCACGGATCCCTGTGCTACTCATCTGCTGAGTTGGCGAGGACCGATATCGAACTAGGTACCTTGTGGTTTCTATCTGAACGCTCTACCGACTGAGCTAACCCGGCCCAAATATATATATGTATAAAGGGTTCGTTTTATAGTGTATTAGAAGCATTATGCGTAATTGAATAAGTTGTTTTTTGAAGGCAACAAAATAATGCTATGTATGTTGGAAAAACATGTTTATTTACTTCTTTTGTTTTTTTTCTAAAAAATAAGAAAAAAAAAAGAAAAGAAGTAAATAAATATGTTTTTCCAACATATATCGCATTATTTTGTTGCCTTCAAAAAACATCTCATTATATATATATATATATATATATATATATATATATATATATATATATATATATTATTATTATTATTATTATTATTATTATTATTATTATTTATATTTTGCTTGAAGGCAATTATAATGCATGTATCGCATAAAATTCGATAATTATAGAAAATAATCTTGACAAGTGAATCCCGGCAAAGGATGGCTCGCTATGCAGAACACCGTACAGACTGTTTCGACTTTATTAAGTCTCTTCAGCGATGTATACTAATATATATATATATATATATATATATTATCTATTATTCATTGACTTCGGGAGGTCCTGTGCACAGCATTCGGCATCCTCACTGGGCTGTTCTATTTGTTCCATCTCCAAGAAACAAGCGATATGTTATATTGAGTTGTGTTAGGAAAGAGTGCTCTCATCTACCCTGTTATCCAATTGGGAAACATGTTAATCAGCAATTTCATAATTATATCCAATGCCTGAAAAATTTAGATGAGCAAAAAATGAGATTCAATAGAAACATAATCAAACTTGACATGATAATTGGATTGTAAATCCCTATTTCCTTTAAGAGCATTTTAAAAGTATTACATTCATAAATATCTCGCTATATATTTTCGTCTTCTGTACTGGGGTCATTACTCTCTTCTCTCTTTCTCTCACCTTATATATATATATATATATATATATAATATATATATATATATATATATGTGTGTGTGTGTGTGTGTGTGTGTGTGTGCTATATATATATATATATATATATATATATATATATATATATATAATATATATATATATTCTTGATATTTATATAGGTGTGTGTTTATGTGTATGTGATGAATAATGTTGATAATCATAACCGACAGGAAATATGACTGGAAAATGGAAACCCAGATATTAAAATTAACAATTAATTCATATAAAAATATGAAATAGCAAATTCCTAAAGCTTACCCCATCTTTATACGAACAAAGCAAATGTATCCACCCTCCGTGTGCAAGTATTAAAGTTTCGATGTAATAAATTATCATATTAAATTAGAAACACTGATGAAACTGAATAAGAATGCAGATAAAATGATTGGAAACAGAGGAAATAGAAACATTTTGAAACTAACTCTTTCATCATTTTTCATCACTCGACTTTCATTGCAAATTCTAAGTAAAGAATAAAATGACAGTTATTTCTTCTTGTCAATGGATTTCTTTCAATATTCATCCCCGACATTTTTGCTCATATTCATTAAGATAAAACCAAACAACTAAAAATCAATGATATTAAGCACATATTCATTAAAATAAAATGTTTGATATCAATAATTTGTACACTTATTGAGAGTTTATATAGTCTAGTATTCACTAGAAAGTTCTCCAAAGGGGAGGTAATCATAAAATAGGGGTAACTATCAATTACTTATTACTCTGATTAAAGTATATGATTATATGATAAAAATCACTCGATCTTTTGGAACTCCTCACAGTTCTTCATAAGTAAGTAATAAACTATAATGTGAAAAAAGGGGGTAGAAGGACTGGTGACGTACCGGTTGGAGCTGCTGTTTCGGTTGAGGGAGACTAAAACACGAGACCAGAAATGAATTTGTTCATGTAGTTTCCTGTCGGAGGCTGGAGGAATGGGGAGGTTTACCAACGCCTATAAAATAGATTTTCCTCCCCGTCCAACAACTTCTTCTACTGACTGCTATTACTACGGCTAGTTACTTCTGTGCCACCGCTGATCAAGTGAGAGTGGTCCTTCAAGACCAACTACTAACTTTGCTCCCCGTTCAGCAACCGCTTACCTCTGTGCTGCCGCTGATCAAGCAAAGTGCTGACTGCTTCACCTGAGAATAGTTTATGTGTTGCAGATTGACTGTTTGTTTTGCGCGGGATGACGAAGATAACAAAGGACTTTGTCCTGGTGGTAGCGAACAAAGAAAACGTGTAGGCGTTTGAGAGCAACAAAAGACTTAATCTGGACAAACGCTAATTTGAACAAAGAGAAAGGACTTCCGGTCAAGGAACAAAAGAATGTGTGGGCGGTCGTCAGTATTTAAGCAGGTCATCAGGTAGCCCAAGAGAGACCCGAAGAGACACCCCAGAGAGACGGCGAAGAGAGCACAAGGTGTCTGACCGTCGATACGGTCGAGCGCTGCTGCGAGCAGTTGAGGCTCGCCCACCACCTTCCACCACACCAGCAGTGGTAGTGCCCATGATCCATGCCGTCACCAAACCCACCACGAGGTGAAATAAATAAACGTTAAAAGTCTTACTACTACATATGTCTACGTGTGAATCCTTATACTCCATTACTAACACATACGACCCAGCAACAGTATATACCATGTGCGATGTTGTGGCTTGAGTAGAGCAGTATGCAACATATGGCTCAGGTGAGAGTGCTCCCGTTGATTCAGCAACGGTGACAGAAGTTTCTACACCAGTGTTACTAGATCCCAGGCAGAAGATTATTCTTTTCGCAACCCCGACTCTTCCGCTTGCTCCACCTGGGCCACCACAGTGTTAACCAATTTATTTTTCTACAATAAGTTAGAAATTAGCTACTTATAGAATAAACGAATAATTTTCATTTGAATTGATAAGATATATTTTTCCACCAACAAATAAAGTTCCACCAACAAACTATGTGTTTCTTTTAATTGGTAGGTGTTTAGGTTTTAGTTAATTAATATTAATTCAAGAATCTTATCAATGAAAAATATTTTACAAATTTATTGATAAACATAAAGTTAATTAAAATCATTTCTTAAGCATATATTTTTTATTTAGCTTTACTCATGGAAAATGAAGGGTAAAATTTCTTAACTCTGATAAAATAGGGTGTGAATTATATTGGACTTTGGTCTTTCCTGGTCTCCTTGAATTTTCAATTACAAAAGGTCATACAGACGTATAGACATAAGGACAGACAGATATACAACATTTTTTTCTATATATATATATATATATATATATATTATATATATATATATATATATATATATATACCTAATGACTATAAAACAGAGTATTAAATAATCACTATTTACGGTATGCAGCAGTTGAATTTAATTATTATAAATGTAATTATTATCTGTTATATAAAATCGATAATAAAAAATCGAATATAATATTCTAAATAAATATTGTAGAAATTTTATTATTTTTAATCAATGTAATCTATGAATTTATTTTAGTATTATTTTTGACATGAGAATATTTTACAGTAGATAATGTACCGATTATCTATGATTGAAGAATCGAAGATATTTTAATTGGATATAATTATATCAAGGATAATCCATGTATTAGTTTATAATTACCAAAGTTAATGTAGGCATTATTGGTAATCACTAATGTGATTATAACTACTAAAATTATTGATAATATAATTTACTGAATTTTACCTGAAATAACATTAAAAATCGTTATTTGATTAAAATTTATTTGTGAGCATACATTCTGTCAATATAAATAACTGTCTTCCGATGATTCACAAATTTCATAATAGCATTTTTCTCATATATACAGTATATATATATATATATATATATATATATATATATATATATATATATATTATATATATATATACAAGTTTTGTTGAACTGTACAGACAATTCCTGTCGGACAAGTCTTTGGTTGATCCGTTCCAATTTTCGGCCATCCTTCTGGTGTCGGGTGTAACTGGTATAAAAGTCCACCAAAGGTTTCAAAACGAGCGCTTTCGGCAATACAATTTGCCATCCTCAGGTAGGAAACGATGGTATGGTTTCGTGTCTCGTTTTTAACGAGAACGAGTAGTAGCTAAGAATTAGAAGTGGGAGGTAATAACCATTGGTAGTATGAGGTTGTAGGAATGGTAGTGGTTCGAGCGAGCGTTGCAGTAGTGATTTTTTGTCTTGTCCGACAGGAATTGTCTGTACAGTTCAACAAAACTTGAAAAAAAAATGCTGCCAAAATACACTTATATATATATATATATATATATATATATATATATATATATATATATATATATATATATATATATATATATATAGTGGTGTGTGTGTTGTGTGTGTTGTATATACATCAATATATGTGAAGAAAATGTTTTCAAAAATATAACAGACATAGGATGTTACGATCAAAGGAAAAACATTTATATGTCTATACTTAAGTATTTCGGTTTATGATAAACCATCATCAGGAAAATGCAAAATAAATTTGGTAAGGGTGAAAAATGAAAAATGTTAAGTGTATGGTGAACGTGTGAATATAATGTTATTTATCGTTATTTTATTATATGTAAGTTTATATACGAAAGCTGATGACGTGATCATTGCATTTTTCACCCTTACAAAATTTCTTTTGCATTGTTCTGATGATGGTTTATCATAAACCGAAATACTTAAGTATAGACATATAAATGTTTTTCCTTTGATCGTAACATCCTGTGTCTGTAATATTTCTGAAAACATTTTCTTCACATATTGTCGGATTAATTTCCTCATCGTATTTCCACATCAATATATATATATATATGCACTTTTTCAAAAGTCCAATTGGTTAATAGACTTAATTTTTTAAATCTGCCTTAACAGTAAGTTTCTAGTTAAAAAGAAAATGTCTATAAAAATCTATCTATCTATCTCAACCTGCTCAACCCCTTTTTATCATATGGATGCTAGAAGGCGGTGGCTGCGGGTCTACATGTCCTGGGAATGACGTTAAACTCTATCTGATGGTAAGGTTCCAGTTTTGGAGGTTTGGGGAATGTGGAGCACCCCTTCATCATCATTGCTCCCTGGTCCACTTTGACCCGGAGTGGTAGTACCTGTTAGGGTCCCATCTATGGGTTAAATAGAAAAATGTATTTATAAAAAAATTGTATTATCCATTAAAAATTGATTTATTTCAAAACTTTATCGGCATTAAATGACCCACTGAGGTTGATATGCCTTAAAACAAAACAAACCAAACCAATCAACCTGCTCATATGTATCTATATATCTATATATCTATCTACCTATATATCTAAGTCTGTTCCTATCTATCTATCTATCTAATTCCATTCATTATGTTGAAAATTTAAATTACATCCCCTCTCCTTCTTTCTAGTAAACTAGTTAATCCCAATTGCTCTAATCTCTCCCTGTAACTGTTTTCTTTTACTCTTTTTATCATCTTTGTCACTCTTCTTTGTATGTCCTCCGATTTCAATATTACATTCCAATTTCCCATTTCTAAACACTGGTACACAAACATGATGACAATATTGTATACAAAAGTCTTATTAGGGTTTTGTATATTTATAAAACATTTGCCTGCCTTGATATAAATTCTATATCCACCTAGTCACGTAATGGTTAGCAAGTTAGATTCGCAGACGATTGTTAGTGAGTTCGATTCTCACTGGGTGCCCCATACTTTTCCCTTGTGCCATATCTTAGCTAAGCTTAGTAAATAAGTATATCAACATAGCCACTCATTAGAGTTTCCATCGATATGATATACTGAACATGTTTATAAGATTCAAATGTAACATCAAAGTCAATTCTTAAATCACATTCCTCATTTAATCGTTTTGATATTTCTCTTATTAATTCACATTCATCTTTAAAGTTTTCGATCCAATATGTACGTGTACGGGTTTGGCACAAGGCCCTATTAATGTGGGACCACCCGCGAACCGAAGCTGATGGGAGGCGGGTGCAAAAAATGCATTTAATCGTTCTGATTTTTCTCTTATTAATTCATATTCATATTTAATGTTTTCGATCCAATATGTAACCAATTTGTTTTGATAAATTTTAATTTCTAAATATCTTCCCAAAATGACAATTTATTTAGGTCCATTTGTTGTATTCCGTTTGATAACCATCTTACAAATCGTTTAACATCATCAAATAGTTTTATTTTTGATTTTATATCATTAAGCAAAATATTTATGAATATTAAATATAACGAAGTTCCCAGTAATGATCCCTGAGGAACCCTACCGGTAAATACGGTGTTTCAGAATAATTGTCACCAATTTGTGGTTTCATAAACCACTACACCAGGTCAGATAAAATTCGATTCATCCCATCAGTCATACGATTTACACTCGATTATAATTCACCCAACATTTTTGTAAGCATTAAAAGTAAGATCAAAGCCAAACCCTCACTAATCCTTTTTGAATTTCTTGTTGCTTAATTTACATTCACCTTTGATATTTTTGGATCCAATATGTAACAGTTTTTATGGATGAGTTAAATTTCATTTTCCGACGTTTTTTCCCAAGGGGACAATTTATTTAGATCCATTTGTTGTTTTCGTTTTGGTAATGGTCTAACAAGTTGATTAACATTCTTCTTCTTCTTCTTCTTCTTCTTCTTCTTCTTCTTCTTCTTCTTCTTCTTCTTCTTCTGCTGCTGCTGCTGCTGCTGCTGCTGCTTTACTGTCTTATGAGCTAAATCGGTCCTTACTTACTTACACATACATGTAAAGACGTACATTTTGTTACTTGAATATCGTGCAAGCGTCTATGAATATTGAGCTAATTCATCTAACATGCTAGCATGTTTACCAATATGATTGTATATAGAATGCCGTTATATCACTATTTGCAGGAATATTGTCCTCATTTATACATTCGACTTAATTCTGTCTAAACTGATGCGCCTCTTGTAGTCGAAACTAAAATAAAATGGACAAAAATGAAACAAAGTTTTGGATCCAATATGTAACACTTTTTATGGATGAGTTAAATTTTCCGACTTTTTTTTCCTAAGGGGAAAATTTATTTAGATCCATTCCTTTTTTAACAAGTTGTTAAACATCATTCTTCTTCTACTGTCTTCATAAAATTCAAAAATGACCCTCATTTAAGTTTTTGAATTGGTTGGGTTTCTTTCTTTATTGGCAACTCAACCTTCCTGGGTTATGTAATACCATAGCCATCTTTGTCGAAGAATCATAGTGGTACTATTCAATCCCTAACGAGGAGGATAAAGGTTTTCATACTTTAACCATATTAATATTTTTCTGTGTTTGGTCCTGTGCTGCAGATTTCCGAATATACCTGCACAAAAATTCCTGGAATTTACTGTAAACGAGTCAAACATCTAGCGATCACGAAAGGGGTCACTACTGCACAAACGCACTTGCTAAGCTGAGAGAAGACCTTGTGCAGGACTGGGAGCCTTAATATCTGGCAAGTGACTGAGGAAACTAAGGGCCCTTACAAAAGAAAATTCAGGGTGGTTTCAAATGAAAAAGGACAGAGTGCTGATGTAGGATGTTGTTTCTGCACGCCGATCATTTATCTAAACTGGAAGCGGCTACCCGGCGTTGCCTGTTTTGAGTGGTAATACGAAAAGTTTATCTCATAGATCCATTGATTGTTTTGGTTTTCCCATGATGGATTTGTTTATGTTTTAATCATTGACTTTTTCTTCTATAACTATTCAGATTCTAATTTTTAAACATCTTCACGAATATAAATAAATTCTTCATTAATTTGTACAAAAGCAAGCTCTGGTGATAGTGAATATATATATATATATATATATATATATTATATATATATATATATATATATATATATATTTAATCGTTAATTTGTTTTATTTTCGTAGTTTCCTCCCGACATACATACACACACATTGCTCTTTATATATGTAGAGATGTTCGTGATGCTGTTCAAATTCAGTCTGAACAGTTACAATTATATATATCAAGCCTCATCTCAAAAATTCACATAGGTAATATCCTGGTTTTAAACTTAATTACGCTACATTGTCTGAAATTAGCTGCTATTTAAAAAAGTAAAGTCGTCGGGATGGCCTAAAGTCGGTATCAGCCAATCAACAAGGGAGTCTATCTCCTTTTCAATAGCGCTAGACTAAGGAGATTGTTTTTGCATCTGAGGTGGAGCGCCACACCTACCATCAGCACCTTACTTTACCGCAGAGAACCCTGTGCTACTCATACGCTGAGTTGGCGGGGACCGGTATCGAACTAGGAACCTTGTGGTTTCTAACCGAATGCTCTACCGACTGAGCTAACACGGCTGCTATTTAATGTGCATTAACTCTTATACTTTCATCACTCACTATAGGTATCACTCTGATCGTAGGTAAAGCATTTATGAATATTTAATACGTATCATTTTCAAAGAGATCTATTTGACCATAGATGAGACCCTAACATTGGTCACCGCGGAATTCATCTATGGTTTTAGTACAATACGAGGGCAGTGATCTACCGCGTAGAAGTGTGTATGAGTGAAGAGAAAAGTTAAAAAAAGTTGCTGGAAAAGAGTGAGGCACGAAGAGGGAGTACGTTGCCAATCAATCAGCACAACTGATGAGAAGATTCAGGAAGATCGAGAGATAGTTGTGGCGAACCGGCGAGTTATCATCGATGAGGTAGATAGTTTTATGTAAATTAGTTATGGTTCTGCCTATCGAATAATCCACAATGAGCTCGGCTTCCGTAAAACAAGAGTACGGGTAATCTTTAATCTCCCTCGTATACACACACACACACACACACACACACACACACACACACACACACACACACATATATATATTATATATATATATATATATATATATATATATATTGATTCACCAATTCTTTCCTATCGACTGTTCCAAAAAGTGTGGATGGTCCAACACAAGCCTTCAACACTATTAACAAATCACTGTGTGGGTGTTCATTGTGTGTATGAACCCTCATACGTCGGAAATCGACGAGAGAGTTCATTATATATATATATAATATATATATATATATATATATATATATATATATATATCATCATCATCATCATGTCGTGCTTTCAGCGTGGATATCCATGACAATCTCTTTCCATCCGTCCCTATCACTCATCATTCTCGGGAGGTCCTCTATGCAGCATCCTGCTGCTGGCTTCCACAGAAAGACGTCGCTTATGAGTTCGTCCTTGCTTCTCCAGCAGTATCCCGCGTGTCTTGTCCGTCTTACGCGGATGGTTTGGGTGATATGTGGTAGGTGGCCGTACAGCTGTTTTCTCGTAGGGTGCTGTTTCCACGTCTTGTTCATGATCACCCGCAGCATTCTTGTGCAGCTCCCATCTAGTTTATTCTCTAGTCGCTTAGTTAGGGTCCAGGTGGTGCAGCCATACAGCAGCACCGACACGACAACGGCCTGGAAGAACTATCTCTTTAGCTTGTCTGTGAGATTGGATCTCCATATGATAGATAATCTATTTATAGCGGTCCATGCCTTTCCTATGCGTGCATTAACGTCGTTACAAGGAGTATCTACTAAAACAAACACACTTTCTACCTACGATTCAAGGAATTCAACAGACCTTCTGCTACAAGGAGTGTCTACTAAAACTACACACGTTCTACCTAGGATTCAAGCAATTCAACAGACTTTCTGCTACAAGGAGTATCTAATAAACTAACTCTTTCTACCTAGGATTCAAGGAATACAACAGACCTTCTGCTACAAGGAGTATCTACTAAAACTACACATTTTCTTACCTAGATTCAAGGAATTCAACAGACTTTCTGCTACAAGGAGTATCTACTAAAACTACACACTTTCTACTAGGATTCAAGGAATTCACTTTCTGCTAGCTAGGATTCAAGAATTCAATAGACTTTCTGCTACAAGGAGTATCTACTAAAACTACATACTTTCTACTAGGATTCAAGGAATTCAAACAGACTTTCTGCTACAAGGAGTATCTACTAAAACTACATACTTTCTACCTAGGATTCAAGGAATTCAACAGACTTTCTGCTACAAGGAGTATCTACTAAAACTACATACTTTCTACCTAGGATTCAAGGAATTCAACAGACTTTCTGCTACAAGGAGTATCTACTAAAACTACACACTTTCTACCTAGGATTCAAGGAATTCAACAGACTTTCTGCTACAAGGAGTATCTACTAAAACTACACACTTTCTAGCTAGGATTCAAGGAATTCAATAGACTTTCTGCTACAAGAAGTATCTACTTAAAACTACATACTTTCTACCTAGGATTCAAGGAATTCAACAGACTTTCTGCTACAAGGAGTATCTACTAAAACTACACACTTTCTACCTAGGATTCAAGGAATTCACGACTTTCTGCTACTCTAACTAAACTACACACTTTCTAGGATTATTCAAGACTTTTGCTACAAAGTATCTACTAAAACTACATACTTTCTACTAGGATTCAGGAATTCACAGACTTTTATGCTACAAGGAGTATCTACTAAAACTACACACTTTCTACCTAGGATTCAAGAATTCAACAGACTTTATGCTACAACAGTATCTACTAAAACTACACACTTTCTACCTAGGATTCAAGGAATTCAACAGACTTCTATGCTACAAGGAGTATCTACTAAACTACACACTTTCTACTAGGATTCAAGGAATTCAACAGACTTTATGCTACAAGGAGTATCTAACTAAAACTACACACTTTCTACCTAGGATTTCAAGGATTCAACAGACTTTATGCTACAAGGAGTAATACTAAACTACACACTTTCTACCTAGGATTAAGGAATTCAACAGACTTTATGCTACAAGGAGTATCTACTAAAACTACACACTTTCTACCTAGGATTCAAGGAATTCAACAGCTTTATGCTACAAGGAGTATCTACTAAAACTACACACTTTCTACCTAGGATTCAAGGAATTCAACAGACTTTATGCTACAAGGAGTATCTACTAAAACTACACACTTTCTACCTAGGATTAAGGAATTCAACAGACTTTATGCTACAACGAGTATCTACTAAAACTACACACTTTCTACCTAGGATTCAAGGAATTCAACAGACTTTATGCTACAAGGAGTATCTACTAAACTACACACTTTCTACCTAAGATTTAAGGAATTCAAACAGACTTTCTGCTACAAGGAGTATCTACTAAAACTACACCTTTCTACCTAGGATTCAAGGAATTCAACAGACTTTATGCTACAAGGAGTATCTACTAAAACTACACACTTTCTACCTAGGATTCAAGGAATTCAATAGACTTTATGCTACAAGGAGTATCTACTAAAACTACACACTTTCTACCTAGGATTCAAGGAATTCAACAGACTTTATGCTACAAGGAGTATCTACTAAAACTACAACACACTTTCTACCTAGGATTCAAGGAATTCCAACAGACCTTTATGCTACAAGGAGTATCTACTAAAACTACACACTTTCTACCTAGGATTCAAGGAATTCAACAGACTTTATGCTACAAGAGTATCTACTAAAACTACACACTTTCTACCTAGGATTCAAGGAATTCAACAGACTTTATGCTACAAGGAGTATCTACTAAAACTACACACTTTCTACCTAGGATTCAAGGAATTCAACAGACTTTATGCTACAAGGAGTATCTACTAAAACTACACACTTTCTACCTAGGATTCAAGGAATTCAACAGACTTTATGCTACAACGAGTATCTACTAAAACTACACACTTTCTACCTAGGATTCAAGGAATTCAACAGACTTTATGCTACAAGGAGTATCTACTAAAACTACACACTTTCTACCTAAGATTTAAGGAATTCAACAGACTTTCTGCTACAAGGAGTATCTTACTAAAACTACAACACTTTCTACCTAGGATTCAAGGAATTCAACAGACTTTATGCTACAAGGAGTATCTACTAAAACTACACACTTTCTACCTAGGATTCAAGGAATTCAATAGACTTTATGCTACAAGGAGTATCTACTAAAACTACACACTTTCTACCTAGGATTCAAGGAAATTCAACAGACTTTATGCTACAAGGAGTATCTACTAAAAACTACACACTTTCTACCTAGGATTTCAAGGAATTCAACAGACTTTATGCTACAAGGAGTATCTACTAAAACTACACACTTTCTACCTAGGATTCAAGGAATTCAACAGACTTTATGCTACAAGGAGTATCTTAAAACTACACACTTTCTACCTAATTCAGAATTCACAGACTTTTGCTACAAGGAGTATCTACTAAAACTACACACTTTCTACCTAGGATTCAAGGAATTCAACAGACTTTTATGCTACAACGAGTATCTACTAAAACTACAACACTTTCTACCTAGGATTCAAGGAATTCAACAGACCTTTATGCTACAAGGAGTATCTACTAAAACTACACACTTTTCTACCTAAGATTTCAAGGAATTCAACAGACTTTCTGCTACAAGGAGTATCTACTAAAACTACACACTTTCTACCTAGGATTCAAGGAATTCAACAGACTTTATGCTACAAGGATATCTACTACTACACACTTTTCTACCTCAAGGAATTCCAACTTTCTGCTACAAGGAGTATCTACTAAAACTACACACTTTCTACCTAGGATTCAAGGAATTCAACAGACTTTCTGCTACAAGGAGTATCTACTAAAACTACACACTTCTACCTAGGATTCAAGGAATTCAACAGACTTTATGCTACGACGAGTATCTACTAAACTACACACTTTCTACCTAAGATTCAAGGAATTCCACTGACTTTCTGCTACACAGGAGTATCTACTAAAACTACACACTTTTACCTAGGATTCAAGGAATTCAACAGATTTATGCTACAACGAGTATCCTAACTAACTACACACCTTTCTACCTAGGATTCAAGGAATTCAACAGACTTTTATGCTACAACGAGTATCTATAAAACTTCACCCCTTTCTACCTAAGATTTAAGGAATACAACAGACTTTCTGCTACAAGGAGTATCTATAATAAAAAAACTACACACTTTCTACCTAGGAATCAAGGATAAAACATAATTTCTGCTAACAAGGAGTATCTAAAGAATTACACACTTTCTACCTAGGATTCAAGGAATTCAACAGACTTTCTGCTACAAGGAGTATCTACTAAATCTACACACTTTCTATCTAGCCTTAAAGGAATACAACAGACTCTCTGGTTAAATGAGTAATCTACTAAACTACACACTTTTCTACCTAGGATTCAAGGAATACAACACACTTTCTGCTACAAGCAGTATATAATGAAATTACACACTTTTCTACCTCGTATTTCAGTGATTCCTACAGACTTTCTGCCACAGGGAACTGAACAAGAAATTTACCAACAGGAAAACTTTCAGAATCGTAACAGATGAGAGCATGCGTAGTGATTTTATTCTAACAAAAAATAGCGCGTTCTGCGCATTCGCAAACCTTTGCCAACTTCTTACTCCAACCGCTTTTGTAAATCGCCCATTTTGGATTGAGCGAAACATGCGGTCTTATCGCCAGTGGGGAATTAATGGCAACATCACTCTTCAAGAGTGATCAAACCAGCAGGAATTTACGACATCAAATTATATCCGGTTAACTGGTGACGCCTTACTCTCCCTCTCCTACTGTATGCCCCTTTCCTCTCTCCTTCTCTCTCACTCTCTCTCTCTCTATCTCTTTCTCTCCTATCTCATTCTCTCTTCCTCCTTCTCCCTCTATCTATATCTATTTCTCTCTCCTTCTCACTCATTCTCTCTCTCTCTCTTTCTCATTCTCTCTTCCTTCCCTCTTCCTCTATCTATATATGTTCTCTCTCCTTCTCACTCTCGTCCCTCTATCTCTTTCTCTCTCCTTCTCAACTCACCTCTCTCTATCTATCTCATTCTCCCTTCCTCCCTCTTCCTCTCCCTCTATCTATATTTATTTCTCTCTTCCTTCTCACTCTCTCACTCCCTCTCTTTCTTTCTCTCTCACTCATCTCTCTATCTATCTCATTCTCTCTTCCTCCTCTTCCTCTCCCTCTATCTATATCTATTTCTCTCTCTTTCTCACTCTCTCACTCTCTATCTCTTTCTCTCCTTCTCATCTCTCTCTATCTATCTCATTCTCTCTTCCCCTCTTCCTCTATCTAATATTTATTTCACTCCCCTTCTCACTCTCTCACTCCCCCTCTCTTTCTCTTTCTTCATCACTTTCTTTCCTCTCTCTTCATCTCTTTTCTTTTTCTCTCTCACTCTCTTTCTCCATCTCTTTCTCCATTCTTTTTCTGTTTTCTCTTTCCTCTCTCTCTCTCTCCCTTCTCTCTGTCTCTGTCTCTGCCTCTTTATCTCTGTCTGTCTCTCTGTCTGTTTGTCTCTTCTCTCTCTCTCTCTCTCGTTCTCCTATCTCTCTCTCTCTCTCTCTTATCTATCTAATCTATCTATCTATCTATCTCTCTCTCTCTCTTTATATATTATAGTATATATATATAATAATTTCACACACACACAAACACATACACATACAACACACACCAACACACACATATATATATATTATATATATATATAATATTCTCTCTTCTCTCTTCTCTTTTACTACCCTAAACTCTTCTGAAGTAAAAATTCCCCGCCACCGTCTCCCCACAACCCCCCCCCCCCGTCACCGATCATAGAGCAAACAGTTGTATTGTGATTGTTGGATTAATTTATGCCCTCTATTAATCCGTCAGTCTATTGTGCGGAAAAGAAACGCTGGGTGGGGGTTTATTGGGACTTAGAGGCAGCTAAAAGCTGAACTATTGTTTATCATTCTTTTGTTGGTTTTAAGTAGAATTCTTTTGTTCGTGTGTCGAATGCGTCAGCGTAAATCCTCCATACGCTTCGCCTCTTCTGCTTATCAGTGACGTTTCATAAGCAATGACAACCGTCTTGCAAATATCTTTCATATCTTCTTATATAAGGCAACATTTCTCTCGGAATCTGTCTCGTTTTGGTTTGCATTAAAACATTTTTCATTCATTCTTTCTATTTTTTTTGTTTGTTTGTTTATTTTAGCTTTTTTTCTCTCTGTGATTCTTTCTCTTAGTTAACGAATTACCATACCCTCTTTATTTCCTTCTTTCTTTCATTCTTACTTTTTGCAGCTTTTTCATTCGTTTTTTTTTCTTTGATCTTCTTTCACTTAGTTAACTAATCACCATTCCCTCTTTCTTTCTTTCTTTCTTTCTTTTTCTCTTTCTTCCTTTCTTTCTTTTTCTCTTTCTTTCTTTCTTTCTTTCTGTAGCTTTTCCTTTCTTTTTTTCTCCAACTTCATTTCACTTAGTTAATGTATTACCTTATTTCTTTCTTTCTTTCTTTTTCTTTTTCTTTCTTTCTTTCCTTCTTTCCTTCTTTCTTTTTCTCTTTCTTTCTTTCCTTCTTTCTTTCTTTCATTCTTTCCTTCTTTTTCTCTTTCTTTCTTTTTCTCTTTCTTTCCTTTTTTCTTTCTTTCTTTGTCTCTTTCTTTCCTTCTCTCTCTCTTTCTTTCTTTTATTCTTTCTTTTTTTCTTTCATTCATTCTTTCTTTTTGTAGCTTTTTCCTTCCTTTTTTTTTACCTTCTTTCACTTTGTTAACTAATTACCATTCTCTCTTTCTTTCTTCCATTGTTTCCTTCTTTCTGTCTTTCTTTTTGTATGTTTTTTCTTATTTTTTTCTTTGAGTTTCTTTCTCTTAGTTAACGAATTATGATACTATATTTCTTTCTTTCTTTCTGAAGTTTATCCTTTCTTTTTTTCTACAACTTCATTACACTTAATTAACAGTATTACCTTATTTCTTTTTTCTCTCTTTCTTTTCATTCTTTTCTTTCTTTCATTCTTTTTCTCTTTTTTCTTTCTTTTTCTCTTTCTTTCTGTAGTTTTTCCTTTCTTTTTTTCCACAAATTAATTTCACTTAATTAACGTCTTTCTTTCTTTCTTTCTTTCTTTCTTTCTTTCTTTCTTTCTTTTGCTTTGTAGCTTTTTCTTTCCTTTCTTCTCCAGCATTCTTTCACTTAGTTAGCAAATTACCAGTCTGTCTTTCTTTCCTTCTCTAACTTTTTCTTTGATCTCTTGTCACTTAATTAACGAATCACTATTCTTGTTTTTACCAAATACCCCTTCATGCACAGGATGTAGCACGAGGTCAATTTTTAGCTGAGTTGAAGAGGCTTGAATTCAGAATTTTCCTTAAGCTTCACTGGTTGTTATACTAAGGAACTAAGGATAAATAGCCCAGTCTGCCCTATTATTTACCCATAGCTTGAAGGAGAATAGTTATCCATATTTTTCCAAGTGTATTACGCCATGGGAAATCAACAAAAAAAAACTCGTTTATGATTAGATCTCGAGTCGCCTAATCTATTTCCTACGATGATAACCATTGCATGACGCAAGCCCCCCTCCACTGTGATGTGAAGTAGGGGGTTATGGTTGCAGAGTAAGTTTGATGTAGAAGTGTGTATATCAGTATTTAGAATTGTAAGTGAGTCTCAAATATCTAATTGTATAATTCGATCGTCAAGTGGTTCAAAACGATTTTGTTTGATATTTTTTCGGTGTTTTTCGGAGTTGGTGTTTGCATATCGGAGAGAAACAGATAGATTTACTACTTTCTTAGTTTGTTTAGGCCACAATAGTAAAGTGGCTAAAAAAAAAAAAATAATTAAAATGAATCCGAAAATGTGGATGTAGCTTTAATAAAAGTGAAATCAGATAAGCTGTGAAGGATCTAGAAAACATTAAGTAAATGATATCACCCAGACCCCCACGGGGTCGTGTGTGCGCGCCCGCCCTGGGTCAAAATCACAAGCGTCAATCCCAGGGGCCATCCCCCCAGGCAACACCTGCCCCCTCGATTTAAAGGAGTACGGCTGGGTTTATTGCCCAGTGCCTGAGACGCCCCCTTGAGGAGGAATGCCGAGGGGATAGACGCAATTTTTAACCCCGCCACCAATGAGTCTCGGCTTGTAGGTGGTCCTACGTTAATAGGGCCTTGTGCCTAACCTAGTACAAGTGGGGTACGAGGATAATACTCCCAACTTGACAGTATTAACCAGAGGAATCCATGGCAATATGTACAAGGGTGAGCATCTGATCACAAAGGCTACATTCAATCTGGAACAACTGTGTATCACATTTATTAATGACTTACTAAGTTTTCGAATAATCGATCATCCTTGATATATATTGAAAATTATGAATCAAAATACATCTACAAAAATACATATGAGAAGTAAACAAACAAACAATCTGTTTTGATATGGCTTTATTTAGCCGACAATTTTTGGGAGAATATGTGCTTAATTGAAGTCGTACCTAATTTTGAAAATTAATTAATTAATAATTAATCATGCCCGCCTAATTCATTAATTATTAATTAATTCATTTTCAAAATTAAGCACATATTCTCCCAAAAAATGCATATGTAATAGAATCCTGAGTACCACTCTCTTACTCACACTCTAACTGATTTTAACATTAAATAACCCACAGTTTTATTATGCAATTAAACAAACCAAACCAAATGAAGTTAATGAAAATTATTTATACCATTTTTAACATATTAAGAACTTGGAACCAAGTAACCAATAAGCACCCCAGCTGTGAGCTGTTTTGAAAGGAACACCTTTTGCTTTTCACCGTAAACTCCCGGTTGTTTGTTTACAAACAACAAACGATTTTCTTTACATTAAAATTTCACAGTAAGATTTTTTTTAAATTTGCTCATGTATATTTACAACCCAATTATTTGCTCATGTATATTTACTCATGTAAATTTACATCCCAATTATATTTACTCATGTATATTTACAACCCAATTATATTTACTCATGTAAATTTACAACCCAGTTATATTTACTCGTGTAAATTTACAACCCAATTATATTTACTCAGGTATATTTACAACCCATTTATATTTGCTCATGTATATTTACAACCCAATTACATTTACTCATGTATATTTACAACCCAATTATATTTACTCATGTATATTTACAACCCAATTATATTTGCTCATGTATATTTACAACCCAATTATATTTACTCATGTATATTTACAACCCAATTATATTTAAATAGTTTTCTATTTTAATTAAAACCCAAATTATTTATTGTTTACTTGGTCCCAACATCCTTTTATTTAAATAAACATAAAAAAATATCTCTATATAAAAAATATTTTCATTTGAATAAACATATCTGCATTTCTCTTCTAAATAAATAAAAACTATTTTAATATAAACATGTGTCATTAATATAAAAAGGTTTCTTTCTTTTAAAGTTTTTAAAACTTAAAAAAAAAATCCTATTGAATTAACAACAACGAGAAATATCTATTTTTTTTTATTAACATCGAAAACTATTTTAGTATAAAAACATGCCTTTGGGTTGTAAATATACATGAAGAAATTAAAAAAAATCTTACACTGAAATTCTAATGCAAAAAAATCGTTTGTTGTTTGTAAACAAACAACCGGGACTTTATGGTGAAAAGCAAAAGGTGTTTCTTTCAAAACAGCTCCCAGCTGGGGTGCTTATTGGTTACTTGGTAACAGAACTTAAAACATAGATTTTTATCAAAATAATTTTTTTCGGCATTAAATGACCCGAAAAGAACTGATATGCCGTAAAACAAAACAATCAAACCCACTCTGGGAGACTGGAGACCAGCCTTAAGGAATTCTAGAAAGGAACAAGTTATTGTGTCCCAATTACGCATTGGTCTCACAAGAATAACGCACTCCTATATACACCCAAACAAGAACAACAAACACAGTGTGAAACATGTCAGACTTATTTGACTGTTAAACACTTAATCATAGAATTTTTTTTTTTTCTCAAACCAGAAACCGTTATTTTAATGCAAATAATACGAAATATCTATTTGAAAAAGTCAACATAGAAGACATTCTGTTCTTTTCTAAGGAATAAGGAAATAAAATTATACCATAGAATATAGACATGAACTCAATCAATATCATACAACACGATCCTCAATTATGCTAACACATTGTTAAAACCAATTACTATAAATATTTAGATGTAGATAAAAAAAGTCGTCGGGGCGGTATCTGAAGTCGGTATCTGCCAATCAGCGAGGGAGTCTATTCCCTTTTTAATAGCGCTAGACCAAGGAGATTGTTTTTTGGCATCTGAGGTGGAGCGCCACACCTACCATCAGCTCCTTACTTCACGGCACATATCCCTGTGTTACTCATACGTTGAGTTAGCGAGGACCGGAATCGAACTAGAAACTATGTGGTTTCTATCCGAACGCTCTACCGACTGAGATGTCGATACACAACATATATTACTTCGTAAGCGCTAAGCATGACATAAACCCAGAGGGTTGATATGCCGTTAAAATCAACTAACCAAAAAACAAAAACAAAACAAAAAAACAAAAAAACAAAAACAAATGATCTAACAATCAAAATCAGAGCTTTAATTTTAAACTTCTATACAAACAATTCTATACCACTGCTGCTTTGAACCTATAACCTTCTAGCGTGTCAATCACCTCACAGGTACTTGACACCGGAACCAAATCGCATTAATGATTTCTGTACTTGATGACGCATTACATCATAATGGTTAAGATACGCGGCTTTAAAACCTGTCAATATGAAAGGTCGATTCTATACACTCGTTTATGCTCCCGTTTTAAGTAGCTTAATATAAAGGTACCTTAGAATTTAAATAAAGAAAATATTCAATAGACAATGAGATTATATAATATATGATATCAATTACGTGATATAATGGTTAAAGTTGCAGGAAATGGACTCGTCGACCCGAGTTCAAATCCTGGACGAGGATGTTTGCATTTCACAAAGCGCTAATACAGTTGGGAAAGGTATGAATCCATATAGTCTCCCTCCAGCTATGGGTAAATCGTTTTGCAGACGTTTTAACCTTTGAATAGGTAACCAGTCTAGGAGAAGGAAAATTAAAACCTGTTAAACTCCGCTTAAGAAATTGACCATGTGTTGCATCCTGTTCGTGCGGGGGGGGGGTGAATATATATGTGATCAATTATTTCAATCTAATACAGATCATTCATTCGACTGGTGTTGTAGAATATGGCATCTCGGTCGTGGGATAAAACTTCCCCCACTGGGACCAACTGTTGGCTGTATGTGGCGACCCATAATGATTGCTTATACAATTTAGGAGATTTAAAATTCCTGGGACTGGGATCCCTTTTTGCCGTTTTTGGCAGCAGCGGTGGCGGTCTTCTTTGGCAAAAAACAGCCTGGATGTTGGGCAAGACAACTCCCTGGGCGATGGGGACACCGGACAATAATTTGTTCAACTCTTCGTCATTACGGATGGCTAACTGTAAGTGACGGGGAATGATTCTGGATTTTTTGTTGTCGCGAGCAGCATTTCCTGCCAACTCAAGAACCTCAGCGGTCAAGTATTTCATGACTGCAGCCAGATATACTCGAGCACCGGCACCGACTCTTTCAGCATAGTTTCCTTTTCTCAACAGACGGTGGATACGTCCAACAGGGAATTGCAATCTGTGGCCCGGTTTCTAAGTTGTCTCGTGATAGGGAACACTCCACTTTGGCCAGGACTTGAGTTGGACGGTCGGTCGGTCGGTCGAAGAGGCCCCATCCGATCAATTGGCTGGAAATGTCTAGCCCTAGCACCTGTACGATTATCCGGACCGTATTCTTGAAATTGTTGTCATGGCAAAACCGACCCTGTTTTTCCTATAGGTGCTAGAAGGCGGTGGCTGATGATCAACCACTAGTTTATAAATAAACATTAGGTTGTTTCTTCTCATTTATTGATGCCCATGAAGTTAATGAAAATTATTTCTACCAATTTGTTGATACACAGGAATTTACAAAGAAAGAAGTTATAAGACAAAAACATCCTCGACGTATAATAACATATGGGTTGATATACCGTAATAATTAATCAACCAACCTAACATTGATAATTTATCCACAATTATATGATTTGAATTAACTATTTCTATTAAATAATAATCATTTCTTTTCCAAACAGTTATATGGGTTTATGTATTCCTATCAAATACTAATAATCTATTCATACAAACATATAATTCTTCAATAGAAACCAACACACGAGCACGCCACTGTGGGCCGTCCAGCAAAGACGTACATTTACCAACACTGTACGAATACCCGATGCAGCGCAAAGGACCTCCCAAGGGCAATGCATTTCTGGGACGGTTGGAGAGAGATTGTCATCGATACACGTGCTGCTAGCGTGAGATGATGATGATGAGGATGATGATACTTGAAACCATATAACTGTGTGCAAAGATATCATCATTATAATCATCCTCAAATTGTGCTGACTGTGCGGATTTCCTTCCTTTTTCACTTGTCAGTAATGAACAATTGTTTACACAGATATACGATTTCAATTGTTCCTATCTAATATTACTTATCTATACAACAATTATATGGCTTTAAGTATTTTCTGTTGATAATAATTATTTTCTTGCGCAGTTATATAGTTTCAAGTGTTCCTATCTAATACTGATCATGTATACATACAATAACATAATTGTGTATAAATTCGATTGTAATACTTGAAACTATATAAAGTGTGAAAAGAACTAAAATCAGTGTCATCCTCAAAGCGTGCCGAAAGCAAGTTTCCCTTGACCCCCCTCTCTCTCTCTTTCCCTGTCTCTGTCTTTTGTCTCTCTGTCTCTCTCCACTCTCTTTGTCTATATGTCTGTCTCGAACTGTCCCTATTGGTCATGGCTATTGGACACATAGGTAACCATAGGGAATATATATATATAATATATATATATATAATATATATATATATATATATAGAGAGAGAGAGGAGAGAGAGAGAGAGAGAGAGAGAGAGAGAGAAGGTAGGTAATCCGTGCTTCTCAATGATTACTATTATTAGATAGGTCCAATTACTTGAAACTATATAGTTTTGTATTTATCTACTCAGTCCCTCCACAAGGAATTAAAACCTGTTAAACTTAAGAGGTTTGAATTAAAAAGTTTTCCCATCTAGACTGAATGCAATACCAATTTCAAAATAGCCAAGTCTTCCCGACTATTTACCCATATATGGGGGAGAATAGATGGATTCATACTTATTACGCAACTGTATTAGCACTGTCAAATTCAACCATTTTCTATCACGATAGCCATTACACTACAAGCACCTCAATATATATATATATATATACATATATTATATATATATATATATATATATATAATATTGTGTGTGGTGTGTGTTGTGTGTGTGTTTGAAGAGAAAAATGAAAGTGAATCCGACGATATGTAATATAGGGAAAAAATTTGAAAACAGAGTTCAAATAAAAGGAGGGTTGCAGTGTTTCAATCTGTTTAGCAGATCTTCTTGAGGGCTTTTGTTGATATAAGGAAAAGTAAAATTTATCACAGAATAATAAGGAGACTGTGATAGTTTTTATTGATCAGTTTGTTTAAAAATGTTTTGAATGAAAAAATTAGCGCTCTTAAAATGATTCGAAATTTATGAAACGCTGTGATAAACGGTTTTGAAGGATGACGTCGAACATTCTCTTACATTATGTGTGTATGTGAGAAAAAAGAAAAGAGAGAGAGAGAGAGGGGGGAGAGAGAGAAATATATGTATATATATATATATAAGAGAGTTTTATAATTTGCTTGAAGCATTGTGTATATATTGATTAGGAGGTTGATTTAGAAGGCTATCACAATGCAGGTGTAAAGAAAAAAAATAATACGGTAACAATGGTGTTGTGTGTTAACCTGTATTTAATTCTTGAATTTTCTAGATAATATCTCTTTTTCAAAAGATCACTGGAACTGAAGTAGTCTAGTTATGGCATTTCTTTTTAAAATAAAATTGATATATATATATATATATATATATATATATATATATATATATATATACCTCTCCGTACGAGCAGGATGTGACACAATGTTAATTTCTTGAAAAGAGTTTAACAGGTTTGAATTCAGAGCTTTCCTTCTCCTAAAGTTGGGCTCTTGGTTAAAGACCACAGTCTGTCCTACTATGCCCATTGCTGGGGGAATATATGGATTCATACTTTCCCCAGAGTATTAGCGTTATGTGAATGCAAACAGCCTAGTCCAGGATTTGTACTCGGCTCGACGAATCCATTTCCTACGACTCTAACCATTACACCACGCACCTCAATGTATAAATGTGTATAAATTATTAGTATTAGATAAAAACGCATGAATCCATATAACTAAACAAATGAAGGATTATTGCGATTATTAAATAGGGTTTGTGCTTGAAACCATATAATTGTGTGTAAATTATTCGTATCAGATAATCTTGCAGGCCATACAACTGTTCGCAAAGAAATAATTATCATAATTAAATATGAATAGTTAATTAAAATCATATAATTGTCTGAATTATTCGACTGAGATAGGAACACTTGAAACCATACATCTGCAAGCAAAGAAATAATAATTATAATCCTCATAAAGCGATAGCTACTAGTTTATCTCCATCTTATTATTGTTACTTTTTATTCCAATGCTCTGCCCAGATACACTCTCCATTATTACATTACTAGATTGCCTCCATCTTATTACTTTTGTTTTTGTTATCCTAGTTACTTAAAGCCATATATAACTATCTACTGGGTTCGATACTCACTAGATCTCTCATACTCATGACCTTGTGTAAAATCCTACCCGGGGTTAACGGACTGGGTAAATTTTTTCATAGAACTATCTGCCGACTTAGAACTGATTTTTACTATAAACATTCATTGGAAATGATTTTTACGATAGCAATGCATTGGAAATTATTTTTACAATAAATATGCTTTGGACAATGATTTTTACTATAAAAATGCTTAGACAATGATTTTTACTATAAAAAAGCTTTGGACAATGATTTTTACTATAAAAAAGCTTTGGACAATGATTTTTACTATAAAAATACTTTGGACAATGATTTTTACTATAAAAAATGCTTTGGACAATGATTTTACTATAAAAATGCATTGGACAATGATTTTTACTATAAAAATGTTTTGGACAATGATTTTACTAAAATGCATTGGACAATGATTTTTACTATAAAAATGCTTTGGACAATGATTTTTACTATAAAATGCATTGGACATGATTTTTACTATAAAAATGCTTGGACAATGATTTTTACTATAAAAATGCATGGACAATGACTTTTACTATAAAAATGCTTTGGAAAAATGATTTTTACTATAAAAATGCTTTGGACAATGATTTTTACTATAAAATGCTTGGACAATGATTTTCTATAAAAATGCTTTGGACAATGATTTTTACTATAAAAATACTTTGGAAAATGATTTTTACTATGAAAATGCATTGGACAATGATTTTTACTATAAAAATGCTTTGGACAATGATTTTTACTATAAAATGCATTGGACAATGATTTTTACTATAAAAATACTTTGACTATAAAAATGCTTGGACAATGATTTCTACTATAAAAATGCTTGGACAATGATTTTTACTATAAAAAAAATTTGGAAAAATTTTTACTATAAAATGCTTAAAAAATGATTTTACTATTTGGACAATGATTTTACTATAAAAATGCTTGGGATTTTACTATAAAAATACTTGGACAATGATTTTTACTATAAAAATGCTTTGGACAATGACTTTTATATAAAAAATGCTTTGGAAAATGATTTTACTATAAAAATGCTTTGGACAATGATTTTTACTATAAAAATGCTTGGACAATGACTTTTACTATAAAAATACTTGGACAATGATTTTTACTATAAAAATGCTTTGGAAATGGAAAATGATTTTACTATAAAAATGCTTTGGACAATGATTTTTACTATGAAAATGCTTGGACAATGACTTTTACTATAAAAAATACTTGGACAATGATTTTTTACTATAAAAATGCTTGGACAATGACTTTTACTATAAAAATGCTTTGGAAAATGTTTACTATAAAAATGCTTTGGACAATGATTTTTACTATGAAAATGCTTTGGACAATGTTTTACTATAAAAATGCTTTGGACAATGATTTTTACTATAAAAATGCTTTGACAATGATTTTTACTATAAAAATGCTTCGGAAATGATTTTACTATAAAAATGCTTCGGAAAATGATTTTACTATAAAAAATGCTTTGGAAAATGATCTTTTACTATAAAATGCAATTGGACAATGATTTTACTATAAAAATGAATTGGAAATGCATTTAGCCATAAAAATGAATTCAAATGTCTCTATGCGCGACACGTGATTATTATGTCCAACCTCAGAAAGATTATCCTTCCCTTTACTCCATATATAGAATTAGACGTATTTTATTGACCCAGCACTACTTTCTCTTTTCTTTCATACATTTATTTGTTCTTTTCTTTATATATTTTTATATTCCTAACGCTTCTCGGATCTTTCGTTGTATTACTTTGAATATATTCATCCCTATCTTGTTCATTTATTTATTCGTAGTTTCTATGAAACTTTCTCATTTATTAAACAGCAACGAATAATCGGGACCAGTGAACGATGAATATGTCCTGATGACAGAGGATAAAAGAAAGAAAAAAATGTTAAAAAAGATAAAACAAACAAATACATCAAACTGTGAACCCCAAAGAGACTTGCATTGATTTGCATACAAACGGTGTTAAAAAGAAGCAAGAAAGGGACAAAAACTCTAAAAGATCAAAATAAAAGCATTAAATGGTAAAATTCAAAACTGAAGAATAATTCTTACATTCATTTGGCTGGGGATGAGTTTATTTATTTATTTCATTTTATTTTATTTTTTATTTTTTATTCTTTTAATTATTTTTCTTATTTTTTTGCTTTTTTGTCAAGTTCATTACTTGCTGCTATTTTGGGATTTTGCCATTCACTTGTTGAGTATTTCGATACGGTATTTCTTAAAAGCATTTTCTTCTTCTTCTTCTTCTTCTTCTTCTTCTTCTTCTTCTTCTTCTTCTTCTTCTTCTTCTTCTTCTTCTTCTTCTTCTTTGCACTATCTTTTTCTTTTTCTTCTTCTTTGCATTCTTCTTCTTCTTCTTTGTACTCTTCTTCTTCTTCTTCTTCTCTTCTTTGCACTATTCTTCTTCTCTTCTTCTTCTTCTTCTTCTTCTTCTTCTTCTTCTTCTTCTTCTTCTTCTTCTTCTTCTTCTTCTTCTATTGCATTTAACTCACAATACTTGCTAAGCTTCTTGTTTCACTTTATTCTCCCTTAACCCCTACTCATTCATTCTCCTTTATTTCATTCAATCTTTCTTTTTTCTTTTGTTCTATCTTTCTGACTCCTCCTCCTTCTCAGTGTTGTTGTTGGTCTTTTAATTCTCTCTCTTGTTCTTCTTTTTTCAAATACTATTACTACTTCATCTAATACTACAACTACTACTGCAACTAATACTTCTTTTCCCTTCTTTTTATATTACTGCTGTTGCTACTGCTACTACTATTATTACTATTTTTAAATATAATTCTTGATCTTATTTCTTCAATCAACCTACTACTACTACTAATACTACTACTACTAAGTAGTAGTAATAATAATAATAATAATAATAATAATAATAAAATAATTATTATATTATTTTTATTTTATAGAATTGATATTATTCATTCCCCAACTACTGGTACTAATACTAATACTAATACTACTACTACTGTTATAGCAATAGCTTTAATTACGACTACTTCTCCTATTCCTACACTTTTTCCACCACTACTATTAGTACTTGTACTTATTGTAGTTCAATTACTAGTACTATTTACTACTACTACTACTACTACTACTACTACTACTATATGCAACTACTACAACCACTTATTTCATAACATCTACTAATACTACTACTACTACTATCACTTCCTATCTCCTTCGTCTCTCTCCTCCTCTTCTCCTCCTCTTCTTCTTTTTCTTTATACTTTCTTCTCATTACCCCTTTTTGCTTTATAGTATTCTTCCTTATTTTCTTCTCTGTCTAATTCCGTCTCCTCCTTCTCCTTCTCCTCCCCTCCCCTCTTAGTCTTCTAGCTATCCTTCTCCTGCGCAAGTCTCTTCCTCTTCACACTCTCTACTTATTACTCCTTTTTTCTTTATAGTGTTCCTCTTTATTTTGTCTAAATACTCCTCCTCATTCTTCTTCTCCTCACCTCCTCATTAGTCTTCTTCCATCTACCTTCTCCTCCTTCTTCTTTTCTTCTCACTTCTCTTCTTCATATCTTCTTCGCAGTCTTCTTGTTCTTCTTTTTCTTCTTCTTCTTTTTCTTCTTCTTCTTCTTCTTCTTCTTCTTCTTCTTCTTTTCTTTTTCTTCTTCTTTCTTCTGCCTTCCTCCTCTTCTTCTCTTTTCTTCTTCCCTCTACTTTCGCTTCTGTTCCTCTTCTTCTTCTTCTTTTCTCTTTGCACATTCTTCTTCTTTTTCTTTTCTTTCTTTCTTCTTTTTCCTTCTTCTTCTCTTCTTCTTCTTCTTCTTCTTCTTTTCTTCTTCTCTTCTTCTTCTCTTCTTCTTTCTTCTTCTTTCTTCTTCTTCTTTCTTCTTCTTCTTCTTCTTCTTCTTGTCTTCCTTCTCTCTTTCTCTCTCTTTTCATTCTTCTTCTTCTTCTGCTCTCCTCTTCTTTTCTTTCTTCTTCTATCTTCTCCTCCTCCTCTCCTCTTCTTTCTTCTTCTTCTCTTTCTTTCTTCTTCTATTACTCCTTCTTCTTCTCTTCTCTTCTTCTTCTTCTTCTTTCTTTCCCTTTTTTTCTCTTCTTTCTCTTTCTCTTCTTTCTTCTTTCCTCTCTTCCTCTCTTTTCAATCCCTTCTCTTTTCTCTTCTCTCTCTTTTACTTGTCTCTTTCTCCTCCTCTCTCTCTCTCTTTATCTTCTTCTCTTCTTTCTCTTCTATCTTTGTCTCCTCCTCCTCCTCTCCCTCTCCTCTCTTCTCTTCTTCTTTCTTCTTCTTCTTCTTCCTTGTCTCCTCTCCTCCTCTTCTTCTCTCTTCTTCTTCTTCTTCTTCTTCTTTCTTTTCTTTGGATCTTCTTCTTCTTCTTCTTCTTGCATTCTTCTTCTTCTTCTTCCGCTGTTACAACTGTTGCTTGTTAAAACTTCTTTTTTTCAATAATTTTCTGTTCAAATAATCATTTTCTGTTTCTCATATAGCTGAATAAATGTTTTCCCGAATTCCAAATAAGAACAAAAAAAGAACCTCCCAAAAGCAACAAAATATCTATTGCTCCCCCTCTCCAAACACCCCACCCCTCCAACACCTCCCCCATTATTCCCTTCGACATCATAATCATCTGGATGTTACCACTGTCGACACATTATCTTTCTACTTTTTTTTCTTCGTTTTTTCCTTCTTCTTCCCCTACACGCCAACCTCCATCTCTTTTTTTTCCCCAGCTTCCTCTACATTCACTTCTGTTCTAACATGTTTGCTGCTTCTTCTGACACTCTTTTTTTTTTGTCTTTTTTTTTATTATTTCATTTTTGTCATTTCCTTCCTTCAGGTTGTTCGTCTCTTTTTCTTCAGTGTTCATCATTCATTATATCGCCCCAGGGAACAAACGTGAATTGCTCTGCTGCCTTCGAGCAGAATCGTGCCTAAATCCTCAGTGATTATATTTCAAACAGGCGTTCTTTTTTAAGTGCAAACATTTTCCTCCACGCATATATAACCTGCTGTTCAATATATAAAGATAGCATATATATATAATATAATGTAATATATTATATATTATATATATATATTATGTATATATGTATATATGGTATGCACATATATTATGTTATTAGTTAAAATATTTGTATAATATATATATATGTATATACAGTTAAAATATTTGCATATATATATGTAGTTAAAATATCTACATATATATATATATATTTATATATATGTGCACTTAAAATTATATTTACCTACATATAATATATGTAGTTAAAATTTTTACATACATATATATATATATATGTAATATATATATATGTGGTTAAATGGTTACATACATATATTATATAGTTAAATATTACATATATATTATAAATATATATATAATATTATATATATTATATATATATTATATATGAATATATGTGTATGTTAAAATATTTTAATATAATATATATATGTAATATATATATATATATATATATAATATATGCAATTAAAATATTTACATATATATATATATATATATTGTATATATGTGTATGTTAAAATATTTACATATATATTATATATGCAGTTAAAAATATTACATACATATACATATATTTGTTATTATAATTACACATATATATAGTTAAAATATTACATAGATGTATATATATATATAATATATATATATATATATATATATATATATATATATGTTTGCATATATATAATAAAACATATATAATATATATATATATATATATATATTATATATATTATATAATATATAGTGAAAAATTTCACACCTGGAGATGGCAGATGGACATGACGAAAACGCTCGTAAAGAAACCTTTATTGGATTGCTACACCAGTTCCACCCTGACATTAAAAAGATGGACAGAAAATTAGAAAGGATCGAACTAAAACTCGTCCGACAAGAATCATCAGTACAGTTTAACGAAACATGTTTAAAAGAAAAAATGCTGCCAAATACACTATATATTATATATATATATATATATATATATATATAATATATATATATATATATATATATATATATATGAATAGAATAGGATAAACCTAAAATGAATTAATATATAATATAATATATATATATATATATATATATATATAAATTAAAAAATAAATAAAGATTTTTAAAATTGTTATAGATATTTTTTCCATTTCCAATAATAGATAATTTCTCCCTTTTCTAGAAAAATAGGGTGTTATAAATTAAGGCCTTGATTATATCACAAACATTCTGCTTAATACAAAGCCTCTTCATAATTCATTCTATGATAGTATATGTTCGCTGATTAAATGGCCTATTTCGTCAGTAATAATCTGTTTGACAACTGTTGCCTTTAATTGATTAAGGAAACACTGTTTTCTCTCAACCATTTTGGTTTGGTTTGAATTGTTTGATAGCATCACTAGATACCATAAAATAAAAAGGCCTCCCACTAAAAAAAGAGGCATCAATCAAGGGATACCCTACAGTGACTATTATGGACTCGGACAACGCAGATGATCAGGCACTTCTTTCAAAGACGCCTACACATGCCGAATCCCTGCTACATAGCCGGGAGAAGGCTGCACGGAACATCGGTCTCTATGTACACTCTGATAAGTCTGTGTGTTCTAAAAATGAAGAAGGCATTGTAAAACTAGATGGTAAAACTCTAAGATGGTAAACAATTCACGTATCTAGGTAGTAATATCTCATCCACAGAAAGCGATGTTAATGCACACATAGGAAAGGTGTAGTCTGTTTATAGCAGAGTCATATTCAAATCCGATCTAACTGAAAAGTTAAGGCGACAATTCTTCGAGGCCGTGGTTATATCAGAGCTACTGTATGGCTGCACCACTTGGACCCTAACAAAATGCCTTGAGAATAAGCTCGAGCGGAGAGGCACATGAATGCTCCATGTGATCTTGAACAAATCCTGGAAACAACACCACACCACACCACACCATTGTATGGCCACTTACCCCCTATCAAACACACCATCCGAATGATACGAAAAAGACATGATGGACATTGATGATGAAGAAAGGACGAACTTATAAGAGACATTCCCCTGTGAAGCCAGCAAATGGGAACGCCAGTGCGGACCAACAACTACTAATATTGTTTTCTATCTTATTGGTATATACCATATATACCCTTCTGCCATACTCGGGTACATGAGAGAGAGAGAGAGAGAAGAGAGAGAGAGAGAGAAGAAGAGGAGAGAGAGAGAGAGAGAGAGGAGAGATGTGTGGTCTTACTTGGTACTTCTACTTCTTGCTGGTTCTTGCTGACTGCTTTCGTCTAGTTTCGTCGGCCGCCATTGTTATCTGGTCTGACTTCTATATGCTGGGTGTTGATTTTCTTCCTTACTAATTCTTCTTTGGGCTGGTCATTGTCTTAATTATCTAACAAACACCACAAGACTTTGTTTTTGCTTGATCAAACTTTATTTTCTTTTAGCCTATATTGGTTCCACCGCGGGGAGAGATGGATCCTATCAGAGCCGACAATTACGATTACGTCTACACTCTCTGGTAGCTGGCTCGCATCTAACTCTAGACTATTATCCCGTGTCTTTCATGGCGCGTTTTCAAGTAACCAAAGGGTTATAACCGTCACAGACCTCAATTTAAATATTCCTAGCTACAGGTTTGTTCACAATTCATAACCTCTCATGAATTGTAACATTATGTAAATAGGAAACTCTATGTGAGTGTATTGAGAAATTAAATCTTCTAAAGATATATTTAGGCGCGTGGTGTAATGGAGAGAGTCGTAAGAAGTGGGTACGACGACCCGAGTTCAAATCCTAGACGGGGCTGTTAGAACTAGGGAAAAATATGAATCCAACTTCTCTCCCTCCAGATATGAGTACATATTAGAACAGACTGTACTCTTTAACCTTGGTTAGATAACCAGCCTAAGAGAAGAAAATCTCTGTATTGAAACCAGTTAAACCCCGCTTAATAAATTGACGTTATGTCACATCCTGATCGTGCGAAGGGGGTTGTAAATATGAATCCAAGTTCTCTCCCTCCAGATATGGGTACATAGTAGAACAGACTGTACTCTTTAACCTTGGTTAGATAACCAGCCTAGAGAAGAAAATCTCTGTATTGAAACCAGTTAAAACTCCGCTTAATAAATTGATGTTATGTCACATCCTGATCGTGCGAAGGGGTTGGTAAATATATATATAGTGAGCAACTAGCATTTCGTTAAACTGGATATCTTTGACTGTCTAATACTATTGTACTATTTAACTACTTCTGAAAACGAGGCGATGATTTTTTTAAAGATTTTAAACTGATTAAAATCTTACTAACGTTTTTGGTAGTTATAAAGTATATTGATATATAATAATAAAATAAATGCTTAATATTATTAAATTATCTATTCAATATCCAATGCAAATTGTGTTTTAGAAAAAGTTTAGCAGGATAAGATGATATTTTTTAGAAAGTGTTTTTTATGGTTTTAAACTCAGAGATGTCTGCCGATTGAATTAACTCTTTAATATATTTTTCTTTTTCATTTTTGAAATAGGATTGAGGTTTCCTATCGTTAAGTGAAAGGTGTTTCATTGCAAATGGGTGACTAGCCTGAAATTAATTTAGAATATTTCTCTCTCTCTCTCCTTTATATATATATATATATATATATATATATATATATTATATATATATGCGTTGTGAGTGTGTCTTAGAATAACGAGACATAGAATCAACTGCGCTTAGGTAACTGTTATTTTCACCTACGCGTCTGTCGGCCGAAGTATGCATACACTATCACCGATATTTAGCACAATATAATGTATAAATATTACAAAAATATACCAACATACACAAATTACCCCCATATATATATAATATATATATAATAATATATAATATATATATAATATAATAAATGTGTGTGTGTGGTGGTGTGTGTGTATTTCGGGCAGCAGTTCCAATTAGCGAATATATGAAAGACAGAAGATAATACATAGATAAAGAGTTAAAAAAACAAGAAGAGCTAACATCTGGTTATTTCTCTATAGTAATTATATGTGAGTGCACATAGTCTCAAATATGGTGACATGGAGAGGCCAAACTGTCAATTTAAGCAAATATATGGAGAAGAAGGAGCAAAGAATGTTGAAGAAGAAGAGAAAGACACCGAGATATCGTAGTACTCTGTACTAATAGCCTTCCACAATTAAGAAAGAGTTAATAGAAAAGAAAGAAAGGAAAAACGTGAGGAAGGAGAAATAGAGCATCAACCCCCTGAGAGTGATGAGCTCTTCTAAAGTGGCCACGGAGAAGCAGAGACGACGTCAGACAAGAGAAATAGTATAGACCAATGTTGAATGAGCATATAATCTATACCCAAGTGATCAACAAACGCCTAACAGAAGAAGCGATAAGAATAAAAAGGAGATGGAGGACGCGGAACACACAATAGTAGACAACAATGTCTAATAAGAATATTGTTAAGAAACAAGAGAATGAGATGGCCATTGTTGTTTAAATAACGTACAAAGAATGAGCAGTGCCAAATAAAAGGTAAATAATAAGAAGAAGAAATGAAAAGAAGAAGTAAGTATATAAAGAAATGATAGAAGAAAAGAGTCCAAAAGAAGAAGTGAAACAAGAAAGAAGTAATATATATGCTAAGAAGAAGAAGAAAAGAGTGCATTGAAAGGAGGCAGAGAGAGCCAAGGTAAGACTAAGATATATAAAGAAGATAAGTAAAGAAAGCAAGTCAATATAGTATTATATATAATTATATATATATATCAGTCTGTTCAGTGTGGTAGACATTTCCAGTGTGTGAGACCTCGCAACGGGAATGGAAAAACACGAATTAAATTTATAATTCCAGGTAAGTCCCTACAGAGCTCAGCTATCATCAAAACACCTTAACAGAAACGTGCCGGAACAATAAAGATAGAAAAACTGGAAAGTAAAGAATACAAAGTGACAATATAGATAATGATAGATGAAGTATAAAAAGGCCGCATTAGAAAGAAAGGGTAGCGTTTAATCTGGAGGTGTCGATAAGAGTAGAGAGGAGAAACAATTAAATATATATAGAGAAAAAGAAGCATAGTAATGGAAGATAGCAATATGAAGAAGAAGAAAAGAAGAAGAAGTAAGAAAGAAGAGTGTGTGTGTACTGTCGATAAGTGTTGTGGAAGAGGGGTGAGCTTATTACGGATTATTATTCTGTCACGAATTTGTGTGTAAATTAACTTCTAGATGGATAGTGAATTTTAAGCAGGATATAAGAATAAGTGAAAAAGTGTTAAAATCCCATTATCTATCGTAACCAACCATGATTCGCCAATCTGCGGGACGTCCTGCGAGTCCGAACTCGTGTACATTGAAAGAATGGTGCCATGAAATGGTGTATACAGCAAATAAACAATGGAAACCATAAGCGGACTTTGGCACAGCCAGAGACATTTGCTAAATCCACACACGAACCACGCGAAACTACATTTTAATTAATTACATGAGAAAAAAATGGCTACCCGCACGTTACCTGAGGTAGAAGGGGAAGGAGGAAGATAAGGAATGTAAGTTATCTCAGCAGAATCCCTTATGGTTTGTATGTGGTCTTACAAATTGATTTGTTTTTGAATGAGACGAAGAGCAACATTAATGTTTCCCTTCTTTATTCTTCGATTTAATTCTATTAGATATCTTCTCAAGAGTTATAAATAAATAATTCATTATTTTTGCTTCAAAAAGGCCAGCTCTAAGAGTGATAGTAGAAATAAGCTCGGCTATAGAAGACCAAAACAAAGTTCCTGATAAGTTCAAGTCCAGCCCTCGCCAACTCAAGCGCTATGAGTGCACAGGGATAATGTGCCGTTAAAAAAAAGAAGCTAGAATGGAGGTGTGGCGCTCCCAACCTCAAAGACAGACTTAAAAAATATGAAATTGCTCACACTAGTGGTATTAAAGCGGCATAAAGTGAAAAAGGGGATAAGACTCAGCCTACGCTAGCGAATAGGCTTAGAGTGAACCGAACAAAGTATGAAAGGACCACCCCCGAACTAAACTTACACTTGATACATAAATAAGGAAAAGTAATAAAGAAAAAGTAAAGTACTAATGAAAGATAGTACTGAGAATAGTAGGAGATATATAATATATAATATATATATATATAATATATATGATAATATATAATAATGTGAAGAAAGTTCATATGGCGATATCAATATAGCAGATGAAGCGTAACGCTATAAAGAGATTGCACCCAATAGAAGACGCAGAGAAAGAAGAATATACATGATAGAGGGATTGTAAAAATAAGAGTGGTAGTGGAATAAGAGTGGTCCGCCTGTCAGAACCTAGACAGTGTTATTAGTGTTTCGAATCGCGCCATTAAAAAAAGCAAATTACTTCTCTATAGATCTGCTGAATGAGGCCTAATGTTTGCTGAATGTAATAAAAGAGAATCGACTTTTTCTCGAAGTCTGTTTACGCTTTACATATTTAAAGACCGATCAGCAAACGCACCGTAAATATACAATGATAAAATAAAAGTATAAGTAATCGAAATATATGGATAAACCAAAGAATATAAAGAGAGAGATAATGGACTATTAATTAAGCAACAATCTTCTATAGTAAGAAAAAAGAAAAAGTGAAGAGTGAAGAATGTAAAGTATGAGCAGATCGAGAGTCGGTATAAAGTATAACTATAGAGTAAATATTTAACGTATGTATGCCCTCTGACATACATACACGACCAAACCTAAAGTGGTTAGAAGAAGTAATAAGTGAATGATAGTCGAAAATAAGAAGACTGCATACTCGTTCTCCATTCTGTGCTTTCTGTAGTCAATAAAATGTTGTTGATTAAAGTGTGTGTATTGTACTATATGGAGTTAGTTGCGTTGAGGCGCGTGTCATAATGTATAAAGAGTGTCGTAGAAGAATAAAACTCGTCGACCCCGAAGATCTCAAAGAAATCTATACGCAGCAAGTATTGCATTACTAGAGGAAAGCGAGACTTAGAGAAACGCGCTTAGAGAAGAATTGATA
Organism: Doryteuthis pealeii; assembly: GCA_023376005.1. Lineage (NCBI taxonomy): Eukaryota > Metazoa > Mollusca > Cephalopoda > Myopsida > Loliginidae > Doryteuthis > Doryteuthis pealeii. Next base: position 41,531,829 of record CM042159.1, on the reverse strand, counting down.
GCAAGAAATATGCGCGAAGCAGAGAAGTAACACATGCCACAGCTATGAGCAGGTAAGAAAATGAGTAAAAGAAAAGATGTCTTAGGGCAAAAAGAACGATATCACTGAAGATATGTAAGAAAAAACCGCTGAAGTTAAAAAACTCCGACTGAGAGTAAAGAATTATAGAAGTAATGTGAAATGTATACGAAGGCCAACAGCGTATATGAAAGTGGCGGAAGGAAGGAAGATTACTGTAAATGGTTGATGAGGAGAGCGATGAGTAAGTATCTATATTATGAGAAGAGCAAAAAAGAAAAAGACTAATCTCTTCAGAGAATATGAAGCGTTCGAATATAGACCACAAGAAAGCCAAGGAAGACAAGACATATTCACAAAGACCACACAACAAATCAACAACACCAGACCTCCTCATTGTATATAAATCTATCTTGAATAAGTAATTAAATATTTAAAGGTGTAACAAGTAAATATAGAGTACGGAGATGATCGTACCAGTGAGGAAGAGACTTTTCGCCTCATGACGCAGCACAGAGAGTGTGCTAGACTTATACAAAGTCATGCGTCAAGTAGAGAGGGCGTATGGGGTATAATTTAAAGGTATAGAGGAGGATATGAGCCCACAAGGAGGAACGGGAGAACTATGGTAAGTACCCAAACAAAAGAGCCATGAAATAACATGGCCAGAAGTAATTCATCCGCATAATGCTAATAGCTAAAAAAAGAAGGTCTGAAGAACTCACACTAAAGAGATTGGTAATGGTACCAAGAAAAGGCAGAAACGATAAACCCGCACCATGAAGAGGAAGTGAGAGACTAGCAGCTCGGAAGAGACGCGGTAAGGCCTGATAGGAAGTTGATCCTTTCTTTTTAAATAAGTAAGTAGAATAAGTATTAGTATGATTGTTAAATGTAAAATAATGTTGTATAATGTTATAATAGTAGTTTAGCAATATAATAGTTTAAGTTAGTTGATAAAGTAAAGTCAGTTATATTATAAGTAATGTATATTTTGTGTGAGTAAATTCAGTACTAGTAATTCAACTACAATAAGTACCAAGTACTTAATAGTTAGTGGTTGGGAAAAAGTGTAGGAATAGGAAAGATCAGTTCGTGAATTAAAGCTATTGCTATAACTGTGACAGTAGGTATAGTATTAAGTTATTAGTATTAGTACCAATAGTTGCGGAATGAATACATATCAATTCTATAAAATAATAATAAATAGATAATAATTATTATTATTATTATTATTATTATTATTATTTATTATTATTACTACTACTTAGTAGTAGTAGTAATTAGTTGCTGTGTGTTTAGTGGCAGCATGTTTTTATGATTAGAGATACTTGATTTGTAGATTAGAAATAAACAAAATCACAACAGAATCTATTGTGATATTTATATACAAAAAAATTATTATTTTGATTTTATATATTAGTTTTAGTTGGCCAAAGACTCTTTAATTGGGTGGAAATTCGTTGGATAAGTCAACCAAAGTTCCAAGGTGAGATTTTCCCGGCACCTTCCCGAAAACAAAACAGCAGTTGCCATCAATCCCGGGGGTTTGAATGTGTTCAGCCCAAGAAATTTATTATTTTAAAAAATATAGAATTAGAGTGATAGGAGAAGTAGGAAAGAAGAAATAGATTAGAGATATTGCAATGAAGAAGGGTGTTATAGGCCATTTTAAAAAAATTTTTTAACCAAGGAGATGTGTCTTTTGTTTAATTCTAACATAAGTAGTAGTGTTATAATACGTATTTTATATGAATATTAATAGTTAAGTAATAGTATATTATGAATAAAAAGTAAGATAACAATAGAGNAAGAGAACGCTACGAATTCGATGGGAGTGAATGACACGATAAAAGAGCGATCACTTCACCGACATTGATTACCAATAATTCATATATATATATATATATATATATATATAATTATATATATATTGTGATCATATATTATTATTATTTGACAAAATATATTCATTTTTCAGAATTATATACTTTGGAATTAGCATTTTGGTAGAGACCTGATTATGACGTACTGCATTACGGAAATCACTACGAATTTAGGGAAATGAGGATCTACTGGAATTGAATACCAGGCTTTATATATTATACCCTATATATATATATATATATATATATTTATATTATTATATATATATTATATTACCCCAGCCGAATGGAGATCTACGGGATGAATACAGGTATATATATATATAATACATTATATATATATATATATATATACATTTCCTGATACCATGATAACTCCTATATATATACCCAGCGCAGTTCGGGATGTTTTCGAGGACAATTTCTATAATGTTTAGCAACCCCCTATATATATATTTACCACAATTATATTGATATGATCTGTGTAGCTTGTGGTGCTGCTGTGTGTCACATAGTTGTGCGCTCATGTGCATCGTCATACTGTCGCCCTTGTACTAGGCTAGATGTACTAAATATATATAGTTTAGTATTTATATATATATATCATATACTATATAGCATATAATAAAAGGATATTTCACCGGATAGTCCAATGATAATTGATATATTGAAAAAACATGATGATTTACAACATGCAGGGTATCATCAGGAGAAGATGTGCACGTTTCGGGGACCTTCCTCTCACGGTTTTATACCTGATCACAATTCGGCCACTCACTGTTGTTGACGGCTCCCCTCGGAACGAATATCTGAGTATTTTCAATATATCAACATTCACATACTTTCTTAACACTTCAACTTTCCGGACTGGTTTTTGAAATCTAACCTGATTATCTGAATGATTGTAATACATATGAAACTTAATTATGATGTTTGTGCCAACATAATATTCCATTGATTTAGATACATTACATCACTATATACTACTACTATTATATATACTATATTAGTAACTATATTATATTTATTAGGGAGAGAATAGCGAAGAGGAGACTTGCGCTGACAATGCCGCCAGTAACATTACCACGGGCTCGATATTATAATATATTATATATATATATATTAATATATAAATGTAACTTAAAATTGTGTTGTGTGTGTGTGTGTGTGTGTGTGTGTGTGGTGTTGTGTAAGTTTCCGATGTGTGTGTGCTTGTACGCATTCATAATTTTACGTGTACTTAAATAGGAACAATTCAGGTATTTCATTTTCTTGTTTAGACACATTATAATTGTACATTATATCAATGATTAATAACAAATCATTAGAAAAACAGTTCTTTAATATCTTGCAGAAATAACCCGACATCTAACTCGGGAGAAAAATTTTTAACGGCCTTAATTATCAATCCTTGATGTTCGAAATGTAATAATATCTACGTCTATTTATGTCTTCACAATTTCAGATTCATTTCCAAAGGTTTTTAAATTGATGTTAAATTCATTTTAAATTTGGAAATAACTGAAAAGTTATAATGTAATGTTGTATTCAGCGAAGAAAAGGGCAATAATGTAAATGTCACCAATAATACACAACCATACACAATATATATATAGTATAATATATTATATATTAATATATATTATATATATATATATATATTGATGTAGACTAAGAGGGAAAGTTGGTCAGAAATGCAACTCAAAAAAGCACAGGATGAAACAGTTTTGTCTTCGTGGGAGTCTAGTCAGAGCTAACTTTATAGCAAGCATACGTTTAATACGGGATTGGTGGATAGTGGAGGTAGCAGTGGTGGCGGCGGCGCGGGAGAGGTCAAGGGGTGAGGATGTAGTGATGTGAGATTAAGGAGGACGGGGATTTAGGTAGAATGACGTCGCTACTGTTTCACCTGTGACTTGTTATTGAGTTGTTCTTTTGACCTTCTTTATCTACATCATTCGTCGGATCCTAACCTCATCTCCCTTATATATATAAATTATATATAATATATTTATATTATATATTATATATATTATATATATTTGTTACGATTCGAGTTGTCACATTGTAAGCCTGTAGTTGATTCATATTTGAGTGAGTAGATTATTCTGTGGCATAAGTTTTTTCTTTCTTGAGTAGAAGTGTAGTATATGTTACATCCTTGCCTTGTACATACTCGAAGTTACAAAGTTTTGTATCAGATATAATCTGTCGTTGACTTGTTGGTCTTTCCTTAAGAGTGCGTCATGGATCTTCTGTTGAATGGGAGGATGGTTTATATAGAAATCGTCTTTTGTTCTCATTTCTGTGTTATGTGGTGAGGCTCGATCTGGTTGTTGGGCTGATGTTGAGTTGACTGGCAATTCGTGTGATGTTATGGAGTGTTGGAACAACTTGGACTCTTGATTGTGCATTATTGTCTATAGATAAACAAGAGCGATTACTTTTTCCCAGGAGATTTTCTATTTTCCCCCAGTAAAAATTGCTGAGCAAGAGTCCACGTCTCATCAATCAAGCCATATGTTTTGGTCGGCAATTTTCATTTCACGTAATCAATACAACTGCATGTTTTTAACAGGAAATATCTTAAAAATGTGTTCTTAAACAATTAAAGTTAATTTGAATTATGCGCAAGTGCAATAGAACATTTTATATTTTTGTGTTAAAACATGCAGTAGTTGTTTTATTCGAACAAATTTCGTATTTTCGTGTATATTTACGGTGAAATGAAAATGGCCGACCAAAAAACATATGCTCTCAAAGAAATAAACAAGAGTAGGTACTCTCTAAAAATTTATGTAGGCTAATGTGCAGTACATTGAAATAGCAAATTTTGGAATAAAGAAACAAATGAGAGTTATAAAAACAATGAGAGTATAAAATGAAGGTCATGCAACAAGTGTTCATAAACAATGAGTGTCATGCAGTGAACTGCTACAGAATGTTATAAAAATGAGTGTGTAGGGAAATGCTATAAAAAATTACTCTCACTTATTAGCTTAAATGTTTAGATACCTATTTTTAAAAAGTGCTTACACCCATTTCATATCGAATTTCACAATTACGACCGTTGGGAGAGCAGTCTCTGTCTTCTTTAGTGAGAAGAGTGCAATGGTTTGTCTTAGTATCTGTCTTGACGTTATATGTTAGATTTCAATTAGGAAATAAAAATCTCTTCGCGAAAATTGCAACACAGATTGGAATGTTTCCTAGTCTTGTCAGTATTCGTCCTCATTTTCATCTTGACTTAATGGAGCAACAAAGCAAAATAATGAAAGTTATATCAAAATACATTCCTTTCCTTATCCACCTAGAGAATTTAAATTTTATGTGTCTTTACACTAGTATGTTGGTTATTGTGCTTGCTGTGTATCTTGATGATCTACAAATGTTCTATTATCTGCATACACTTAAATCGTTTGTCTGTCTGCTCGGTCTGTCTGTCTGTTATATAAAGTTATTATATATATTTATACTATACATCATATAATTTAACTAAAAACTATATTGGTAAAGAGATGAAAGAACAAAACTCAGGAACAAATCGTGTGTAGTATATTTCGTTGGAGTTTTGAACTTTCAGCTTCTTAGCTTTGTGATTATTAGGCGCCAACAAGTCTCGATGACCCTAATATTCAATAAAAGCAGCAAGAAGACTGAAGTCACATCAGCGAAATATCACAACACATTTTGTATGAGTTTTGTTCATTCATTCCTTATTTTCTATTCTGTCGAGATTCCTTTCAACCCCTTTTCTCATTATATTATATATATATATATATATATAATATATATATATATATATATATACAAAAACAGAAGGAAAGACTATGTCGAAATTAATATTATTATTCATAAGGTATATATCATTTATTATTTATTACAATACATCTGAAATATGTAAAAATATAAATACAAATCGTCTATATGAATAGGTTAGTGTCTCGATTTGGTAATCCTACGAAAGTAACCATTCATATCACCATTATGTATGTATATATATTATTATTTTATGTTTTTGCCTTGAAGGCAATTAAATTGCATGTATCGCATAAAAATTAGTAGTGACATCGCTGAAGAGACTTAATTAAAGTACGAAAACAGTCTGTAACGGTTTCTGCATAGCGAGCCATTACCTTGCCGGGTACTTGGTCAGTTTTCTTTTCTTAATTTATTGATTTTATGCGATACATGCATTTATTGCTTCAGGCAAATATAAATAATATTTATTCAACAATGCTCTATAAATACAAACATCCAAAAATCGATAATATATATTAATAAATTATATATATATTATATATATATTACTAATATAATATGATCAGTTACGATTCATGGACTATGGAACCGTATATGTGACAAATAGCCAAGGAAACTGGTATCATAAAACATATAAATTAAAGTATTTATACTCAATTATATTTTACGTATCATTACTCAACTCTACATTCATCATCACTATACCATATCAGGTCGCGGCTGGTGAAGTATATCCATGATCTTTTATCCCGATTCTACCCAATTGGTCATCACTGCTGTGACGTTTAGGTGGTATCCAAAATCGGCGAAGGGTTCCATTGTAATTACAACTCCTCAGTTCTCGGGCATTCACCTGACGGGCTCAGTGCAGAAAGAATACACCAATTTCGTTTTCTATAAGTCATTCAATAAAATACTGTCAAGATGGTGCCTTTCTCACATACTGTCTGCATAATTGTGTGGTGGCGTGGGTTTTTCTTGACAGATACCCTGTAACGAGATGAAAGGGCCCTAGTGGAAAAATAGCACAGACGTGTTGGGAACCGACCCCAAGGGCGGGAATCTGGACCGTCTCGTATTTTAGATTAGTTTGAAGTCAGTTTTCTCACCAGATGAAGCAGAACAACGTTGCTGCAGAGGTTTTAATTTAAACCGCGCGTGTGAAATAGGATGCGTATCAGACGACCCTTAAAAGTTGGTTTATTTAAACATTTCATCAAGGCTAGATGATTGGGGTGAGAATTGATGGATGGCTTTCGTAAATGACAGGAGCTAGAACAATTTATAAAAGATTTTTTATAAATAATTTGTCTAACTCCTGTCATTTAAATATCCATCACTATTCTTCACCCATAATTATCCTGTCTAGGTTAAATAAAACCAAAACGGTTTAGAGCGTCGACAAATAATTCATTCTTATTTTTGAATACTTCGTTTTTTCAATTTCTTAATATTGTCGGATTTATGGTGTTGTTTGTTAACTTGTGATTAAAGGCTTAACAAACAACACCCATTCTTACCTTATTTATTCTTTAACCTTGCATGGGGAATACAATGCTTCAGCCAAATTATAACCTTATATAATTAAATATATTATAATATATATATATATATATATCTATATATGTATGAACAAAAGTAAAAGACAAAAGGAATATTTCTTTATAATGCTATTTTCTCAACTAGGTTTCGACCTAAGTCATCGTCAGGAGAAAATGTTCTTATTTGAAGAACATTGTTTTTAGATTGTTTGAAAGGGCATTATAGGAACTATAAAAAATGGAGTATTTGAGGGTTTTGACATGCTATTAAAGAATCCGGTTAGGGTGTTTAGTCAGTAGCAGTCCATTTGTTCCGGTGAAAACTCCTTATTCTTATATATAATATATAATATAATATATAATATATATATGTAGTATAATTAATATATATATATATATATATATAGGTTGGTTTTAATACTATACATACACTGATATTGTAAATACATATATGATATATATACAATTATGATATACAAGGTGGGTGTATTTGTATATTCATATATCTGAATGGTGGATATACGTTATATAATATATAAATAATATATTATTAAAATATTTATATATATCACTGTCCTAGGAAATAGATATTCCAAACGAAACGAAACGTCTTGTGTAAAATATCAATTTGGTTATATTAATAATGGCTCTAAAGACAGAATTGAAAGTCTATCATGAATTAAACATGTGATTAACAACACCTGGGCCTAATTTGATGTTGTAAACATAATCGCCTCAATTATTCACATCAGAACTTCCAGGATCAAATGTTTACAGATGGGCTGAGCTTGTTGTTGTTGTTTAGCGAAATCAATAGTAAATAAAGTTAGATACCTGTTTCAGTCAAGATGGCGACAAAAGGGTTAACGATTGCAATGCGGGAAATAGGGTATGTGCTGACAGATGTTTCTGTACACAAAGAATTAGAGCGATGTATCTGTTAGGTCCGACTTAAAACGGTTTTCATGGTAGGACCTGGACCAATATAGGAGTAACGACGGGTCCATTGTCCCGAAAACTCAGACTTACAAAAGAGGGTAAAATCTCCTCAGCATTCTCCACAATGTCTATTGTTCTCATCTATTCCCTCTCCTCTTCCTCTCTCTCTCTAATATATATATATATATAGTATAATAATTATATATATATGCTTAGACTAATTTTACTGTGATTAAATATAACTCTATTATATGTGTTATATAGATATATTTATTATATAAATATTTTATATAACACATATATATATATATATAATATATTTATATATATATATAGAAGAGAAGAGAGACGAGAGAGAGAGAGAGAGATTTGTGTTAAAATATCTTAGGTTGTAATTCTAAGCAGGAAAAACCCCCCCCCCAATTTTCCCCCGAAAAAAAACATTTCCCCTCTATCCGGGATCGAACCCGACATAATTTTCGTCAGCAAACCCTTTCACCTACTGTGCTTATAGCGGCTGTCAGAAGTGAATATTAATTGATACATCCCACGCGGAATGTTTTTCAGATCACAGAACTCTAGACTGTAGCAGCGGACAGACGAATAACTGATAATACATATAAATCACACACACAAACACCACACACACACACACACACCACCACGTGCTGTCATGAATTAATATTATATATGTTAAACATTATAATCAACAATATCATATATATTATATATATATATTATATATACTGAACCATTAATACTATATATATAAAAGTAAAGTAAGCACGGGCGGCCTAGTCAGCGAGGGAGTCTATACCCTTATTGTCTAGCCAAGAGAAATTGTTTAGAATCTGGGGTGGGGCGCCACACCAAACAATCAGCTCCTTTGTACCGCAATATCTCTGTGTTACTCATACGCTGGTTGGCGAAAGAGGTTTCATCGAACTAGGAAACCTTGATGTCGTTAGCCGAGACGCTCTACCGACTGAGCTAACCGATGCATATATGTGGATATATTATATATAATGTGTATAATATAATAATTAATAATTATATATATTTATTATATATATTAATTTTGTAATATATAATGTATTATTATTATATATAAAGTATATATATATTATTATATATGTGTGTGTTGTGTGTGTGGTGTCGTGTGATATCGGTGTTCTGTGTTGGTGTGCGGTGTGATATATTATAATATATAAATGATATTTGTATTATTAATTTATACGTCACCACACCACACCCACACATATATCTATCTTAATATATGTGTTGTGTGATGTGTGCGTGTGTGTGTGTGTGTGTAGTGTATCATATCAATGACGGAATATTCTAGATAGTTAATATCAACACCAAAAAGGTTAATGTACACAACGAAAAATATGGTTTATCTGATTTTTAAATGATAAAATAAAATTAAACCAATCTTATCAATTCTTTCTCGCTAATGGCATTATTTCCAAGGCAGCACCGTATTTATATTATTAACCTCCAGCATTTACGGTTTCAGCTTCAACTCATAATTTAAAATACAAAAGACGAGTTGCAAGTTTTCATATTTGTTTTAAAAAGTTGTATATAATGTAAATAAAAGTATTATGAATGATCAATGAAAAAAATATTAATTAATGCCAAACATAATTGATTGTTCGCGTTTTGTGCTAAAATATATATGAATATATTATGTTGAAATAGGGCAATTCCTTGTTAAACAGACTGCGTAATGGAAATGAATATTGATATTACACACACACACACGCACACACACCACCAAATACACAGAGACACACGTTTATATATATATTTATATATTATATATTAATATATATATATATAAAATACACATGCAATGAAATTACTCACACATATATGTAGTTGTAGTGTATGAATATTATGATATATATATTATAATATATATAATATTATATATTATCTTATATAATATATATATAGTAAATTATATATTATATTATATATTATTATATAATAACATGCAATAATTACACTCAACATATATGTGTATGTGTACTGATGATATATATGTATATATATATATATATATATATAATAAATATATGATTCACATATATATATATATCTATATATTAATATAAAAATATAATGAATCACAACGCAACGACACATTTAAACTTATATATAATTATATATATATATATTATATATATAATATATATAATATATATATATAATACAATGAGGAAATATATATATCTATGATTTATCCTCTTTTATTATTGTCCAAGCAATCTTATGTATCCGATATTTTGGTTGTACGACATCTTGGCTGTTTTCTTTTTTTCATTTTTCCTATCGGTGAAAGTATGGTTGATATATTTTACTACCAAATTTTGCCCGTGTTTCTTACCGCAAGGTTTCAATAGTTCTGTACTCATATTTATATATATATATTATAATTATATATAATATATTATTATGGTTGTAGATCTAAGAATACTCCGTATGTTCTAGTAGTATTTATATTGAGTTATTTGGGTTAGTATCGTCTGTGGGACGGTACATATATTCTAAAGGTTCAACTCCTACATTACACTACAATCAGCGCTTATGTACACCGCACACAAGATGAACTACACTGAACACAAGCTACCCCCACTTAAAAAGAAAAAAAAAAACAGAGCCAGCACACTCTGTCCTTACACAGTCTGAAACAGGGAGCTATAAAAATCCATGAAATCTTGATACTACTGAATATAACGAAACTCTACTTAAAAACAACTCAGTTTCTGATATTCCTCTTTATTGGCTTCATATAAGTCCAACCTAATATTATATGTATTCCCACAAACGGATACATATACCAAATAATCTCATTATATATATTATTAATATTACTAATATATTTATTAATTTATATTTATGATAGATAAATTGATTATGGATGATTGGCTATTCAATATTTATGCCATATTGGAACTGGACAGATGATTTAGGAACTTAAATTACATGTTAAATAGATATCAGATATTGATATTATACTAATCACCCCTCCGCAAGAACAGGATGCACTCAATAGAAATTTCTCATGCGGATTTTAAAAGTTTGAGAGCAATTTTATTTGTTTAAACTGGTGTCCTACCATGGTTTAGACACCCAAGTTAACTCTCTATAGCTGAGGGAAAAATCGTGGATGCATACTGTCCCAAGTGTATAGCGCGATTTTTTTTATTAAAGAGGGGCCTAAAAGAGGACGACGAGTGGAAGGACACCAGGAGGAATAGGTGGAAGAGCGATAATTGAGTTGTGCATCCGTGCGCGGCCGTAAATTAAGAACGAGTGCAGATGGTCATCCGGCGAATTGCTACTGCTGGCCGAGGTGCTAACGCGGTTTTCTCCGAAAATTGACGGTTATATTATTTCACTATGAAATATAATACTAGGGCCTTATTTTCGGGGGATTGTCGACAGTGTTTGTGTCGCCAATTGATGGGATTGTAAATCATTATTTCTTTCTGATTCTCAGCTCTGGGAATGGGAGCACCCTGACATTGCTCCACAGGTCAACCCTGACCCGGGTGGTCCGTGCTATGTATGAGTGGGAATTATTTAAATGCTTTGATATATATCATCTATTGAGAATGCTTTGTAGTATTGAAGAAAAAAGTACTTAATTACTGTCTTTTTTTGTGTCGGTAGTATGCAATCAGTTACTACAAATAGTCAGTGGTTGACATGAGCGTGCATATATATATGATCTTACATCACAGTAAGTTGCCTTTATGTGTTAACTATATACCTGACTTACATGAATCTGTTAAGATTAATCCAATTTTTACCTATATGTAACTTTTTATCTATGTTTATTTAGTTTGCCTAATTAAAGTTATATATATTATATATATATATATTATAATATATATTGATTATAAATATATATATATATATAATTGAGGAAAACATTTTATCTTACCACCATGTAAATTGATAAGATAATGAAACAGGCTTGCAGATCAAAGTCTTTGAGGTTATCTTATGGTATTTACAAGTTCTACCTCACAAAATTTTTACTAAATTAAGAATCAGATGGTTGGTATTTAGATTTTATTTTTTACTGAATTATTCTAAGCATGTTTCTTAAAAAATTTTTTTTAAATATATCCACTCTTACTATACAATTATTTCTACCATTTATCATACAATTTCGTAAGTTACTAAGAAAAAAAGTATCTTTATTTTATGGATATTGATTCGTATGGCTTATTATTATAATTTGTGTGTATGTTATCATTACTAAAATGTTAGAGTGGATCCAGAAGTTGCAGTTTGTAAGGTTCTTTGTCAGTCTATTTACTGTCTGAGCCTTTGTTATTTATGTGTATTTAATATACCATATAATAAATTATTCACTAAAGCCTTATCTAAAAAATACAGACAAATAATATAGAGTTAGTTGTCACAACTTTATACAGTTTAAAAAATATGCATTGATATTATATCATATTTTTATAGACTGATTTGATATTATTGAAGTGAAAAAAAAACTATGATATGTGAGGAGAAAATATTGTTTTGATTACTTCAGAAGCCGGGTTGCTCAGTCTGGTAGATGCGTCGTGCTCAAGTCATACCGGCGCGCAACTCAGGTATGAGTAGCCAATGATCTGTGCAATAAGAAGTAAGGAGCTAATGGTAGGTTGGTGACCCCACTCAGACGCCAAAACAATCTCCTTGGTTAGCGCTATTGGAAAGGGATAAGCTCCCGTGCTGACTGGCTGATTCGACATAGAGCGCCCCCCGACGACTTCATATATCAATACAGTTAGTAAAATACTAGTTTGTAATATGAAGTGGAACTACATATTCTTTTTTTTTATATTGTATGATTATTTTACAGAATGTTTTGATATTATTGAAGTGAAGAAACTATTTAAAAATATACTGATTTTTTGGTATGGATAACATAGTAATAATAGTAGTTTGTCTTATGAGTGGATTATTTAAAAAATGTTTCATATCTTTATATATATTTTACATAAGCTTTGACAGTGGGGGATTATCAGGCCTCAAATATCACCTAAAATTCTAAATTGAGCCTATTTATCCATCAATAATTCTACGCTCAGAATCATGAGAAAAAAACAATGAAAATCTACATAACTTAAATTTTATCAAAATACGTATACTTATAATTGCTGAAATGGCCACTTGGGGCATCTTTGAGCCCCATATTCCCCAATTCTCAACGAATTCAACAATCTTTTACTACGTCGATTATCCTCATCGAACCTTTTTCTGATGTGGTAGTATAGCAAACAGTGATACTATGTAGTTCTTAATATGGTGGGAACTATTTTGAAAAAAATGCTTGATATTTTGCTTCATATTTTACAGAATGCTCTTGATATTTTACTTGAAGTGAAGAAAAAACTATTTCAGAATATGTCTTATTCTTGCGAGGTACGTGCATAAAATTGCTTATTCAGTTATTCTTTTTATAGCATGAAAAAAATAAATTCCCCGAACGCACCGTATTTATTTACGATAGGAGCTATTTATTGCTTGATGTAGCAACTAATTCAACAGAGGGAAACACAAACTCAATTTTTGGACTGAAGAAATAGGAAATAAATGAATAGTATGATCATTCACAATCTTCAAGTCATGCTGACATTACGAATTCCTTGATACTCTCTCTCTCTCACACCGTACTAAGACCATCGCCCAGGTGAGTCCTCAGCACGCGACAGCAGTATTCTGATAATATTCTATTGTATGTAGTTTTTTGCTGGTCGGCCAATATGGATATGTTTATGTCTAAACGAGGTTACAATAGTTTTAAAACCAGTCTTTATTCTCTCCGATGGTAGCTAGCTAGTCCACAAGGAGGTTATTTACATGCAACAGTAGAGAAGTTAACGGAAGAAAGACGTCTCCCTCAAGAGGGGATTCGGACAGCTCGAGAGGATAAATGTATTTAAATTGTGGGGGGAGAGCTGACAGGGTGCATACAAACATGGCCGCGCGTAGTGTTGCAGCGAATCACATCGGTATTTGCAGATATACTACAATTGAATTTGCTTTAGCATTAAAGCAGTGTGTTGCTACCATACTAATATGAGTGTATATTTACGTATGTGTAGTATGTAAAGTCACCTGATACCCTTGGTTGTTATACAGATATACTATTTTCTTGAATAACTTATCTTGCCACGTGGAAATACACAGAAACGGGTGTAGCTTAATACATTTTATTAAGCCTGCCATCCGGTGCCAATGGATAAACATACAAACACAGAAAAATAAGTAAAAACAGACAAATAATACTAAATAGAGAGAGGGTCAATTCGGTATAGCAACGCAGCAAGTCGTCTGACATATCCTTGAGTTAGTTAAATTCACTGTTAAAGTTATTGCTAATTTTTATGTTATGAGCCAGGCCATTCGTCAGGTGTTGAAGGGTGTTAGCTACCTACAACACTTCTCATAGTTTGAGTAGATAGCTTAGTCTATCTGTTTTCTTCTCTATTCTTGCTATCTGGCTGCTCTTGGCTGCTATATGTTTTTCTTAATCTGGGACGTCTTATGATTTGTTTTGAATTCTTATAGATCAACAAACAAAGCTTTGCTGGGTTTAGGCTCTTAAATATATATATAGATCCTATCAAGTCAATACGCGTGTGGATTAGTTTCAACAGGCGGAGCGCCTTAAAGATCTGTCTTCCTCTTCAGCGCTAACTAAATTGGCTATTGTAAATCTTTCACAGGTCAACACAGGGTTAACAAGTGTCAATATTTTTCCCTGTTTTTGTCACTTAAACAGTAGTTTTGGATATAGCATACACTTACCGCACTAATTAATTCGTCACCTATTTATATGTAACAAGTGTACGAAGACCATCACGACTTTGAAACCTAATCTTGGGTGTATTTTGTTCCTAATCGCTAACCATAGCTGGAGTACAGTTTAAGCGTGTTATTATTATTTTCTATGTATGTACTCTTACCAGGTCTGAACCTATTGCTCGAGAGAATGACCACTTGGGACTGTTGTTAACCAACGCCTGTTTTATCCACTACGCTATTGTCCAATATACGGTGGGTCAAAGTTCCGTGATGGCTCTGAGTCGACAGAGGTTCACGAGTTTTGGAAGGCTCACGAGATAATTCAACGAGAAGTTCACGAGTTCGAGATGGAATTCCTGAAGAAGGTCTGAGGGACTTGTTGAAACGTTGTCAGTAGGCAAGTTTGAGGACAAGTCCGATGAAATCCAATAATCTAATATCAAATCTCATCTACAAATCAGAGAAAAGTATACGAAGGGTTACCAACACGCTATGGGGGGCAATCTGCATACAATGGCAAAAAGGATAGTCACCAGGACTGTATTGTGTAATGGCCGAGGTTTCCTTAACCACATTTTAAGCAACTTGACCTTGGATTTCAAGAGAAGGAAGTACAGGGTGGCGACAATTCGAATTTGTGGAATCGTAACACAGTATCAAACTGAAAATACTTAACATAAATGTCAATTAGAAAGAACCATAAAACTTCATCAAGCGGAAACAAAAGAAAACATCACAAGAGAAATATCACATTATTTAACCAGGGCAACCTGATTGTCAGATTAAAGTAGACTTAAGAAACAAATATATATAATATATATACGTGTGTAGTGTGTGTGTGTGATTGTGTGTGGTGGTATGATATTATATATATTTTTAAATAATTTTGGTACAGACAAATTTATATGTTTAGGGTTAGCATAGTGATCACACAAGACAATGGATGGAAACTAAAAGGAGGAATGAAAGGAGAAAAAAAGTTTATTGATAAAAACAAGGGCCCTTTCCAGTGCTTACACCCGGAATCGATATTAAAAGTAAGTTGTAACATTAATACGACGGAATGGATCTGGAATAAGGAATTTATTCGGGCTGATAAAACTTAAAATCACGACGAAAGGGCTCTTGTGTTATCCTAAACATTTTTTCTTGCTTTATTCCTCTTTAGTCTTCTCATTGTCCATTGTGTGATCACTTATGGATAACCCTAAACACACACACACCACCACACGACACACACAACACACAAAACATATTATATATTTATATATATATATATATATATATATTATATAATAATAAAGAAACGGCTTACCCGCTTGTCTAGGTAGATGTGTGGGTAATCCTGGTATATTGATTTGTTTACTTTTCGAGATTTACAAATGCTGAAAATTTATTTAAGTAGTATTTGCTATTTCTATATATTGTCCTGATCTTTATTGTTTACACTCCGGCTTTCTTCGGGTGTTCCAGTGTCGAACTCGGGAACCTCTAAAGTAAAGTCAGTCGGGGTGGCCTAAAGTCGTTATCAGCCTATCAAGTGAGGCTGTCTATCCTTTCCAATCGCCTGACAAGGAAGGACGGATTTTCCATCTGAGGTGGAGCGCTTACACTACCATCGCTCGTTACTTTACCGATCAATCCCGTTGCTACTTATACGCTGTTAGCTGGTATCAACTGGGAACCCTTGTAAGGTTCTGTTTCGAAACGCTTTACACTTGAGCTAAATGTTTCGAATGTACTGTAACATGTTAATGTTGTTATTTTATATTTAAATAATCATTTTTCTCTTGGCGTAAGAAATTTTGGAAACTAATGTTTTTAGTAAACTCAAATTTTCCACCCTGTCGGCTGGGCGTTTTTTAGGGGGGTTGGGGGGGCAATGGGGGGGGGGGGAACTGCACCTCTGCAGCAGGAGAGTAAGACTCCCACCAATGGGGCACTGTTGGCCAGTGCGGTGGCGCCCGTGATGCTTTAAGGATAGAGTCAGGTAGAGCCAGTGATGAAGCATCATGACATTGCAATACTCCACTTTGGCCCTATCTTGGCTAGACGGGCGGTCGGAGAGGCCCCTCTGATCAATCGGCTGGTCACGTCAAGCCCTAGCACCTATATGATTTTCCCACCCTATTGCCCTTATGGCAAGCCCAACCCTTTTATCATATGGGTGCTAGAAGGGTGGCTGCGGGTCTACATGTCCTGGGAATGACCTTAAACTCTATCTGATGGTGAGGTTCCAGTTTTGGAGGTTTGGGGAATGTGGAGCACCCTTTATCACCATTGCTCCCTGGTTCACTCTGACCGGAGTGGTAGTACTTGTTAGGGTCCCATCTATGGGTTAAATAGAAAAATGTATTTATTAAAAAATTGTATTATCCATTAAGAATTGATTTATTTCAAAACTTTATCGACATTAAATGACCCACTGAGGTTGATATGCCGTAAAACAAAACAAACCAAACCAAAACCAAATCAATTTTTAAAAACTCATTTTAACACATTCTAACTCAATTTTTTAAATCTATTTAACCCATGGGGGGGGGGCACTCTAACAGGTACTACCACTCCGCTTCAGAGTAAACCAAGAAGAAATGACAATGAATGGGTACGCCACACTCCCTAGAGCTCCAGAATTCGAAACTCACCACTAGATGCAGTTTAACGGCATAACCAGGACACTAAGATTCTCAGCCACAGCATTCTAGCACATATTTCTTAAAAATGGTTGGTAGCTTGCCATAAGGGCAATAGGGTTGGGAGAATCGTATAGGTGCTAGGGTTGGGGGTCAGTAAATATCAAGGAATTTATCTTATCAATACACACGAATCAGATTTTTAAAAATACCTTAACTGAAGATGCACAAACCTGTAAGGAATTCTAATTCGTTTTGTAGATAAGGCATTTATATTAGAACAGTGATTACTAAATTGACCCGGAAATAAACGAGCCAAATCCCCTTTGAACGCTGTAGATATGGGGCATTTTGCCAAATTTCATTGGGCCGGGCAAAAGTGTATGTCAAGGGTGGAGTTTGTGTTTCTCATAGGCGATGATTTGCAGGTAATCGATAAATACGTGCAGATATTGGTTCATATACCGGTTATTCAGTTTGGTTTATTTATCTAACGGTATGTCAACTCCTAATGGGTTATTTAATCCTGGATGTTGAATCGTTTCTGAACGTTTATTTGTTTTATATTGATGGGCGTACCATCGGTTTGGGACACTTAGCGTAGAAATAGAATGGAATTCAGGTGCTGTTGAATTGAAATCTAGATCGTTAGATTGAGTGACGTCCGATGACCTCAGTCTGACCCCTGTTTCCTGATGCGTGGAAACGGTGGGAATAAAAGTAAGGCCTCGTTAGTTGATCGGCGGCTGGACCTCATGATATAAGGACTGTTAGTTAGCAAGTCCGCGACTTATCGTCACGATGTAAAGACGTAGTTAAATGGACTTACCCGGCTAGGATAATGTTAAGGATTCTATGGTTAAGAAAAATTAATAAAATGTGAATTCACAAAATAAATATGCCTTGAGTTTGTCCCTAAAAACAAACCAGCATCTTAAGAAAAAGAGAGAGAAAAGAATTATTCCAGTGACGAGCTTTAGAGGACCAGCTTCATTTTGATGAATAATACATGTTCCTGTCCTACACAAAATGTCATTACTTTTTTTACTCATCCTTGTTTATACCCAGAACAAGTATACAACACATTTTCAATGTTCCTTTGAATTTTTTTCTAAAGGATTGCACCTTTTTATTTGTTTAAACAAGGATTAATTTATGAGCGACGTTCTCCTAAGGACTCCTCCACATGAACACACTAGTATTTCCCGATGAGCAAAAACTTATATTCCTCTGATTTATGTTAGACTAGAAGCAGCTATTCGGCGTCGCCTGGGTAGAGGAGAAGAAGCAAAAAAAAAAAAAAAAAAAGGAAAGAAAAAGAGGTGTAATGGTTTGCAAGCAAGTCTTGCAGATCCTTTACTACTGAATTGCGAGTTTGATACTCGCTGACTACTCCATAAAAATACCAATGTGAAATGACCTTACATCAGGAAAATAATTCGCCTGGCTAGGGGAAATGACATATCGCAAAAAATTTTAATCGACTAATTTACAATTAGAAAAGAATAGAATATAAATGGGACGATTAGTTCATTAATATTTCAAAGGGTAAAAAATTTAAATACTTATTTTAAATACAAAATGAAATAAAATAATAATAATAGTGAGAACATAACATCTAAATATACAAAAAAAAGCGGTCATCTTCAGGACAAGTTCTTTTAACTTATATATATATATATATATATATATATATATATATATATATATATATATATATATATATATATATATTGCAGTTGTTATTGAACATGCAGCGGCATGGAACATTTCTTTTTCATTATCTTGATTTGTATCTTTTCAAGTCTTCTTACTATCATTCTAATCTTAGGATCCAGTTGAAACAGGATTCTTCCCATACAATCCGCCCGAGCGCAACCCTCTAATTTAAGAAACCGTCGAAATATATATACATATGAGCTCATTTCTAAATATTCTGTATTTGACTTTATTCTTCCATAAATTTTGATCTGTATTATTACAAAACCCAGTTATTAATTAGGAATATATGTCGGTATAACATAAACAAAGGAAAACATTCTATTCTAGATATTTAACATAAGACACATTTTATTTTTGGCAATGGAATTTGCCTGATTGCGACCCACGTTTATTGGATTTCCAAAAATATTGAAGAATTAATATGCGAGCAGCTGATTTCAATATGAACATGAAAGAAACATTTATTTATTTTTTGTTTCAAAGCGCAGCAGTAGGTTAGGTCGTCATATCTCGAGAACCAGGGAAACCTATTTGACTTTGTGCCACGATAAAACATTTCCTATCCAGATTTGAGTAAATGCTATCGAAAAAATCTGGTGTTTTTGGTCTCTCGTGAACGAGTACCCTACACTTGATGTAAAACAAAAGAATCAATTGCCTTGAGAACCATACACATAATCTGTCGTATTTTCTTAGATATTTTTGAAGAGGGTGCTTCATGATGATGGGTGATATATATATATATATATATATATATATATATGTTTTTTATGTTGAAGTTGGGCGTTATTATCAAGCATTTAAAAATAAATGAAAGAACTCGATGTTATGAAGTACTGGATTCACTTTTTTTTTATTATTTGTTATCATAAATTTGTTATCATAAATTTTCGTAATCGTTAGATTCCTTTTTCAAAAGAATGTCGCGGCTGCATCTGTAAAATATTTGTAATAACGGAGTATTCCGATATCGGCGTTCAGTCCCCTCATTTGGTTTCTGCTTGTTTTCTAGATTGCGTTGTTGGAAATGCATGGTCTATTAAAATACATTTGAGGTATATATATATATATATATATATATATATATATATATATATATATATTATATATATATATAGCATAAACACAGTATTGAAAATGGGAACTACCCAGTTATAAAATACATAACGATGGTAAGAAAAAGATTCACGTTACTGCGAGAAACTTAAGTAGGTAGTTTTTAAACCATTCGATTTTTATCCACTATTTATCTGTATGTATATATGATTATATGTATATGTATATATATGTATGTATATATGTATATATATATGTATGTATATATATGTATATATATGTATATATGTATTGTATATATTATATATATATTATAAATATATGTATATATATATGTGTATATATATGTATATATATATATATATATATATATATATATATATATATATATTATGTTTGTGTGTGTGTGTGTGTGTGTATTTTTTGAATAATCGCGTAGTGATAAACTCTCAGTAACCTAGTGTTGTTAACACCATGTCCACGCTACCCCAACTGATTATATATATATATATATATATATATATATATATATATATATATATAGTATGAACAAAAAGTAATAAAACAAGCAGGAATATTTCTTATATGTTGTTTATTCTCAACTAGTTTCGACCTTAGGTCATCGTCAGGAGAACATTTCTTATTTGAAGAAATTGTTTATAGATTTTTTGAAAGGGAGCATTATTAAAGAACCATGTCGTCGGGGTGGACCAAAGTAGGTATCAGGCAGACAGCGAGGTAGTATGTCCCCTTTTTACTTGCCCTGTTTTGCTTGGCATCTGAAGTGGAGCGTCACGTCTAGCATCAGCTTCTCACTTTACCGCACAGATCCTTGTACTACTCATTCGCTGAATTGGCGAGGGCCGGTTTTGAACTAGGAACGTTGTGTTTCCTAGGTGAACGCTCTAACAACTCAGCAAAACATACATATATAAATACAGATATAAATATAGATATAAGCTAAAAAGTGATTATTTTCTATCCCCGTGACTTTGATTTTCACGGTTTTTCTAATCACGACCAATTTTCTTGCTTAGGTACTGTATAAAGTATTTTTGTCTCAGTCATATTTACATATAATACAGTTTAAGCACAAAACTGAAAAAAAAAAGTTGCCGGTTTACAGTATTAACTCAGTCGTCGAAAAAAAACAAACTTGAATCTACCGTCTGAAAGGATTCGTTTTCTTTTTGCCAGCAAACATAATAATATTTACCATCTCCATCGTCTTTGAAATCTTTTTTTTATTGATGTGTTAGATGGTAATTGACTTTGGATTAGAGTCACGTACACTTCACGCAAGACCCCCAAAATACCAAATAATCATGTCTTTCTTCTGTCCATCTCTCTTTACTATCTCTCTATCTCTCTTTGTCTGCCACTCACTCCCCCATATATATATATATATATATATATATATTATATATATATATGAGGAAAAATGAGTAACGAAAAGAAATGTAAATGGATAAAATGAATTTAATCGATATCACATTAATCGATATCACTTACATATGTGTTTCGGTCAGTTTATGTGTGTGAAAATATTTCGCACACATAAACTGACCGAAACACATGTGTAAGTGATATCGATTAATGTGATATCGATTAAATTCATTTTATCCATTTACATTTCTTTTCTTTACTCATTTTTCCTCATATTGTCGGATTCAATTCCTTTTCCATTTTTACATATATATATATATATATATATATATATTAGTATGAACAAAAAGTAATAAGAGAAGCAGGAATATTTCTATATGTTGTTTATTCTCAACTAGTTTCGACCTTAGGTCATCTTCAGGAGAAAATTTCTCATTTGAAGAAATTGTTTAGAGATTTTTTGAAAGGGAGCATTATAGAAGAACTATACAAATTGAAGTGTTTTTGAGGGTTCGACATGCTATTAAAATCCGGGTAGACGAGTGTGTTAGTAGTACCATGTCCATTTGTTCCGTGAATAACCTCTAATATTATATATATATATATATATATATATATATTATATATATATATATATATATATATTCGGTGTCTATATATATATATATAAACACGCACAAGCTATGTATATTATATGTGTATATGTATATATATAATATATATATGTATATCAATATATGTATTGATCAAAGCCTGAAGAAGATACCAGAATATCTGAAACACGTGTTGCGTATGTGAAATAAAAAGAATAAAACAATTTTTCTGAGAACGATACATTTTGCGGACCTTCTTCTTTTTTTATAAAATATTACATTTTCTCCCGTTGGAACCAGAACAACACACACACACACACATATATATATTATATATATATATATATATATATATATATATATATATATATATATATATATATATATATTCGGTGTCTAAAAAGTCCTGCAACAGATTGAAAAAGCAAAAACAAAGATGGCAGTCTTTTTGAGATGCTATCATCAAAACGTACACGAAGAAAATAAAACTACAAGAATTGAACTTCCATAACATTTTTACTGAATGATTCTATTGAGTTTTCAATTTTAAAAATGCTGTAAGACTTCATGAAATCCCTGTAAATATATGTTGACTAGAGAATGGCACAAGAAAGGCATAAAAATAGAGCGAGTTACAATTTTGACTGGAACAAAGGATGTAAACGAATGAGTCAGAATAATAACGAATATATAAAAAGCTCCTTAATACATAATTAAAAACATGATTATTTGAATTAGAAATAGTTACTTGTGTAGAAGTTATCCTCCAGATATAGAAAAAATATAGTTCCATGTTGGGTTTTGTGTAAAGTATTCAACTCTGTTACAAGATGAATGCCAGACTATATTGTTTCTATATCTGGAGGATAACTTCTACAACTTGAAGCTATTATTGTTAACAAATTATTATTAGGTTATTTATTTGAGACTAAAAATGCATTGGACAATGGTTTTTACAATAAAAATGTATTGGAAATGATTTTTACTATGAAAATGCATTGGAAATGATTTTTATTAGGAAAATGCATTGGAAATGATTTTTATTAGGAAAATGCATTGGAAATGATTTATACTATGAAAATGCATTGGAAATGATTTATACTATGAAAATGCATTGGAAATGTTGTTTTTTTACTATGAAAATGCATTAGAAATGATTTTTACTGTGAAAATGCATTGGAAATGATTTTTTACTTTAAGAATACGTTGGAAATGATTTTAATATTAAAAATGGATTGGAAATCATCTTTACCATAAAAGTGAATTGGAAATTGTTTTTACTCTAAAAATGCATTGGAAATTATTTTTACTCTAAAAATGCATTGGAAATGATTTTAATATTAAAAATGCATTGGAAATCATCTTTACCATGAAAGTGAATTGGAAATTGTTTTTACTATAAAAATGCATTGGAAATTATTTTTACTATAAAAATGCATTGGAAAAGATTTTTACTTTAAACATGCATAAGAAATTATTTTAATTGTAAAAATGCATTGCACATGATAGCGTAAAGGTTATGGTCGGAGCAAATGGAATTAGTCATCCAAGTTCATAATCCTGGATGATGCTGTTTGCGTTTCAATTTGCGAAAAACATGAATCTATCAGTTCTCCCCCCACACCTGCCGAAGCTATGGGGGGAATAGTGGGCGAGACTGTGTTCTTTTAGCTTTGATAAGGCAACCAGTCTAGGAGAAGGAAAACCGAATTAAAACTAGTTTTACTCCGCTTAAAAAATTGACTTTGTATCACATGGTGTCGTGGCGGAGACAATAAATACATTCTTGAAATCTTTGGAAAAAATGACTTCGGTGACATACAATAAACTAATGAAACCAACCGCATATTTATTTCAAAATGAAATTGATATATTTTCAATACTTTCAAGTGATGTCAACTGATAATGACTCTATATTCATATATTTAAGAATGTAGTCATTATCAGTTGTTATAATAATTCTTTATTTTCGAAATGCCCTCAGGCCTAACACCTAAAATTCTGGTTTCAAAAAATCGAATAATAGCAGAAGTTATCAACCCACGTTTTACTAAGAAGTGTATGTATCTAAGCAGCACATTTTCTTTTCAGCATATCTTCTTATTATAATGAAGATTTTGTGGTTTCCTGTCTGTAACCGGAACTATATTACTACTCAAGTCACAATTCCCTTTGTTATTTACATCACATTCTCTATTAATTTATTTTTTTATGTAAACCTCAGTTATTAATAAAATTGTTTTACATTTACATTATTAATACTGCTGACCATATCCACATGAAAATAGGCAATTGTATCTATCTATCTATCTATCTCTCTCTCTCTCTCTCTCTCTCTCTCTCTCTCTCTCTATATATATATATATATATATATATAATATATATATATATATATATATGCAACAATATAGCGGTTACAGTGTGAACGGGAAGGCTAATTTGTATATTAATATCAAAAATTTGATTTTAATGAATATGTGCTTATTATTATTGATTTCAAAATGTTTCGTTTTATCTTAATGAATATGTGCAAAAATCCCCGGGGATAAATCTTAAAAGAAATCTATTAACAGGAAAAAATAAATGTGATTTTATTATTTACTTCCTATTTTAACTAAACTAGCAAATATATGCACCCTCCGGGTGCAAGTATTAATGTCATAAAATATCATATTAAATTAGAAAGTCTAAATAAACTAAATAAGAATGCAGATAAAATGATTTGAAACAGAGAGGGGTATAATCGAAAAATATAATAGCTGTAGCTTCCTCTTCCATCATCTCCGTCTTGCCTTGCTAAACTTTTCTAATTTAACTATTTAGTTAAATTAGGAAGTAAAGAAAAAAAATTACAGTTATTTCTTTTTGTTAATTGATTTCTTTTAAGATTTATCTCTGAGATTTTTGCTCATATCCATTAAGATAAAATCAAATAATTAGAAATCAACAATACCAAGCACATATTTATTAAAATCAAATTTTAAATATCAATATGCAAATTAGCCTTCCCATTCACACAGTAAACCACTTTTTGTTATACATATAAATACAATTGCATGTTATTAGCACGTAGATATGACCACCAGTATTAATAATGAAAAACAATTTTATTAATAATTGAGGCTTAAATAAAAATGATACATGGAGAATGTGATGTATAATAACTAAATGGATAGTGACTTGAGTAGTGATATAGTTTCGGTTACAGACAAACAAACACATAATCTCCATTATAATAAGATAGTTAAATAAAGTCAATTTGGCAATGAAAGTCGATGGGGTTATGTTTGTCCTTGTGATAATATCAGTGTCTTGTAGAAGGAATATTTCGTATTTGCGTAACTGCTGCCTTTAACACAAATTTACCAAGGACTGTGCAAAAATTCCTGGCACATATTCAGGGTTACGTGAGACCGATGTATACCCTGTGAATAATCCGTGTTTGTCTGCGTAAATGCAATTACCTTTTGAATACAGTTTTTGAATACACCTCGTATATTCATAGAATCTCTCCCTACCGAGACAGTTCTAAAACAGGAATGCAAATAAGGAGTGAAGCTGACAAGAAATTATTGAATATAAACCACTCACTGATATAAGATACAGAAGAAAAAGTTTAAAATAGACTGTTTTAATAAAGGAATATACCAGTCTCACGGGTTTAGACTTGGTTGGTTGGTTGGTTGGTTAATGGATTGTCAACCCTTGCTATATTTTATCCCTATGGTGTCTTTTTTAATTCCTTCTAGTTGAGTTGGGTAATTGATTTTTAACTAATTTTAAAACACTTTTTTAGAACTCATCTTTAACTATTTAACCCATAGATTAACAGGTTATACCACTCAGAGTCGGTGTGAATCTGGGACTAATGGCAATAAGAAGGTACTTCACACTCTCCAGGGCTCCAGAATTAGAACCTCACCATTAGATGCAGTTTAACTACATACCGGGGATACTAAGAGCTAATATAGAATTTATAGACTATTCTTTGAACCTTGACCACCGCCTTCTAACACCCATATAATACAAGAAAGTCTTAGATGTTTGTCATATGGTAAATCTCACAGGATACTCACCACTAGATGCTATTTAACTACATACCCAGGATACTAAGACATAAAGTAGAGTTTATAAACAGGTCTTTGACCTTTAACCACCGCCTTCTATAATATCTATCATATAATAAAAAAAAGTCTTAGGTGTTTGCCATAGGATAACGTGTCACTGGGAATTCCACAATTCCCGTCTTGTGCCAGGTTTCTTATCAAATACGTAAGTAAAGTAAAGTTGTCGGGGTGGCCTAATGTCAGTATCAGCCAATCAGCGAGGGAGTCTATCCCCTTTTCACTAACACAAGACCAAGGAGTTTTTTGGCGTCTGGGGTGGAGCGCCACACCTATCATCAGCTCCTTACTAGCACTAGACCAAGGAGATTTTTGGCGTCTGAGGTGGAGCGCCACACCTACCATCAGCTCCTTACTAGCACTAGACCAAGGAGATTTTTTGGGTCTGAGGTGGCGCGCCACACCTACCATCAGCTCCTTACTTTATCGCACAGATCCCTGTGCTACTCATACGCTGAGTTGGCGAGGGCCAGTATCGAACTAGGAACCTTGTGGATTCTTGCCGAATGCCCTACCGGCGCTTCGACTTACAATCAAATACGTAGAATACTCAAATTAATATCATAACCTGAATAACTGTTGCCCAGCAAGTAATAAGTATTCAGAAGTTCTCTACTGGCAGGACACTATCGACTCTGCGTATATTTAAAGAAATATGGATTGAATCAATACTGACCATGAGATTCCCGCTGTGCATGGTAATAAGGCGATATCATAGCAATGGCTCGACGTGAACGGTAAGTTGTGTGGTTCGGCTGGCCTGGGGCCAGGACAAAATACACGTCGTTTTCTCCGCTGACTTTTGGCACGAGTGGCGTTGGCACAACGGCCAATCAGAAAAACGATATAAAAAAAGAGAAGTAGGTGTATAGATTGAAGAAAATAGAAAAAGAGGGGAATTAATAAGGGTGGTTAAGGAATAGGAGAGTAAGGAGGGAGAGTAAGGATGGAGAGCAAGGATGGAGAGAATAAGTGGCGGAGAGTAAGCGAG
Source organism: Doryteuthis pealeii (assembly GCA_023376005.1). NCBI lineage: Eukaryota > Metazoa > Mollusca > Cephalopoda > Myopsida > Loliginidae > Doryteuthis > Doryteuthis pealeii. Next base: position 41,504,347 of record CM042159.1, on the reverse strand, counting down.
TGAGAAAAAGGAGAGCTTGTTGCAAGTGATGCAATGAGTTTCGTGCTGCCTTTAATGATGAAGTCATGTTAAACAATGTCCGGCGTGTAGTTATTGAAATAGGAATATGCTGCCAGCGAATGAGGTGATACAAAAACACACATCTATGATCACACTGTGACACTCGACAACACGCAGACTAATACTGGCAAATATTTCGTATGTATATATATATATATATATATATATAATCATGTCACGATAGTAGCACGGATATCCATGGAAATCTCTCGCCAACCATCCCTATTATTCATTGCTCTCGAGAGGTCCTCTGCACAGCATCTAGCATCCACACAGGGCTGATTAATATAGTTCTTTGATGTGTGGTCCACACTGGCGTGCCCATGTGCTAGCTTCCATTGGAGAACGTCACTTATTAGTTCGTAATTGCTTCTCCAGCAGTGCCTAGCAGGTCTTGTTCGTCTCACTCGGATGGTTTGTATGATAGGGGACACGTGACCGTAGAGCTGCTTTCGTGTATTGTGCTGTCTCCACGTTTTGTTTAATATCGCTGCAGCATCTTTGTGCAGCTCTCATTGAGCTTATTCTATTGGCATTTCATTACGGTTCAAGTGGTGCAGCTATACAGTAGCTCTGATACAACTCCGGCTTGGAAGAATTTTCGCTTTAACTTGTCAGTGAGATCGGACTTCCATATGACTGACAATCTGTCTCGGGCAGACATCCCAATATGAGCATTAACGTTGCTTTCTGTCGATGAGATAGAGCTACCTTGGTATGTGAATTATTCCATCCACTATAGAGGCTTACCATCGAGTGTGAACTCAGTTTTATCAGAGTTCACAGAGATGCCGATGTTCCATGCTACTCTCTCCAGGCTGTGTAGCAGGGATTCCGCTTGTTCAGGTGAATTTGCAAGAAGTGCCAAATCATTTGGCAAAAAATATCATATCATATCTTTATCTATCTATCTATCTATACTATTATTATACTAAAGCTGAGAGAAACACCTTGCATTTCCCTGAGTTTTTTTTTTCTATTCATGTTATAGACACAAAATTTATACTAAAATATTCCTTGGTTTCAGGACTACTTAATGTTTGATAACAATTCCGCTTTGGTTGGTTTTAATTAGTCGTAATTAGCAATTAAGTCAAAAACTGATCCGTCCCCCACTGTCATTCTGCATATTACTCTCACCCTCTCTATATTTGAATATGAGTGAGAGTGAAAACGGAGAGTTATTTTGTTAGAGATATTTAACTGCGTTAAAAGTAATTTTAAGATAGGGGTGAGCGGGCTGTGGCGTAACCCATGTGGAGCAGTAGTGAACTTCCTTCCAAGCCAGCCTCCTCTCCAGTAGACATATAAAGGATATTTTTGCTGCGACGTTGTGGAAGGGGGAGGCAGATTCTAACGAGTGACTTATGGGTAGCGAAATCTCAAACTTTTTTTCTTTTTTTTTTGTTGGTAAAAGTGTTTGTAGCTCGTTACTACTGTCTATTGGAATCTGTATTGGTCGGGCTAAAATTTATTTTGCTAAAGAGTTTTTAACTCATAACTACACTGTAGTCGAATTTTATGTTTAACTCTGTTGTGCGAGCCATGTTTTTTTTTATTATTATTCTTTTCCCTAAAAAACGCTATGCTGTTTTTGCAAAAACTCTGTCATATTTACTTAAGATATTTTTTACAGTTGTTTGGAATAAAATACAAACACATTTTAAATGGGGTGGGTAAAATATTTGCATTAACTTGTTGATTAAAAAAAGACTGTGGATGTGTTACTTTTATCGGCTTCAAACCACTAAAAGATATTAGTCGATAAAAACGCTTTCAAACCGCTAAAAAAGATTAAATTTGAGGGTGGTAGCATATGTCTGTCCTATTATTTACCCATAGCCAGAAGGAGAATAGATGGATTCTAACCTTTTCCAAGAGTATTATTGTTTTTTTTTTCTCATATATGTGCGTGGATGGGTATCTTACTGTCCTGGGTATGACATTAAACTCCATCTAGCCGTGAGGTTCCAATACTGGAGCTCTAGGAAGTGCAGAGTACCCCTACATTGCTATTATTTGCAGGCTAATCTTGTCCCGGAGTGGTAGTACCTGATAGGTTAAAAAATTCCAAAATGATTTTAAAAATGTCTTTTAGAATGAGTTTTAACATTTTTGAATATAAAAAAACAGAATGAGTAATACAAATGTCTTCAGCATAAAATAACGCAACGGTTGACATGCCATAAAATCCAACCAAACATATTTCTTTGTACAATCAGTGTTCATGATTGGTTGGTTTATTGATTTTAACGACATATAAACCCGTCTGGGGCTTTGTCATTCCTAACGGTTAGGAAGTAATATATGCTGTGTATTTATAGTTACACTTTTAGTAATTGGTTTTAACAATGTGTTAGCACCTTTGCAGGTCATGTTGTATGGTACTGATTAAGATCATGTCTATATTCTATGGTATAATTTTATTTCCCTAAAAAATAACAGAATGTCCTCCATGTTGACATTTTCAAGAAGATCTTCCATATGTTTTGCATTAAAATAACGGTTTCTGATGTGATCAAAGAATCTGCATTCCATGAATAAGTGTTTAGCTGTCAAAGATGTTTGACAAGTTTCGCAGTATGGTTGTTGTTCTTGTTTGAGTATATACGAGTGTATTAGTCTTGTGTGACTAATGCGTAATCGGTACACAATGACTTATTCCTTTCTAGACTTCCTTAAAGTTGGTCTCTTGCCTCCCCAAGTGACATGCCATAAAATCCAACCAAACATGTTTCTTTGTACAATCAGTATTCATGGCTGGTTGGTTTATTGATTTTAACGACATGTCAACCCGTCTGGGGCTATGTCATTCCTAACGGTTAGTAAGTAATATATGTTGTGTATTTATAGTTACACTTTTTAGTAATTGGTTTTAAGAATAGATTAGGAAGAATTCATTGTGGGTGTTGTTATTCCAGCATTGTTGCCATTTTGTATGAAGGAATCTATTAATTTTAGGTTTCAAGTCAGTATATGGAATTTTGAACTTGTCGGGGATCGACTCCGATTTAGCTGCAGAGTCCGCTCTTTCATCTCCCCCCACTCCAATGTGGCTTGGAACCCAGCATATCAGAATATCCTTAGAGCCAGTGTTCAGTAATATCGCTTAATATTTCTTTTATGCATAGCTAATCTATAATTTATAGTTTATTATTTACTTATGAAGAACTGTGAGGAGATCCACAGATCGAGTGATTTTTGCTAATATAATTATATCCATTAATCAGTAAATATCAATAACTATTTCTGAATTTGTCCTTGTTATGAAAATATTAACGTGTAATCTGTTCCTATTAAACAATGTCCAGCGTAAAGTTATTGAAATAAGAATATGCTGCTAGCCAATGAGTTGATACAAAAACACACATTTATGATCACAGTTTGACACTTGAAAACACGCAGAGTAATATATATATATATATATATATATATATATATATAAAGTCGTCGGGGCGGCCTAAAGTCGGTATCAGCCAGTCAGCGAGGGAGTCTATCCCCTTTTCAATAGCGCTAGACCAAGGAGATTGTTTTTTAGCGTCTGAGGTGGAGCACCACTCCTACCATCAGCTCCTTACTTTACCGCACAGATCTCTGTGCTACTCATATGCTGAGTTGGCGAGGACCGGTATCGAACTAGGAACCTTGTGGTTTCTAGCCGAACGCTCTACCGACAGAGCTAACCCGGCCCAAATATATATATGTATAAAGGGTTCGTTTTATAGTGTATTAGAAGCATTATGCGTAATTGAATAAGTTGTTTTTTGAAGGCAACAAAATAATGCGATGTATGTTGGAAAAACATGTTTATTTACTTCTTTTGTTTTTTTTTCTAAAAAAAAAGAAAAAAAAAAGAAAAGAAGTAAATAAATATGTTTTTCCAACATATATCGCATTATTTTGTTGCCTTCAAAAAACATCTTATTTATATATATATATATATATATATATATATATATATATATATATATATATATATATATATATATATTATTATATTATTATATTATTATTATTATTATTCCTTTTGAGTTTTCACATCAGTGTTAGCTGATGGTCTTTCACTGGAGTCTGAGTGACAGCAAGTCTCCTCAGGTCTCCAGGACTCTTCTGAGTATTCTGGCAGATTGCAGCAGTGCAGTGTTCTGAATGGTTTCAATCCTTCCTCTGATATCCAAACTTTCCAAACCTTTTTCTAATCCTTTTGGGACTGTTCCAAGTGCACCAACTACAATTGGTATAACTTTCACTTTCATATTCCATAACTTTTTCAGTTCTCTGGCAAGGTCCAGATATTTGTCAATTTTTTCATTCCTTTAACTTCACCCTGTGATCCGCTGGCACTGCAAAATCCACCAGTTGACAAGTTCTTTCTTTTTTGTTAATCAACACTAGGTCTGGTCTTCTTGCTGGGATAAGGTGATCCGTTTTTAATTTCAAAGTCCCAGAGAATTTTGTGCGTTTCGTTCTCAAGAACAGATTCTGGTTTATGCATATACCATTTTGTTGTGTGGTCAAAATTTAATTTCTTGCATAATTCCCAGTGGATCACCTTCCAGTCGTGTCTAGTTTTGTATTCTCTTTTGTGCTAGTTTGCTACATTCGCAGAGTATATGGTTAACAGTCTCATCTCTATTACCGCAAAGTCTACATTTACTATTTTGTTGGGTCTTATCAATTTTCGCTTTGATGTAGTTTGCCTTATGGCATTATTTTGTGCAGCAATTATAAGTGATTCTGTTTCTCTTTTGAGGTTTCCCTTTCTTAACCATGTCCAAGTCTTTCCATGTGCAACCTCATCTATTTGTCGTTTGAAGCGTCCATATAATTGTTTTTCTTCCCATTTTTGTTTTCTAGTCTTTGTCGTTTTTCTGTTTGTCCATCTGCCGTTTCTACTATTGTTGGCCGCCATAAGTAATTTGTCTTTGCTCTTCCTTGTGTAATATATTTTGCTTGAAGGCAATTATAATGCATGTATCGCATAAAATTCGATAATTATAGAAAATAATCTTGACAACTGAATCCAGGCAAAGGATGGCTCGCTATGCAGAACACCGTACAGACTATTTCGACTTTATTAAGTCTCTTCAGCGATGTATACTAATATATATATATATATATATATATTATTATCTATTATTCATTGACTTCGGGAGGTCCTGTGTACAGCATTCAGCATCCTCACTGGGCTGTTCCATTTGTTCCATCTCCAAGAAACAAGCGATATGTTATATTGAGTTCTGTTAGGAAAGAGTGCTCTCATCTACCCTGTTATCCAATTGGGAAACATGTTAATCAGCAATTTCATAATTATATCCAATGCCTGAAAAATTTAGATGAGCAAAAAATGAGATTCAATAGAAACATAATCAAACTTGACATGATAATTGGATTGTAAATCCCTATTTCCTTTAAGAGCATTTTAAAAGTATTACATTCATAAATATCTCGCTATATATTTTCATCTTCTGTACTGGGGTCATTACTCTCTTTCTCTCTTTCTCTCACCCTATATATATATATATATATATAATATATATATATATATATATATATGTGTGTGTGTGTGTGTGTGTGTGTGTGTGTGTGCTAATATATATATATATATATATATATATATATATATATATATATATATATATATATTATTAATATTTATATAGGTGTGTGTTTATGTGTATGTGATGAATAATGTTGATAATCATAACCGACAGGAAATATGACTGGAAAATGGAAACACAGATATTAAAATTAACAATTAATTCATATAAAAATATGAAATAGCAAATTCCTAAAGCTTGCCCCATCTTTATACGAACCAGCAAATGTGTCCACCCTCCGTGTGCAAGTATTAAAGTTTCGATGTAATAAAGTATCATATTAAATTAGAAACACTGATGAAACTGAATAAGAATGCAGATAAAATATTTTTAAAAAGAGGAAATAGAAACATTTTGAAACTAACTCTTTCATCATTTTTCATCACTCGTCTTTCATTGCAAATTCTAAGTAAAGAATAAAATGACAGTTATTTCTTCTTGTTAATGGATTTCTTTCAATATTCATCCCCGACATTTTTGCTCATATTCATTAAGATAAAACCAAACAACTGAAGATCAATGATATTAAGCACATATTCATTAAAATAAAATGTTTGATATGAATAATATGTACACTTGTTGAGAGTTTATATAGTCTAGTATTCACTAAAGAGTTCTCCAAAGGGGAGGTAATCATAAAATAGGGGAGGTAACTATCAATTACTTATTACTCGGATTAAAGTGTATGATTATATGATAAAGATAACTCGATCTTTTGGAAATCCTCACAGTTCTTCATAAGTAAGTAATAAACTAAAATGTGAAAAAGGGGGTAGAATGACTGATGACGTTCCGGTTGGAGCTGCTGGTTCGGTTGAGGGAGACTAAAACACGAGACCAGTAAGGAATTGGTTCATGTAGTTTCCTGTCGGAGGCTGGAGGAATGGGGAGGTTTACCAACGCCTATAAAATAGGTTTTCCTCCCCGTCCAACAACTTCTTCTACTTGCTGCTATTACCACGGCTAGTTACTTCTGTGCCACCACTGATCAAGTGAGAGTGGTCCTTCAAGACCAACTACTAACGTTGCTCCCCGTTCAGCAACCACTTACTTCTGTGCTGCCGCTGATCAAGCAAAGTGCTGACTGCTTCCCCTGAGAATAGTTAATGATTTAGGTGAGAGTGGTCCTTCAAGACCAACTATCTTTGCTCCCGTTGATTCAGCAACGGTTACAGAAGATTCTCCACCAGTGTTACCAGATCCCAGTGGGTCGCAGAAGATTATTCTTTTTGCAACCCCGACTCGTCGGCTTGCTCCACCTGGGTCACCACAGTGTTAACCAATTTATTTTTCTACAATAAGTTAGAAATTAGCTACTTATAGAATAAACGAATAATTTTCATTTGAATTGATAAGATACATTTTTCCACCAACAAATAATGTTCCACCAACAAACTATGTGTTTCTTTTAATTGGTAGGTGTTTAGGTTTTAGTTAATTAATATTAATTCAAGAATCTTATCAATGAAAAATATTTTACAAATTTATTGATAAACATGAAGTTAATGAAAATCATTTCTTAAGCGCATATTTTTATTGAACTTTACTCATGGAAAATGAAGGGTAAAATTTCTTAACTCTGATAAAATAGTGTGTGAATTATATTGGCATTACTTTGGTCTTTCCTGGACGCCTCGAATATAGACATAAGGACAGACAGATATACAACATTTTTCTTTATATATATATATATATATATATATATATATATATATATATATATATATATATATATATTATATATATACCTAATGACTATAAAATAGAGTATTAAATAATCACTATTTACGGTATGCAGCAGTTGAATTTAATTATTATAAATGTAATTATTATCTGTTATATAAAATGGATAATAAAAAATCGAATATAATATTCTAAATAAATATTGCAGAAATTTTATTATTTTTAATCAATGTAATCTATGAATTTATTTTAGTATTATTTTTGACATGAGAATATTTTACAGTAGATAATGTACCGATTATCTATAATTGAAGAATCGAAGATATTTTAATTGGATATAATTATATCAAGGATAATCCATGTATTAGTTTATAATTACCAAAGTTAATGTAGGCATTATTGGTAATCACTAATGTGATTATAACTACTAAAATTATTGATAATATAATTTACTGAATTTTACCTGAAATAACATTAAAAATCGTTATTTGATTAAAATTTATTTGTGAGCATACATTCTGTCAATATAAATAACTGTCTTCCGAAGATTCACAAATTTCATAATATCATTTTTCTCATATATATATATATATATATATATATATATATATATATATACAAGTTTTGTTGAACTGTACAGACAATTCCTGTCGGACAAGTCTTTTGTGTGATCCGTTCCAATTTTCAGGCCATCCTTCTGGTGTCGGGTGTAACTGGTATAACAGTCGACCAAAGGTTTCAAAACGAGCACTTTCGGCAATACAATTTGCCATCCTCAGGTAGGAAACGATGGTATGATCTCGTGTCTCGTTTTTAACGAGAACGAGTAGTAGCTAAGAATTAGAAGTGGGAGGTAATAACCATTGGTAGTATGAGGTTGAAGGAATGGTAGTGGTTCGAGCGAGCGTTGCAGTAGTGATTTTTTGTTTTGTCCGACAGGAATTGTCTGTACAGTTCAACAAAACTTGTATAAAAGAAAAAATGCTGCCAAATACACTTATATATATATATATATATATATATATATATATATATATATATGGTGTGTGTGTGTGTATGTGTGTGTGTGTGTGTTTGTGTGTGTGTGTGTATATGTTATATACATCAATATATGTGAAGAAAATGTTTTCAAAAATATAACAGACACAGGATGTTACGATCAAAGGAAAAAAATTCATATGTCTATAGTTAAGTATTTCGGTTTATGATAAACCATCATCAGGACAATGCAAAATAAATTTTGTAAGGGTGAAAAATGAAAAATGTTAAGTGTATGGTGAATGTGTGAATATAATGTTATTTACCGTTATTTTTTATATGTGCGTTTATATACGAAAGCTGATGACGTGAACATTGCATTTTTCACCCTTACAAAATGTATTTTGCATTGTTCTGATGATAGTTTAAAATATAATTTTTTTTATTTTTATAATTTTTTTATTTTTATAATTTTTTTCCTTTGATCGTAACATCCTGTGTCTGTTATATTTTTAAAAACATTTTTCACCCTTACAAAATTTATTTTGCATTGTTCTGATGATGGTTTAAAATATAATTTTTTTTATTTTTACAATTTTTTATTTTTATAATTTTTTCCTTTGATCGTAACATCCTGTGTCTGTTATATTTTTGAAAACATTTTCTTCACATATTCTTGGATTATTTTCCTCATCGTATTTCCACATCAATATATATGTGCATTTTTTCAAAAGTCCAATTGGTTAATAGACTTAATTTTTGAAATCTGCTTTAACAGTAAATTTCCAGTTAAAAAGAAAATGTCCACAAAAATCTATCTATCTATCTCAATCTGCTCATATCTATCTATCTATCTATCTACCTACCTATATATCTAAGTCTGTTCCTATCTATCCATCTATCTATCTATCTATCTAATTCCATTCATTATGTTGAAAATTTAAATTACATCCCCTCTCCTTCTTTCTAGTAAACTAGTTAATCCCAATTGTTCTAATCTCTCCCTGTAACTGTTTTCTTTTACTCTTTTTATCATCTTTGTCACTCTTCTTTGTATGTCCTCCGATTTCAATATTACATTCCAATTTCCCATTTCTAAACACTGATACACAAACATGATGACAATATTGTATACAAAAGTCTTATTAGGGTTTTGTATATTTATAAAACATTTGCCTGTCTTGACATAAATTCTATATCCACCTAGTCACGTAATGGTTAGCAAGTTAGATTCGCAGACGATTGTTAGTGAGTTCGATTCTCACTGGGTGCCCCATACTTTTCCCTTGTGCCAGATCTAAGCTAAGCTTAGTAAATAAGTATATCAACATAGCCACTCATTAGAGTTTCCATCGATATGATATACAGAACATGTTTATAAGATTCAAATGTAACATCAAAGTCAATTCTTAAATCACATTCCTCATTTGATCGTTTTGATTTTTCTCTTATTAATTCACATTCATCTTTAAAGTTTTCGATCCAATATGTACGTGTACGGGTTTGGCACAAGGCCCTATTAATGTGGGACCACCCGCGAACCGAAGCTGATGGGAGGCGGGTGCAAAAAATGCATTTAATCGTTTTGATTTTTCTCTTAATTCATATTCATATTTAATGTTTTCGATCCAATATGTAACCAATTTGTTTTGATAAATTTTAATTTCTAAATATCTTCCCAAGATGACAATTTATTTAGATCCATTTGTTGTATCCCGTTTGATAACCATCTTACAAATCGTTTAACATCATCAAATAGTTTTATTTTTGATTTTATATCATTAAGTAAAATATTTATGAATATTAAATATAACGAAGTTCCCAGTAATGATCCCTGAGGAACCCTACCGGTAAATACGGTGTTTCAGAATAATTGTTACCAATTTGTGGTTTCATAAACCACTACACCAGGTCAGATAAAATTCGATTCATCCCATCAGTCATACGATTTACCCTCGATTATAATTCACCCAACATTTTTGTAAGCATTAAAAGTAACATCAAAGCCAACCCCTCACTAATTCTTTTTTACATTTCTTGTTGCTTAATTTACATTCACCTTTGATATTTTTGGATCCAATATGTAACACTTTTTATGGATGAGTTAAATTTTCCGACTTTTTTTTTCCTAAGGGGAGAATTTATTTAGATCCATTTGTTGTTTTCGTTTTGGTAATGGTCTAACAAGTTGTTTAACATTCTTCTTCTTCTTCTTCTTCTTCTTCTTCTTCTTCTTCTTCTTCTTCTTCTTCTTCTTCTTCTTCTTCTTCTTCTTCTTCTTCTGCTGCTGCTGCTGCTGATGCTGATGCTGCTTTACTGTCTTATGAGCTAAACCGGTCCTTACTTACTTACACATACATGTAAAGACGTACATTTTGTTACTTGAATATCGTGCAAGCGTCTATGAATATTGAGCTAATTCATCTAACATGCTAGCATGTTTACCACTATGATTGTATATAGAATGCCGTTATATCACTATTTGCAGGAATATTGTCCTCATTTATACATTCGACTTAATTCTGTCTAAACTGATGCGCCTCTTGTAGTCGAAACTAAAATAAAATGGACAAAAATGAAACAAAGTTTTGGATCCAATATGTAACACTTTTTATGGATGAGTTAAATTTTCCGACTTTTTTTTTCCTAAGGGGAAAATTTATTTAGATCCATTCCTTTGATAATCGTCTAACAAGTTGTTAAACATTCTTCTTCTTCTTCTTCTTCTTCTTCTTCTTCTTCTTCTTCTTCTTCTTCTTCTTCTGCTGCTGCTGCTGCTGCTGCTGCTGCTGCTGCTGCTGCCCTACTGTCTTCATAAAATTTAAAAAATGACCCTCATTTAAGTTTTTGAATTGGTTGGGTTTCTTTCTTTATTGGCAACTCAACCTTCCTGGATTATTTAATACCATATCCATCTTTGTCGAAGAATCATAGTGGTACTATTCAATCCCTAACGAGGATGATAAAGGTTTTCATACTTTAACCATATTAATATTTTTCTGTGTTTGGTCTTGTGCTGCGGATTTCCGAAGATACCTGCACAAAAATTCCTGGAATTTACTGTAAATGAGTCAAACATCTAGCGATCACGAAGGGGTCACTACTGCACAAACGCACTTGCTAAGCTGAGAGAAGACCTTGTGCAGGACTGGGAGCCTTAATATCTGGCAAGTGACCGAGGAAACTAAGGGCCCTTACAAAAGAAGATTCAGGGTAGCTTCAAATGAAAAAGGACAGAATGCTGAAGTAGGATGTTGTTTCTGCACGCCAATCATTTATCTAAACTGGAAGCGGCTACCTGGCGTTGCCTGTTTCGAGTGGTAATAAGAAAAGTTTGTCTCATAGATCCATTGATTGTTTTGGTCTTGCCATGATGGATTTGTTTATGTTTTAATTATTGACTTTTTCTTCTCTAACTATTCAAATTCTAATTTTTAAACATCTTCACGAATATAAATAAATTCTCCATTAATTTGCACAAAAGCAAGCTCTGGTGATAGTGAATGTGTATATATATATATATTTACTTAATCGTTAATTGTTTTATTTTCGTAGTTTCCTCCCAACATACATACACACAAATTGTTCTTTATATATGTAGAGATGTTCGTGATGCTGTTCAAATTCAGTCTGAACAGTTACAATTATATATATATATATATATATATATATATATCAAGCCTCATCTAAAAAAATTCACATAGGTAATATCCTGGTTTTAAACTTAATTACGCTACATTGTTTGAAATTAGCTGCTATTTAAAAAAGTAAAGTCGTCGGGATGGCCTAAAGTCGGTATCAGCCAATCAGCAAGGGAGTTTATCCCCTTTTCAATAGCGCTAGACCAAGGAGATTGTTTTTGCATCTGAGGTGGAGCGCCACACCTAGCATCAGCATATTACTTTACCGCACAGAACCTTGTGCTACTCATACGCTGAGTTAGTGGGGACCGGTATCGAACTAGGAACCTTGTGGTTTCTAGCCGAATG
>CM042159.1:41477037-41489537 GCA_023376005.1 Doryteuthis pealeii | reverse complement strand
ATTCTTTTGTTGGTTTTAAGTAGAATTCTTTTGTTCGTGTGTCGAATGCGTCAGCGTAAATCCTCCATACGCTTCGCCTCTTCTGCTTATCAGTGACGTTTCATAAGCAATGACAACGTCTTGTAAATATCTTTCATATCTTCTTATATAAGGCAACATTTCTCTCGGAATCTGTCTCGTTTTGGTTTGCATTAAAACATTTTTCTTTCATTCTTTCTATTTTTTTTTTGTTTGTTTATTTTAGCTTTTTTTTTTCTCTCTGTGATTCTTTCTCTTAGTTAACGAATTACCATACCCTCTTTATTTCCTTCTTTCTTTCATTCTTACTTTTTGCAGCTTTTTCATTCGTTTTTTTTTCTTTGATCTTCTTTCACTTAGTTAACTAATCACCATCTCTCTTTCTTTCTTTCTTTCTTTCTTTCTTTCTTTTTCTCTTTCTTCCTTTCTTTCTTTTTCTCTTTCTTTTCTTTTTTTTCTTCTTTCTTTCTGAAGCTTTTCCTTTCTTTTTTTTCTCCAACTTCATTTCACTTAGTTAACGTATACCTTCTTCTTTCTTTCTTTCTTTCTTTTCTTTTTTTCTTTTTTTCTTTCTTTTTTCTTTTCATTCCTTCTTTTTCTCTTTCTTTCTTTCTTTTTCTCTTTCTTTCGTTCTCTTTCTCTTTCTTTCTTTCCTTCTATCTTTATTTATTTATTTTTCTCTTTCTTTCTTTCTTTTACCCTTTCTTTCTTTTTCTCTTTTTTTCCTTCTTTCTTTCTTTCTTTTTCTCTTTCTTTCCTTCTTTCTTTTATTCTTTCTTTCATTCATTCATTCTTTCTTTCTTTTTGTAGCTTTTTCCTTCCTTTTTTTCTTTGACCTTCTTTCACTTAGTTAACTAATTACCATTCTCTCTTTCTTTCTTCCATTGTTTCCTTCTTTCTGTCTTTCTTTTGGGATGTTTTTTCTTATTTTTCCTCTCTTTGTGTTTCTTTCTCTTAGTTAACGAATTATCATACTATATTTCTTTCTTTCTTTCTGAAGTTTATCCTTTCTTTTTTTCTACAACTTCATTACACTTAATTAACGTATTACCTTCTTTCTTTCTTTTTCTCTTCCTTTCCTTCTTTATTTCTTTCTTTCTTTTCCTCTTTCTTTCTTTCTGTAGTTTTTCCTTTCTTTTTTTCCACAAATTAATTTCACTTAGTTAACGTCTTTCTTTCCTTTATATTTCTTTCTTTCTTTCTTTCTTTCTTTCTTTCTTTCTTTTGCTTTGTAGCGTTTTCTTTCCTTTTTTCTCCGGCATCCTTTCACTTAGTTAACAAATTACCATTCTGTCTTCTTTCCTTCCCTAACTTTTTTCTTTGCATCTCTTGTCACTTAATTAACAAATCATTATTCTTGTTTTTACCAAATAACCCTTCATGCACAGGATGCAGCACGAAGTCAATTTTTAGCTGAGTTGAAGAGGCTTGAATTCAGAATTTTCCTTAAGCTTCACTGGTTGTTATACTAAGGAACTAAGATAACTATTATTTACCCATAGCTTGAAGGAGAATAGTTATCCATATTTTTCCAAGTGTATTAACTCTATGGGAAATACAACAAAAACTCGTTTATGATTAGATCTCGGGTCGCCTATTCCATTTCCTACGATGATAATCATTGCATGACGCAATGTTAGGGAGGCTCCACTGTGATGTGAAGTAGGGGATTATGGTTGCAGAGTAATTTTGGTGTAGAAGTTTGGATATCAGGATTTAGAATTGTAAGTGAGTCTCAAAGATCTAATTGTATAATTCGATCGTCAGAGAGAGAGGAGAGAGAGAGAGAGAGAGAGAGAGAGGAGAGAGAGAGAAGAGAGAGAGAGAGAGAGAGAGAGAGAGAGAAAGGGGGGGGGGAATAAAGAAACGAAACGAATGAAAGAATTTTGAAAAAATTAAGAAAATTTAGAGAGAAAGATATAAACAAAAATTGAACAAAAACGCGGAAAAAAAGAATAAAAAACGAATTTACTTAGAAAAGAAGTAAAGCTGAAGAAAGGAAGAGAAGAAAAACAATGAAAAATAATTTTAATGAGAAAGAAAGAAAGAAGGCATAAAAGAGAGAAATAATGAAAGTAATAAAAAAAATGAAAAAAAATAAAAAAAGGAAGAATGTAACAAAAAGCATCAGAGAGAGAAAAAGATAATGAAAGATAAGTTTGAAGAATGGAAGAGAAAAAAAGAATGAAAACTAATTTTAATAAGAAAGAAAGGCCGAAATAAAAAACGAAAAAAGAAACACAGAAAGAAATAACAGTAGAAGGAAGAAAGAACAAAAGAAAAAAAAATTAAAAAATTGCGAAATAAGGAGAGAAAAAATAAGAGAAAAAAATGAAAGGTAAGGAAGGACAAAGAAAGAAAAGAAAGAATGAAAACTAATTTTAATAAGAAAGAAAGGCCGAAATAAAAAAGAAACACAGAAAGAAATAACAGTAGAAGGAAGAAAGAACAAAAGAAAAAAAAAAGAAAAATATTGCGAAATAAGGAGAGAAAAAATAAGAGAAAAAAAATGAAAGATAAGGAAGAAAAAAGAAAGAAAAGAAAGAATGAAAAAGAAATGATTGTAATGAGAAAGAAATTAAAAAAAACTATAAAGAAGAGAAAGTTTCAAAGTAAAATGAAAATTCAGGAACGAAACAAAAGGATTTTGTTTGATATTTTTTTTCGGTGTTTTCAGAGTTGGTGTTTACATATAGGAGAGAACAGATAGATTTACTACTTGAAGATAATTAAAATGAATCCGAAAATGTGGATGTAGCTTTCATAAAAGTGAAATTAGATATAGCTGTGAAGGATCTAGAAACCATTAAATAAATATCACCCAACTTGACTGTATTAACCAGAGGAATCCATGGCAATATGTACAAGGGTGAGCGTCTGATCACAAAGGCTACATTCAATCTGGAACAACTGTGTATCACATTTATTAATAACTTACTAAGTTTTCGAATAATCGATCATCCTTGAGAGGAATAAAAATATATTAAAAATTATGAATCAAAATACATCTACAAAAATGCATATGAGAAGTAAACAAACAAACAATGTGTTTTGATATGGCTTTATTTAGCCGACAATTTTTGGGAGAATATGTGCGTAATTGAAGTCGTACCTAATTTTGAAAATTAATTGATTAATAATTAATCATGCCCGCCTAATTCATTAATTATTAATTAATTCATTTTCAAAATTAAGCACATATTCTCCCAAAAAATGCATATGTAATAGAATCCTGAGTACCACTCTCTTACTCACACTCTAACTGATTTTAACATTAAATAACCCACAGTTTTATTATGCAATAAAACAAACCAAACCAAATGAAGATAATGAAAATTATTCATACCAGTTTGAACATATTAAGAACTTGGAACCAAGTAACCAATAAGCACCCCGTCTGTGAGCTGTTTTGAAAGGAACACCTTTTGCTTATGTATATTTACAACCCAATCATATTTGCTTATGTATATTTACAACCCAATCATATTTGCTCATGTATATTTACAACCCAATCATATTTGCTTATGTTATATTACAACCAATCTATTGCTTATGTATATTTACAACCCAATCATATTTGCTCATGTATATTTACAACCCAATTATATTTGCTCATGTAAATTTACAACCCAATTATATTTGCTCATGTAAATTTACAACCCAATTATATTTTCTCATGTATATTTACAACCCAATCGTATTTGCTCATGTATATTTACAACCCAATTATATTTTCTCATGTATATTTACAACCCAATTATTTACTCATGTAAATTTACAACCCAATTATATTTGCTCATGTAAATTTACAACCCAATTATATTTGCTCATGTAAATTTACAACCCAATTATATTTGCTCATGTATATTTACAACCCAATTATATTTAAATAGTTTTCTATTTTAATTAAAACAAAAATTATTTATTGTTTACTTGGTCCCAACATCGTTTTATTTAAATAAACATAAAACAATATCTTGTTAAAAATCTATTTTCATTTGAATAAACATATCAGCATTTCTCTTCTGATTAAATAAAAACTATTTTAATATAAAAATGTGTCTTTAATATAAAAAGGTGTCTTTCGTTTAAAGTTTTTAAAACTTAAAAAAAAACTTCCTATTGAATTAACAACAACGTAAAATATCTAATTTTTTTATCAACATCGAAAACTATTTTAGTATAAAAACATGCCTTTGTGTTGTAAATATATATAAAGAAACTTTAAAAAAAATCTTACAGTGAAATTCAAATGCACAAAAATCGTCTGTTGTCTGTAAACAAACAACCGAGAGTTTATGGTGAAAAGCAAAAGGTGTTCCTTTCAAAACTGCTGCCAGCTGGGGTGCTTATTGTTTACTTGGTCCAGAACTTGAAATATAGATTTTTATCAAAATAACATTTTTCGGTATTAAATGACTCGAAAAGAAACAATCAAACCCACTCTGGGAGACTGGAGACCAGCCTTAAGGAATTCTAGAAAGGAACAAGTCATTGTGTTCCAATTACGCATTGGTCACACAAGACTAACGCACTCCTATATACCCAAACAAGAACAACAACCACAGTGTGAAACATGTCAGACTTATTTGACTGTTAAACACTTAATCATAGAATTTTTTTTTTCTCAAACCAGAAACCGTTATTTTAATGCAAATAATACGAAACATCTATTTGAAAATGTCAAGATAGAAGACATTCTGTTATTTTCTAAGGAATAAGGAAATAAAATTATACCATAGAATATATACATGAACCCAATCAATATCATACAACACGATCCTCAATTATGCTAACACATTGTTAAAACCAATTACTATAAATATTTAGATGTAGATAAAAAAAAGTCGTCGGGGCGGTATCTGAAGTCGGTATCAGCCAATCAGCGAGGGAGTCTATCCCCTTTTTAATAGCGCTAGGCCAAGGACATTGTTTTTTGGCATCTGAGGTGGAGCGCCACACCTATCATCAGCTCCTTACTTTACCGCACATATCCCTGTGTTACTCATACGCTGAGTTAGCGAGGACCGGAATCGAACTAGAAACCATGTGGTTTCTATCCGAACGTTCCACCGACTGAGATGTAGATACACAACATATATTACTTCGTAAGCGCTAAGCATGACATAAACCCAGAGGGTTGATATGCCGTTAAAATCAACTAACCAAAAAACAAAAACAAAAAAAACAACAAAAAAAAAACCCCAAAAAAAACAAATGATCTAACAATCTAAATCAGAGCTTTAATTTTTTAAACTTCTATACAAACAATTCTATACCACTGCCTGCTTTGAACCTATAACCTTCTAGCGTGTCAATCACCTCACACGGTACTTGACACCGGAACCAAATCGCATTAATGATTTCTGTACTTGATGACGCATTACATCATAATGTTAAGATACGCGGCTTTAAACCTGTCAATATGAAAGGTCGATTCTATACACTCGTTTATGCTCCCGTTTTAAGTATAGCTTAATATAAAGGTACCTTAGAATTTAAATAAAGAAAATATTCAATACACAATGAGATTATATAATATATGATATCAATTACGTGATATAATGGTTAAAGTTGCAGGAAATTGACTCGTCGACCCGAGTTCAAATCCTGAACGAGGATGTTTGCATTTCACAAAGCGCTAATACAGTTGGGAAAGGTATGAATCCATATATTCTCCCTCCAGCTAAAAAACTATTTTAGTATAAAAACATCAGCTCCTTACTTTACCACACTCACTTTACTGCTACTCATACGCTGAGTTCGCGAGGACCGGAATCGAACTAGAAACCATGTGGTTTCTATCCGAACGCTCTACCGACTGAGATGTAGATACACAACATATATCACATACGTGATATAATGGTTAAAGTTGCAGGAAATGGACTCGTCGACCCGAGTTCAAATCCTGAACGAGGATGTTTGCATTTCACAAAGCGCTAATACAGTTGGGAAAGATATGAATCCATATTTTCTCCCTCCAGCTATGGGTAAATCGTTTTGCAGACGTTTTAACCTTTGAATGGGTAACCAGTCTAGGAGAAGGAAAATTAAAACCTGTTAAACTGCGCTTAAGAAATTGACCATGTGTTGCATCCTGTTCGTGCGGAGGAGTTGGTGGATATATATATGATCAATTATTTCAATCTAATACAGATCATTCATTGTAGAATATGGCATCTCGGTCGTGGGATAAAACTTCCCCCAATGGGACCAACTGTTGGTTGTATGTGGCGACCCATAATGATTGCTTATACAATTTAGGAGATTTAAAATTCCTGGGACTGGGATCCCTTTTTGCCGTTTTTGCAGCAGCGGTGGCGGTCTTCTTTGGCAAAAAAATAGCCTGGATGTTGGGCACAGAGACAACTCCCTGGGCGATGGGGACACCGGACAATAATTTGTCCAACTCTTCGTCATTACGGATGGCTAACTGTAAGTGACGGGGAATGATTCTGGATTTTTTGTGTCGCGAGCAGCATTTCCTGCCAACTCAAGAACCTCAGCGGTCAAGTATTTCATGACTGCAGCCAGATATACTCGAGCACCGACACCGACTCTTTCAGCATAGTTTCCTTTTCTCAACAGACGGTGGATTACGTCCAACAGGGAATTGCCAATCTGTGGCTCGGTTTCTAAGTTGTCTCATGATAGGGAAACACTCCACTTTGGCCAGGACTTGAGTTGGACGGTCGGTCGGTCTCGTCGAAGAGGGCCCCATCCGATCAATTGGCTGGAAATGTCTAGCCCTAGCACCTGTACGATTATCCGGACCGTATTCTTGAAATTGTTGTCATGGCAAAACCGACCCTGTTTTTCCTATAGGTGCTAGAAGGCGGTGGCTGATGATCAACCACTAGTTTATAAATAAACATTAGGTTGTTTCTTCTCATTTATTGATGCCCATGAAGTTAATGAAAATTATTTCTACCAATTTGTTGATACACAGGAATTTACAAAGAAAGAAGTTATAAGACAAAAACATCCTCGACGTATAATAACATATGGGTTGATATACCGTAATAATTAATCAACCAACCTAACATTGATAATTTATCCACAATTATATGATTTGAATTAACTATTTCTATTAAATAATAATCATTTCGTTTCCAAACAGTTATATGGGTTTATGTATTCCTATCAAATACTAATAATCTATTCATACAAACATATAATTCTTCAATAGAAACCAACACACGAGCACGCCACTGTGGGCCGTCCAGCAAAGACGTACATTTACCAACACTGTACGAATACCCGATGCAGCGCAAAGGACCTCCCAAGGGCAATGCATTTCTGGGACGGTTGGAGAGAGATTGTCATCGATACACGTGCTGCTAGCGTGAGATGATGATGATGATGATGATGATACTTGAAACCATATAACTGTGTTCAAAGATATCATCATTATAATCATCCTCAAATTGTGCTGACTGTGGGGATTTCCTTCCTTTTTATCACAATTGTTTCAAGATATATGGCTTTAAGTATTTTTGTTGATAATAATTATTTTCTTGCGCAGTTATATGTTTAAAGTGTTCCTATCTAATACTGATCATGTATACATACAATAACATAATTGTGTATAAATTCGATTGTAATACTTGAAACTATATAAAGGTGTGAAAAGAACTAAATATCAGTGTCATCCTCAAAGCGTGCCGAAAGCAAGGTTTCCCTTGACCCCCCCCTCTCTCTCTCTTTCCCTGTCTCTGTCTTTGTCTCTCTGTCTCTCTCACTCTCTTTGTCTATATGTCTGTCTCGAACTGTCCCTATTGGTCATGGCTATTGGCACACATAGGTACACATAGGGAATATATATATATATATATATATATATATATATATATATATATATATATATATAGAGAGAGAGAGAGAGAGAGAATGTAGGTAATCCGTGCTTCTCAATGATTACTATTATAGATAGTCCAATTACTTGAAACTATATAGTTTTGTATTTATCTACTCAGCCCCTCCACAAGGAATTAAAACCTGTTAAACTTTAAGAGGTTTGAATTAAAAAGTTTTCCCATCTAGACTGAATGCAATACCAATTTCAAATAGCCAAGTCTTCCCGACTATTTACCCATATATGGGGGGAGAATATATGGATTCATACTTATTACGCAACTGTATTAGCACTGTCAAATTCAACCATTTTCTATCACGATAGCCATTACACTACAAGCACCTCAATATATATATATATATATATATATATATATATATGTGTGTGTGTGTGTGTGTGTGTGTGTGTGTGTGTGTGAAGAGAAAAATGAAAATGAATCCGACGATATGTAATATAGGGAAAAAATTGAAAAACAGAGGTTCAAATAAAAGGAGGGTTGCAGTGTTTCAATCTGTTCAGCAGATCTTCTTCAGGACTTTTGTTGATATAAGGAAAAGTAAAATTTATCACAGAATAATAAGGAGACTGTGATAGTTTTTATTGATCAGTTTGTTTAAAAATGTTTTGAATGAAAAAATTAGCGCTCTTAAAATGATTCGAAATTTATGAAACGCTGTGATAAACGGTTTTGAAGGATGACGTCGAACATTCTCTTACATTATGTGTGTATGTGAGAAAAAAGGAGAAGAGAGAGAGAGAGAGAGAGAGGATATATATATATATATATATATATATATATATATATAAGAGAGTTTTATAATTTGCTTGAAGCATGTGTATATATTGGTAAGAAGGTTGATTTAGAAGGCTATCACAATGGGTGTAAAGTAAAAAAAATAATACGGTAACAATGGTGTTGTGTGTTAACCTGTATTTCATTCTTGAATTTTTTAGATAAAATCTCTTTTTCAAAAGATCACTGGAACTGAAGTAGTCTAGTTATGGCATTTCTTTTTAAAATATAAAATGTATATATATATATATATACCTCTCCGTACGAGCAGGATGTGACACAATGTTAATTTCTTGAAAAGAGTTTAACAGGTTTGAATTCAGAGCTTTCCTTCTCCTAAAGTTGGGCTCTTGGTTAAAGACCACAGTCTGTCCTACTATTTGCCCATTGCTGGAGGGGGAATATATGGATTCATACTTTCCCCAGATTATTAGCGTTATGTGAAATGCAAACAGCCTAGTCCAGGATTTGTACTCGGCTC
Organism: Doryteuthis pealeii; assembly: GCA_023376005.1. NCBI lineage: Eukaryota > Metazoa > Mollusca > Cephalopoda > Myopsida > Loliginidae > Doryteuthis > Doryteuthis pealeii. The sequence goes on along the minus strand of CM042159.1, from coordinate 41,480,390 downwards.
GACGAATCCTTTTCCTACGACTCTAACCATTACACCACGCACCTCAATGCATAAATGTGTATAAATTATTAGTATTAGATAAAAACGCATGAACCCATATAACTAAACAAATGAAGGATTATTGCGATTATTAAATAGGGTTTGTGCTTGAAACCATATAATTGTGTGTAAATTATTCGTATCAGATAATCTTGCAAGTCATACAACTGTTCGCAAAGAAATAATTATCATAATTATATGAATAGTTAATTAAAATCATATAATTGTCTGAATTATTAGACTGAGATAGGAACACTTGAAACCATACATTTGCAAGCAAAGAAATATAATATTATATCATCTATAAAGCGATAGCTACTAGCTTATCTCCATCTTATTATTGTTATTTTATTCCAATGCTCTGCCCAGATACACTCTCCATTATTACATTACTAGATTGCCTCCATCTTATTACTTTTGTTTTTGTTATCCAGTTACTTAAAGCCATATATAACTAACGGGTTCGATATCACTAATCTCCATACTCATGACCTTGGTGTAAAATCCTACGGGTTACGGACTGGGTAAAATATTTCATAGAACTATCTGCGACTTAAACTGATTTTTACTATAACATTCATTGGAAATGATTTTTACGATGCAATGCATTGGAAATTATTTTTACTATATAAATGCTTTGGACAATGATTTTTACTATAAAAATGCTTGGACAATGATTTTACTATAAAAAAGCTTTGGACAATGATTTTACTATAAAAATGCTTGGACAATGATTTTTACTATAAAAAATGCTTTGGACAATGATTTTTACTATAAAAATGCATTGGACAATGATTACGATTTTGGACAATGATTTTACTATGAAATGCATTGGACAATGATTTTTACTATAAAATGCTTTGGACAATGATTTTTACTATAAAAATGCATTGGACAATGATTTTTACTATAAAAAGCTTTGGACAATTGATTTTTACAATGACTATAAAAACAATGCTTTTACTATAAAAATGCTTTGGAAAATTGATTTTTACTATAAAATGCTTTGGACAATGATTTTTACTATAAAAATGCTTGGACAATGATTTTTACTATAAAAATGCTTTGGACAATGATTTTTACTATAAAAATGCTTGGACAATGATTTTACTATAAAAATGCTTGGACAATGATTTTTACTATAAAAATGCTTGGACAATGATTTTTTACTATAAAATGCTTGGACAATGATTTTTACTATAAAAATGCATTGGACTTGGACAATGATTTTACTATAAAAATTGGACAATGACAATTGATTTACTATAAAAATGCTTGGACAATGATTTTTACTATAAAATGCTCTTGGACAATGATTTTTACTATAAAATGCTTGGACATGATTTTTACTATAAAATTTGGACAATGTTTTACTATAAAAATGCTTTGACAATGACTTTTACTTATGCAATGTTTTTACTATAAAATGCTTTGACATGATTTTACTATAAACAATGCTAAATTTGGACAATGATTTTACTATAAAAAATGCTGGACAATGACTTTTTATAAAAATGCTTGGACAATGATTTTTATATAAAAATGCTTGGACAATGATTTACTATGAAATGCTTGGGACAATGATTTACTATAAAATGCTTGGACAATGATTTTTACTATAAAAATGCTTGGACAATGACTTTTACTATAAAAATGCTTTGGAAAATGATTTTACTATAAAAATGCTTGGACAATATTTTTACTATAAAAATGTTGGACAATGATTTTTACTATAAAAATGCTTTAGACAATGATTTTTACTATAAAATGCATTGACATGTTTTTACTATAAAAATGCATTTACCATAAAAATGCTTTGGACAATGAATATTTACTATAAAATGCTTGGAAAATGATTTTATATAAAAATGAATTGGAAATGCATTTAGCCATAAAAATTGAATTCGAATGTCTCTATGCGCGACACGTGATTACTATGTCCAACCTCAGAAAGATTATCCTTCACTTTACTCCATATACAGAATTGGACGTATTTTATTGACCCAACGTTTTCTTTCATACATTTATTTGTTCTTTCTTTATATATTTTATATTCCTAACGCTTCTCGGATCTTTCGTTGTATTACTTTGAATATATTCATCCCTATCTTGTTCATTTATTTATTCGTAGTTTCTATGAAACTTTCTCATTATTAAACAGCAACGAATAATCGGGACAGTGAACGATGAATATGTCCTGATGACAAGAGGATAAGAAAGAAAAAAATGTTAAAAAGATTAAACAAAACAATACATCAAACTGTGAACCCAAAGAGACTTGCATTGATTTGCATACAAACGGTGTTAAAAAGAAGCAAGAAAGGGACAAAAAACTCTAAAAGATCAAAATAAAGCATTAAATTGGTAAAATTCAAAACTGAAGAATAATTCTTACATTCATTTGGCTGGGATGAGTTTATTTATTTATTTCATTTTATTTTATTTTTTATTTTTTATTCTTTTAATTATTTTCTTATTTTGCTTTTTTTGTCAAGTTCATTACTTGCTGCTATTTTGGATTTTGCCATTCACTTGTTGAGTATTTCGATACGGTATTTTTCTTAAAAGCATTTTCTCTTTCTTCTTCTTCTTCTTCTTCTTCTTTCTCTTCTCTTCTTCTTCTTCTTTTCACTTTTTCTTCTTCTTCTTCTTCTTCTTTGCACTCTTCTTCTTTGCATTCCTTCTTCTGCTTCTTTCTTTTCTTCTTTCTTTTCTTCTTCTTCTTCTTCTTCTTCTTCTCTTCTTCTTTTCTTCTTCTTTTGCATTCTTCTTCTTTGCATTCTTCTTCTTCTTCGTTGCATTCTTCTTCTTCTTCTTCTTCTTCTTTGCACTATTCTTCTTCTTCTTCTTCTTCTTCTCTTCTTCTTTGCATTCTTCTTCTTCTTCTTCTTTGCAACATTCTTCTTTCTTTCTTCTTTTCTTTTTTCTTTCTTCTTCTTCTTCTCTTCTTTCTTCTTCTATTGCATTTTCATCTTTCTTCCTTTATTTTCATTCAATCTTTTCTTTTTCTTTCGTTCTATCTTTCTGGCTCCTCCTCCTTCTTCAGTGTTGTTGTTGGTCTTTATTCTTTCCTCTGGTTCTTCTTTTTCACAATTACTATTAACTACTTCATCTAATACTACAACTACTACTGCAAAAACTAATACTTCTTATTCCCTTCTTTTTATATTACTCTGTTGCTACTGCTACTCTATTATACTATTTTTAAATATATTCTTGATCTTATACTTTAATCAACCTACTACTACTACTACTACTACTACTACTAGTGTAGTAGTAGGTAATAAATAATGATAATAATAATTAATAATGAT
>CM042159.1:41414537-41472037 GCA_023376005.1 Doryteuthis pealeii | reverse complement strand
CTACAGGTTTGTTCACAATTCATAACCTCTCATGAATTTTAACATTATGTAAATAGGAAACTCTATGTGAGTGTATTGAGAAATTAAGTCTTCTAAAGATATACTGAGGCGCGTGGTGTAATGGAGAGAGTTGTAAGAAGTGGGTACGACGACCCGAGTTCAAATCATAGACGGGGCTGTTAGAATTAGGGAAAAATATGAATCCAACTTCTCTCCCTCCAGATATGGGTACATAGTAGAACAGACTGTACTCTTTAACCTTGGTTAGGTAACCAACCAACGATAAGAAAGTCTCTGTATTGAAACCAGTTAAACCCCGCTTAATAAATTGACGTTGTGTCACATCCTGATCGTGCGAAGGGGTTGGTAAATATATATATAGTGAGCAACTAGCATTTCCTTAAACTGGATATCTTTGACTGTATGATACTATTGTACTATTTAACTACTTCTGAGAACGAGACGATGATTTTTTTTAAAGATTTTAAACTGATTAAAATCTTACTAACGTTTTTGGTAGTTATAAAGTATATTAATATATAACAATAAAATGAATGCTTAATATTACATTATCTATTCAATATCCAATGCAAATTGTGTTTTAGAAAAAGTTTAGCAGGATAAGATGATATTTTTTAGAAAGTGTTTTTTATGGTTTTAAACTCAGAGATGTCTGCCGATTGAATTAACTCTTTAATATATTTTTCTTTTCCATTTTTGAAATAGGATTGAGGTTTCCTATCGTTAAGTGAAAGGTGTTTATTTGCAGATGGGTGACTAAGCCTTGTAAATTAATTTAGAATATTTATCTCTCTTCTCTTCTTTATATATATATATATATATATATATATATATTATTATTATATATATATATATAATATATATATATATGCGCGTGTGTGTGTGTTAGTATAACGAATACAGAGAATCAACTGCGCTAGGTAACTGTTAATTTTCACTGCCGACCGAAGTATGCATACACTATCACCGATATTTAGCACAATATATGTATAAATATACTAAAAATATAGCACATACACCCCTCACTATTATATATATATATATTATATATATATATATATATATATATATATAATATATATATATATATATATATATATATATAAATAAAGGAAGAACTCAATACAGTAATCCCATAATAAATTTATTTTCGACGAAAATTGGGGCCCATATAATTAAGTTGATTTAAACCGGCTCCCCAAATTTTCGCCTCATCAGATGGGTCTCAATTCACTATGGACAAGCATATCACAAAAAACCCGAAGAGCTGAATATATATAAATTCAAACAAAACAAAAATAATAAAAAAAATTATATATATTTTTTAACAGTGTGGGAGTGTAACCATAGAAACAGGAAGTGAATGAAAAAAAGAGATACATCTCAAAGTTGATTTCTAGGGTGTCCAGACAGACAAAATGACATGACAGAAAAAAACAGAATAGTATATTAAAATATAAATAGACAAGTAAAATAAAAAAGATTTAAATTTAAACATTAGAGTATAATGATGTATTAAAAGAAAATACTAGTAAGATATAAAAATAAAATAAATTAATAGAAGATAATAAATTAAATAAAATAATAAATAATAGAAAATAAATAATAAATAATAAAAAATAAATAATAAAAATAATAGAAAAAATAAAAATAAAGAAAATAAATAATAAATAATAGAAAATACTACATATATATATATATATATATATATATATATATATATATATTGTGTGTGTGTGTGGTCTGTGTGTGTGTGTGTGCTTTGTGTGTGTATTTGGGCAGCATTCTTTCATTTATACATGTAGAATTAAACAAAAAGGCACATCTCCTGTTTAATAATTTTATTTTTGATCTTTTCTAATTGTCTGGCCAACTTTTTAATGTTTGGGTGGAATTTGGGTGGAATCACCAATTCTTCTCTTTCCAGCCTCCACATTAATATAATTAAAAAAAAAACTGGAATACATCACCCCTGATGATGGCTCTTCTAAGTGCCGAAAGTACTCGGGAATTGAACTTTGGTGGACTTATCTACCAATTCCACCCAAACATTAAAAAGTTAGCCAGACAATTAGAAAATATCAAAAAATAAAATTATTAAACAGGAGATGTGCCTTTTGTTTAATTCTACATATATATATAATATATATATATTATATATATATATATATATATATATATAAATATATATATATATCACGTCTGTTCAGTGTGGGTGGACGTTTCCAGTCTACCTCCAACGGAATGGAAACACGATTAATTTATAATCAGTAAGGCTCCTTACAGCTCAGCTATCATCAACACTTACAGACTGCGAAAAAGAATTTTAACTGATAAATACATACATATGTATATGTGTTAAGGCCGCCAGAGAGTGCTTTATCTGTATCATAGGAGAGTGTTATATATATAAATGTGTATGTGTGTGTGTGTGTCTGTGCGTGTGTGTGGGGGGTGAGCTATTACGAGATTTTTCTGTCAACGAATTTCTTGTAATTACTTCTCGATGGATAGTGAATTTAAGCAGGTATATAAGAATAAGGTGTTAAAATCCCATTATCTTCTAACCACATGATTCGCCAATCTGGGACGTCCTCGTCGAACCTCGTGTTACAGTGAAGATGACGCCATGAAATTGTATACAGTAAACAATGGCCTAAGCTGACTTGTGCACAGCCAGAGACATTTGTTAATCCCACACAACCAGCAACTAAATGTATATTATTAATTACTAGAAATGGCTACCCGGCGTTACCTGGGTAGAGGGGGGGATAATAAAATGTTAGTCTCGCAGATCCATTGGTTGTTTTGGTCTTACAAAATTGATTTGTTTTAATAACGAAGGCAACCAATAATTGTCCCTTCTTTTACTCTTCAGATCTTAATTATTAGATGTCTTCTCAGATATAAATAAAATCTTCATTATTTTTGCTCAGAAAGCAAGCTCTGGTGATAGTGAATAGCGTTCGGCTAGAAACCACAAGGTCCTTGTTCGATACCCGCCCTCGCCAACTCAGCGTATGAGTAGCACAGGGATATGTGCGGTAAAGTAAGGAGCTGATGGTAGGTGTGGCGCTCCACCTCAGACGCTAAAATAATCTCCTTGGTCTAGCGCTAGTGAAAAGGGGATAGACTCCCTCGCTGCATGGCTGATACCGACATTAGGCCGCCCCGACTACTTTACTTTACTTTATATATAATATATATATATATATATTATATATATTATATATATATATATGAAGAAATTCATTGCTTCATACTGTCGTGCCTTAAGTCACCCATAAAGTGCGATATACATATAGGTTTAAAATAGTGTAGTGGTTAGAATGTCCGCCTGTGAGCCTGACAGGTAGGGTTCGAATCGCGCACAAAGCACTGTCCTCTCTATAGATCTGCTGATGAGGCCTAATGGGCTGAAATGTACATACAGAGATCGACTTTTTCTCGAGTTGTTTACGCTTTACATTTAAACCGATATGCACGCCTAATTCATTTAATCATAATTTATTAATTAACAAATTAGGTATGACTTTAATTAAGCACATAATCTCCCTAAAATATAATATATATATATATATATATATATATATATTTACTTTGTCATTAATTGCTTTATTTTCTTAGTTCCCTCTGGACATACATACCCACCAACTATGGTTTATATATGTATAGGTATAAGACTGTATCTCGTCTCCATTCTGTGCTTTCTTAGTCAATAAAAATAATGTTGTTGTTAAATGTATGTATTTGTACTTAGGTTAGTTCTTGAGGCGCGTGTCATAATGATTAGATTCGTAGGAAATAAACTCGTCGACCCGAGATCAATATCTATACGAGGCAGTTTGCATTCCACATAGCGATAATACCCTTGGGAAAGTTATGAATCCGACTATACTCCTCCAGCTATGGGTAAATATTAAGAAATGTCTAAGAGAAGGAAAATTCTGATTTCAAACCTGTTAAACTCCGCTTAATAAATCGACCTTGTTCCGCAACCTGATCGTGCGGAGGGTTAGTAAATATATAAATTAGTTCTTAAGAAGAAGCAAAATCTCTACAAATGATACCCTCATCAGAAACACACACACACACACACACCTCTCTCTATATATATAATTATATAGGGTCATCCACAGACACGTGTTTCGACTTATCAAGTCTCCTCAGTGTGGCTAGACATTTTGTAAGCTACCTACAGCCGGAATTGAAATCCGATCGGTTGGGTGTCAGTCCGGCACCGTAACCATTAGGCTGTCTTCACTTACAGATTGGGAAGGGGATTTTAACTGTTTAAATACACAAATCGCTTTGTGTGTAAAGACCGTCACAAAGTGCTCCATTCCTTAGAAGAGCGTTGCGTTTATGCTTGAGTTGGCGGCCGTCAGCAAGATCCCCCCCAGAGTGCTCAACCCTAGGGGATGGGGAGCATATATAGGGTCATCCACAGACACGTGTTTCGACTTATCAAGTCTCCTCAGTATAATTATAATTATATATAATTATATAGATATATTAATATTTTGTATATAATATGGGTACTGTATTTCTTAGCAGACAGTGTTCAATATCATTGATAGGGCGTTTATATTTAAGTTAAAGTAGCGTGAACATGGAGTCAACACCTGGTTACTGACAGTTTCTCGCATGCGATTTTCAGAACAAAGTAAAAAGGTCTGAAGATCACATACGTAAGAAATTGTCAGCAAGCAGCTTCACTCAGATATCTCTCCGTACCCCCTCTCTCTCTCTTTCTGTATATATATATATATTATATATATATATATATATATATGTGTGTGTGTGTGTGTGTGCGTTGTGTGTGTGTGTGTTTGGGCAGCATTCTTTCATTTATACATGTAGAATTAAACAAAAGACACATCTCTTGTTTAACATTTTTATTTTTGATCTTTTCGAGTTTTCTGGCCAACTTTTTAATATATGGGTGGAATTCGTTGATAAGTCCACCAAAGTTCAGGTCCCGAGTACTTTCGGCACTTCGAAGTGCCATCGTCAGGGGTGATGTGTTCCAGTTTTTTTTAAATTATATTAATGTGGAGGCTGGAAGGAGAAGAATTGATGAGAAAGGTGTTATAGGCATTCTAAAAATAAAATTGTTAAAATAGGAGATGTGTCTTTTGTTTAATTCTACATGTATATATATATATATATATATATATATATATATATATATATATATATATATATATATGAAAAACGAAATATTCTCCAGAAGATAAACATATTATACATGGTGAACCCGGCGTTAAAACTCTCTCATCTTTCATTTACAACGCTGTTGAGGCAACACTTTTTCTATCCTAATGTCCCGATGAGGGTTTGATAAAAGACGAAACGTTTTAACGTCGACCTATAATAGATTTATCTTTTTGAGAATACTTCGATTTTTCTATTTTCAACACACACACATACACATAGAAACACAAACATAAACGCATTTATACATTTGTATTTGTGTGTGTGTGTGTGTGTGTGTGTGTGTGTGTGTGTGTGTGAGTGTGTTTGTACACACGCACTGTACTTATAAATATTTTGTAGGTATTTTTAATTAAAAGAAATATGTTGAAGGAATTAATTTGCAGAATTTTTTGTCAAATAAGAAAAATATTTTCTTGTTCATTTTAATCATTTCTCATTTCTTCTTCTTCTTCTTCTTCTTCTTCTTCTTCTTCTTCTTCTTCTTCTTCTTATTCTTATTCTTATTATTATTATTATTATTATTATTATTATTTATTTATTATTCATTTCGTTCTTTCTTTCTTTCTTTATGAATAAATAATGTGTAGGTATTTGAAATTAGAATAAATATATTGATGCAATTAATTTGTACATTTTTTTTTCAAAATAAGAAAAATATCATTCACTCAAATGAAATAAAAAATATGGTTTAAACTATTTACAAATGTCGGTCGTCTATTTTCTGAAGTGGTACAAATAGAATGGGGTACATATTCCCGCTTTACACCGAATTCATTACGCTTCCGATGACTTATGGTCGGCAACCTTGAGTGATATCCGCCATTAATGACTATATTTGACGGCATGCTGTTATTTCAAAGCACCATGATGGTACCGATGTTTTAATCAATAGTAAGACTATTACACGCGACAAGCAGTCACCTGGACTGCTTAAATATTGAATGGAACATATGGAAAATTGGCATAAAAGCCTGCGCATGCGCACAGGCTGCCTTCCTTCTCAACTTCAGTCTGAATATATTTCTCTACATTCCCCTTGATCATACACGCTGTTAGTCGTAACTTATTTAAGAGTTGTACTAATTTCATATTACCAATTCTATTTCTGCCTATATCCTTATCTCTCTCTCTCTCTCTCTCTCTCTCTCTCTCTCTCTCTCTCTCTCTTTGGGGGTGCGTACTGTAATGGTTAGCGTCATAGGAAATGGACTAATCGACCCGAGTTCAAATTCTGGACGAAGCTACAGTTCACATAGCGCTAATATACTTGGGAAATGTATGAATCCAACTACTCTCCTCCCAGCTATCGTTAAATAGTAGGGCAGACTGGGTTCTTTATCATTGCAACCAGTCTAGGAGAAGGAAAACTCTAAACTCAAACCTGTTGAAACTGCCTGGGGTGGTCACTGCTAGAATAGGCTCAGTCCTAATTCGTGATCTATTTCACTAATATAATATGAATATATATATATAATGATTATATATATATATATATATATATATATATATATATATATATATATATGAAATAAATATTTTTAGAAAAAAACAAACACATGATGTTATAATTCGCTGACAGAAATCAGTTTCGACCTTTTATTAAAGCGGTCTTCATCAAGAGCGAAATGTTTGTGATGGAGAGACGGTTTGAGTAAACCGTTACAAACAACAGTGGTACAAACGAATGTTCGTGTTCGGAGCCGGAATTTAAAAAAATAAATAAATAAATAAATAAATAAATAAAAAATAAAAAATTCCGGCTCCGAACACGAACGTTCGTTTGTACCTTGATGAAGACCGCTTTAATAAAAGGTCGAAACAGATTTCTATCATCGAATTATAACATCGTGCGTTTGTTTTTTCTAAAAAATATTATTTCATACTGTCGGATTCATTTCAATTCATTTTTTTATATATATATATATATAATATATATATATATATATATATATTTGGGAAAAAAGGCCTTAAATACCATGAGCATCGTGGTTATGGACCATTTACACTCGCGAGTATGCTCACGAGCTTCTTCAGACCACTGACAAAATATATCAGTGGTTTGAAGAAGCTCGTGAGCATACTCGCGAGTGGAATGGTCCATAACCACGATACCCATGTATTTAAGGCCTTTTATTCCCAAATAACTTTGCTCTGTTTACAAAATTAAACATTGAGCTCTCAAACGGAACCTGAACTCTACAACAAACTACTGGTAGAGAATTAGGACCCACCTAGAATCACCTTGTACCAAGAAACTTGGTACCGCACCAAAGTTATATATAATATATATATATATATATATATATATATATATATATATTCTGACTGATTGCCTCTTTGTCTCTGTTCACTGTTGCACTGTCCTTACCAGCAAGGTTATCAGGAGTTTACCGGGTCTCTTTTTATTCCGAGGAAAGACAATTTAATTTAGTGAAACTCCTGTTGTTGCAGGATGATATAACAGGAGTGTAACCTGGATTCAGTGACCTGTTTAGACAAGAAGATTTCTTACCCCCAAGAACGAAGCGTGTTCCTATATCTCTGCCCTGTGCGAGGAAGGGAGTGTAGCGGCTGACTATTATCCCCTTCAGTCTTTTTGACTGTCTATTCAATGTTTAAATCTTTAACATCTCTAAATTTTTTCGCATTACCTTTTCTGCTTCCCTTGAAGAAAGTTACTTGAAAAGTAACGGAAACTTACCATAAAGGGAGCGGGCTGTATAATGCTCCTCATTCTAGTTGCAAAGCCGACGAGAAGTTCAATTCCATGATTCTTTTTCCTTGTTTGTTTTTATATTCTATGTAATTGATTTTGGGATCATCAGGAGAGAATGTGCACCGTTTCGGGGCCTTCCTCTCAACGGTTAGAACAGCACACCGCCCCCCCCCCTCACTGATGTGAGGTCCCTCGAAATATGTCAGATGTATCGTATAAAAGATGTTTTTAAACAAAGCGTGCTATGGAAATGTTGCGTGAATCGCGTTGCGCTTTCACGAGCAGTTGATGACATGATGTTTTACTGCGAATTGTTCCACGGGACTTTCTGTTATTTCCGTTATTTCTGTGAGGTGTTTTATGCATTTGGTTCTTTTGCACCCTTTGATTCCTACTTGGCCCAGAAATTGGTACAGGGAACTTGCGACGAATCCTCTTGCTCCAACCTCCACAAATAAATATATCATCTTATTTTCTATCTAGAATTGCTAATATTTATCTCTCTTAAATTTTCTACCCTCTCCCTTTCTCTGTTTCTATATCTGTCTGTCGTTTTGCTTGTTTGTCTGTCCTCATGTCTCTATTTCGTTTCATGTCTTTAAAAACTTTTCACTTTTCCACATTATCTTCTCGCTTCCCTGTTAGTATATACTATCATTTTTAATTATCTAACTAGTATAATTGGACACATATGCCATAAAGCAAACTCCCACCGTAGTCGTAGAATTATGATTGCAAAATTCGCCAATTTACGACTACGGTTCGGGAGGCCTTGGCCAACAATGAGGCCGACGCGAAATCCACGCCAAACCATATGCCGTAAAGAAAACTCCCACCGTAGTCGTAGAATTATGATTGAAAAATTCGCCAATTTACGGCTACGGTTCGGGAGGCCTTGGCCAACACTGAGACCGACGCGAAATCCACCCCGAACCATATGCCGTAAAGCGAAAATTTGGTAGTGGATAAAGGAGTTAGGTGAAGTCAGTTCTAAGTGACAGTCATCTCTAAACTGCTGGTTTAATCTTAGTCAGGGGCAGCAGTAACATAGAATAGTAATTAAACCAGCTTAACGCCTTTACCTCAGCTATGGTTAGCGGAATGCGAACAGGATACCACCGTGGACTGAATAAAGGGTTAGGTTCAAAGTTCCATGATGGTTCCCGATTACGACAAGAAGTTTCCCGATTACGACAAGAAGGTTCCCGAGTTCGAAAAGAAGGTTCCCGAGTCGGAGAAGGTCCCCGAGTCCGACAAGAAATACCTGAAGAAGGCCGAAACGTTGTGCAGTTAACAATGAAGATGAGGATAATAGTCTGAATAATCCAAATAATACTCTCTAAACTATCTTCTCTTTTTCCCAATTCTCTTTCCGCTTCACTGTTAGTATATCATACCGCTTTCTATCTTTGAATATCTAGTATTCATCTCTCTTTAATTCTCTAACCTCTCACATTCTATCTGTCTTTCTATCTATTTATCTGTCGTTGTCTGTGTTTGCCTTTTTGTCTTTATTTCATTTCAAGTATTTACCCTCTTTTTACTTTTTATCATTTCCCTTCCCACATCCCTTTTAGTATATGATTTTCTATCTTTAAATGCCTAATATATATTTCTCTCTATACTTCTCTAACCTTATAAGGGGCCGGTTTAGCTCAGTTGATTGAGCGTTCGGCTTGGAATTGCAAGGTTCCTGGTTCGATACCGGTCCTCGCCAACTCAGCATATGAGTAGCACAGGGATCTGTTCGGTAAAATAATGAGCTGATGGTAGGTATGTTGCTCCATCTCAGAGGCTAAAATAATCTCCTTGGTCTAGTGCTTGTGAAAAGGGTAAAAACTCCCTTGCTGTCTGGCTGATACCGACATTAGGCGACTTTACCTTTTTTACTTTACTTCTCTAGCCTATCACATTCTATCTGTCTCTGTCTGTCTCTGTCTCTCTCTCTCTCTTTATTTTATTTGAAGCTTTTAATGTCTCTTTTCTTTTTTCACATTCTCTCCCCGCATCCCTGTCAGTATATCATTATGTATAAATGGTTAATATTTATGGATCATATTTCTTTTAGGCACCCCTTTTTGATCTCGATTAAGTAAGGACATTCTTAATCGAGATCACAAAGGGACACCTAAAGGTAGTATGGTCCATATTTATCTCTCTTTAATTCTCTAACCTATCTCATTATCTCTGTCATTCTTTCTGTCTGTATGTCGTTGTTTATCTTTCTGTCTTTATTTCATTTAAAATCTTTACCCTCTTTTCTCTTTTCTCTTTTCCCCATTCTCTTCGCTCTTCCCTTTTTGTATATCATTTTCTATCTAATATGTATCTCTCCGTAATTCTCTAACCTCTCACATTCTCTCTGTCTGTCTCTGTCTCTGTCTTTTGACTGTCTATCTATTTATCGTTGTCTCTGTCTGTCTTTATTTCATTTCAAGTCTTTAACTTCTCTTTTCTCTTCCCCCATTCTATCTCCCCGCATTCCTGTCCGTATCTCCGATAAGATACCATACTCTTTTCATTTGTCATGTCCTGTTTTGCGAACCTGTTAACATCACCAAAGCCAAGCTGCCCTGATTCTCATTAGACGTTCGATACGATACTAATCAATAGGGAGTGCACTTTTTAGTTGAGATGTGATGACATCACAGCATCTTCATCTCTCAAATCGAATCTTGTCTTTTTTTTCCCCAAATGTTTGCTTTTCTTTTTTCTTCAAGGACGTTCGATGTCACGGGGTGGCTTTTGAAAACTGACTCACTCAGACGAACCAACAAAAATCTAGAACACTATAGTTAACTAAATTTAGAGACGCAGACATTGCTACACACTTTCTTTAAAAAATCTTTAGAAATCGCATACATGTAAAAATTATCCTGTAAAATCATTTTTAACCCGAAATATTTTTACAGTGCTCTGTGCAATAAAATCTGAAGAAATATCACAATATTTCAAGGACTAAGATTTCCACGTTGTCGATCCACAGGTGAACTAGTATGTAAAACGTCTCTCTCTCTCTCTCTCTCTCTCTCTCTCTCTCTCTCTCTCTCTCTCTCTCTCTCTATCAATATATATATATATATATCTGCACCCGATGAATGCATCGCATGAAACCAATATGGTTGTGAATGTTCCTTTGTCACCCAATAAATAGATATGTAAAACCTATATATTTATCTTATTATATTATATAACAGCTCTATTTTATATTGAGCACTCTACCAATTAATACTGTCTTTGGTACACCATTCCAGCAAAAGCTGAAATAGTGACCATCTCACACTACAGTATATATATATATATATATATATATATATATATATATATATAAAGATCAACCTAATGAGTCAGATAAACCTACTAAAATTTCGCTTAGTGCTCTTCAGGGCTAAGATAAATATAACACTACTTTATCTAATCATGTATGGAGGCTTGAATCTAAAGGTATTGACTCTATCTTAAAATGGGAAATTGTTAAAAAATATTGCCATTTATGTACAGAAGAAAAACTTGCAATTGTTACTTTCTTAAATAATAGGGAACTACTAAACCAAATATCTGAGGTTCTCAATAATTGTATACATAAAAAAGTCAAATTAAATATCACAATAAACATAAGTTTCCTAAAATTTAAAATGTGTATAATTTTGAATTTTCGGATGTTCTACTCATTCTCGGGTGGGTTTTGCTTCAATTAACAGCATTGTTCCCAGGGGGCCATCCCCCCAGGCAACACCTATCCCATCGATGTAATGGGGCAGGGCTTGGTTTATTGCCCAGCTACTGAGGCACCCACTTTGAGGGGGAATGCCGAAGGGATCAACGCAATTTTTCACCCACCACCCATGAGCTTCGGTTTGTGGGTGGTCCCACGTTAATAGGGTCTTGTACCTATCCCGAACAAGTGGGATACGAGGTAAATACCATGTTCTACTCATTTTTAGTGGGTTTATTCATTAGGTCCTGGCTTTGCTGGGATACACAGGAAACATGTCAAGAAGAACGGGGGATACAGCGACCAAAACGTTGTGATTTTACAAACCACAATAAAGATGAGAACAGATGTCTGAGGAAAAATTCTAAAAGAAATGATCGGTTGATATATGAATATACATTGTAAAATGCCTTGATAAAAATCAAGTATTAAGCTCATCAAAACTACAAAGTATACGTGATTGTATCGGAACTGTTACCAACTGGTAACTGTACAAATTACTAGGAGTTGAACTGGAAGAACAACGTTGCATCAGACTTCCAGGCATGTTCTAGAGAATAGCAAAAAGATATAGGTAAACAATCATACATAAGTATAAAGGTAGATATTCTTGGTAAAACAAGACATTAGGTTTATAAGTAGAGTTAATACAATTCTCAGTAACAGTTATCTCTAGGCTGTAGTTTCAATCCTGGTCAAAGGCAGCAGTAACATAGAATAATAATTAACACAGCTAAACACTTGTACCCATCTAAGGTTAGCGGAATAAGAACAGGATACCTTCCGAGGATTGAATAAAGGTTTGGATTCAAAGTTCCGTGATGGATCCCGATTACGACAAGAAGTTTCCCGAGTTCAAGAAGGTTCCCGTGTCCGATAAGAAATACCCGAAGAGCACCGGTTGGACCGAAACGTTGTACAGATAACAATAAAGACGAGGACAATAGTTCGAATAATCCAAATTATATAAAATAAAAAGATTTTGTATTTTAACGATTCAATTAATCTCGGTAAATATACTAGATATATTCATTCTAGGGAAAAAGAAGAAGACGTCTGCTAGATATAATGTATACGAGCGTTATGCAGTCCAGATAGCAAAATTAAAAGAGTCTGAAAAGCAGGATAAATACGAAAGACGTTGCCAGGAGAAACTCAAAAATATTTATAGAATAAAAGTGGTACAGCTGTTATACATCTTGGCGCTTCTTGAACATTCCCAAATAGATTTCTGTAGATTAAAAATATTGGAAAAGGCCAAATCCATTCTGTGACAGATCCTGTCTATTTCAATCTAGTTGTGATCTGAAATGTTTTGGTACCGCTATTTACACCAATAAAGTAAGTAAATTCGGTTTTAGGCCATAAAGTCAGTAACAGCCTGACAGCGAGGGAGTCTATCACCTTTTTCACTAGCGCTAGACCAAGGCTATTGTTTTTGGCGTTTGAAGTGGAGCGCCCCAAACCTACCATCCTCAGCTCCTCACTTTACCGTACATATCCTTTTGCTACTCATACGCTGAGTTGGCGAGGGCAAATATCCAACGCGGAAACATGTTTCCTAGTCGGACGCTTCTTACCGACTGAGATTTATTATATATAATTATATATATATATATATAATATATATATATATGGTATTTTTACTTGTTTTAAATAAAAAAAAGTGCCTGATTATAGCTATTTACTATGAAATACTTTACAATTGAATTGATTATGAAAAACTCTAAAATTAAAAAAGTGTTTTTTACCAGTGGTTTCAAAGCAGCGTATTAGCCGGTTAATTTCAAGACAAATTACATTGAATTATAATACTACAAAGTTATTTTTCATGAAGATAAGAGATAATATGCTGCATTAAAGCCAATGGTAACAAAAGTTTTTAGTTGTTGAGAATATATAATGCACACACACACACACACACACACCACACACACACACACACCACAACATTATATATATATTATATATATAATATATATTAATAATGGAAAGGAGTAACCTACTGAGTTTCATCGATTGATTCTTCAGGGTTTACTTTAAATTATCGAGTTTTCGATTAATCTTAGGTGTTATAAACATGCCCGTTGGAATGGGACTATAACTTGAGCAGAGGAACGCTTATTTTTATCATAAATAAAAAAATAAAGCGTTCCTCTACTAAAGTTAAGTCCCATACCAACGGCATGTTTTATAACACCTAAGATTAATCGAAAACTCGATTAATTTAAAGTAACCCTGAAGAATCAATCGATGAAACTCGAGTAGGTTACTCCTTTCCATTGTTAAAAAAATAAATTATGCTGTACATTGTAATTGAGCACTTTGTATTTTGTTTTTCTCAACTTAGCCTCTAGATATTGTGCGCTTCCAACGATCGTTCTTTATACCCACCGGTTAAGTTAATACTTATACATATACAAATATATATTATATATATATAATATATATATATATATATATATAATATATTTATATATATATAAAGCGTGTCTCTGTTGTGTGTGTCTGTGAGTTTTGTGCATAGTATGTGTACGTAAATCTAATTCTGTTTATGTGCAAGTAAATACATATTATATATATATATATTATATATATATATATATATAATATATATAAGGTAATTTTGTTGTCCATGTAAACATGGAAAACAAAGAAAAATCAAAGAAAAAAATAATGTCTTCTATGCTCGAAAAAAAACCAAAACAGTAATAATAGAAGCTCTCTCCCGCCCATTAAAAGCCCTTTATTTTTTTAGCAACGTAACCATCACCAAATTTATATTTATTGACATTTTGTGACCAGGAGTTAAGGTGGTAATGGTCCAAAAATGTCGGGGAAAAAAGAGAATTACTCGTGTAATGTCGAACAGGAAAAGAATTGAACAAGATGGGAGTGGATACTGAGAACCAGGGCGCCATGTGGCGTCACCAGTGTGAATCAATTCACCGCCTATCTTTTGTCTTTTCTTTGCCATTAACCATAAAAAGACACACATTAATATATACATATATAATATATATATATATATATATATAATTAATATTATATACTATATTATATATAATATATATTAACGTAGGAGAAATAAATATTAAATATCATATATATATATAATATATATATATATATTAACGCAGAAGATATATATTATATATAACTATATATATATATATATATATATTAAACCGGCAAAGATATATATATATATTATATATATTAATGGTTATTTATATATATATATATATATATATATATATAAATATATATATTATACATATATATATAAATATATATATGTATATGGTATATGTAATTATATATATTATATATTACGTAATGATATATACACATGTGTATTACATATATATGTGTTTTCCCCACAAATATAAAATCATTAGACATAATTATAACGCATATATAAATATATACAACAAAAAATTACTCATCATACACACAAACACACACACACACACACACACACATAATAATATATATATAATGTTATGGACTCCACGTGTTTTTTTGTCGTTATAATCTGGTTTTATATATTGATATATAACACACATATATTATATGTAATATATATAAATATATACACATATACAGTAGACTCATTATATAATATATATTTACGTTCATTTATAATATATATATATATATATATATATATATACATATATATATATTGTATCCCAGTTGGGTTTTAAAGCGAGAGATGTTGTTGCGATTGCGTTGTCTGTCTGATGAGCCTTGGACGCATTAAGTGACTGGCTGTTGTTCTCCTACAGCAGGGCTCAGATCGAAGCGGCCCATAAAAAATAAACGCGATCGTAAATTGCGCGCGAAACTCACCATAAAAGCGCAAACTTTGAGCGGTAATGTTTGATCACAATTTTGTCGCATTGCTTCACTTTTAGTCAATTTTGAAAAGCCCCAGAAAGACTAAAGCTACGCTAATTTTTCTACTTTATTTTATTAGGTTGGCAGAAGCCGAGAATATTAAAACACACACACACACACACACAACACACACAAATATACACAACACACACACACACATATAAACACACACACACACCACACGACACACACACACATATATATAATAATATATTAGTATATATTATATATCCGAGTCTAAACTACATACACAGCCACAAATAACATATTAAAAAAAATACACAAACACACACACACACACACACACACACACACACCACAAATATATATAATATATATATATTATAATATCTTATGAGTGTGTGTGTGTGTGTGTGTTAACTGTGGTGCGTCTGTAAGTTTAAAAATAGAAGTGAACCGACAATTATGTCGAAAGATAAAAGGAAAGAAAATGTAGTACGCATTAAATTATTATTGGTATTCGACAGTGTTCGACTAAGAATTTGTCTTTGTATACATTGTATTCTATCAATTATTTTTTTAAATCCAAAATAGAAATAAAAAATAATAATAATGGGAAAACATAAATTTAGATTTCCAAAAAGTGTCAAACAGGGCAAGATATTTTGATATTTGAAAATAAATGGTAAGAATTCATATATATATATTATATATATATATATATATATATATTATATATATATATATGAAAGAGAGAGAGAGAGAGAGAGAGAGAGAGAGAGACAGACAGACAGACAGACAGACAGACAGACAGAGACAGAGACAGAGAGACAGAGAGACAGAGAGAGAGTCCAGTAAAAAAATTACAAAAAAGATTTCTCTTAAAATGTTTATTCCTGTTAAAAATAATTTTTTAGATTACTTTTTCATAAAAATAGATTAAAAATATTAAAAATCAAAATATTTATACATTAGAGATTTAGATGAAATATTTTTGATCCTATGTTAATATTGGTTTCTATCATAGAAAAGTAAAATAAAATCATTTTAGATTCTTAGAAGAAAAATACCATAAATCAGATTTACCCATTTGAAAATGTCTGATGCTATTATTAAAACATCATAATATCAGTTTATTTTTTATTACTAAAACAAATCCCAATATTTCTTTTCTTATCTTTCAGGTAAGAACACTAATTACATTTGGAATGAAAGATTTGAGGCCAAATGATCTTCTACGGTAAGTTGTTACACCATGTCTTCCTGCTACAAAAAATCCACTAATACTAATCTAATGACATAGAAAAAAAAAAACAGAAAAAAAGACCCCCAATGATACCCTTCTGAGCGCCTGTCTATTTTTTTCAGTGCTCCGCTATGAAATTTTTCTCCCAATTCATCCGGTCAATGATCAGAGTTCTGTGTTCGAAGCCCAAGGATCAATAATACATTATAAACAAACCTGAAATTAACAAAAAAATAATATTAATGCTGAAGCTTCAAATACTTTTTCAGAGTAAGTAATGTCAGGTTAATTGCGGGTCCTTTTCCAATCTTTTTTGCTTTCATACCAAACCGTAGCTCTGTGATTTCAGCACTGCTCTGTTTTTAAAGCTTTTCTAAAATATTGAACCGTTCGATGATCATCTTTCACTATAGTGCAACTGCTTCTTTTTATTAGTGGATACACATTTGTCTATCCAGTTATACCATAGTTCATTTGTGAAAACAATATACTAGTTTGCCCCTGCTCAAAAGAGTTATATCTTTCTGTAGGATTTACAAATACAGCCGTACACCACATCCCAGATATAATTTTCGATTAGTTCTGAATTTCCTTAATCCTCCCGTGTATGAAGAAAGCCAAAACGTCTTTTAGTTTTCTTCACTTTCTTATTTTCTTTATGCTTTTTCAGATATTGGGTTTACGTATAGGGAACGCTTTACATTCATTTTTTATGACTCTACTTTTGTCATATAATGAAACAGAATAATACATTAAAAAATGACAGTTTGCAACTTTAAACAATCCTTGTTTTTAGTACCAGGAAATAGCATTAATAAAAAGCTGAAATAATCAAAATTTTTCACTAAGAATACATAATATTTAAAATTAGAGTTGATTTAAATCACGAAAATAAATGTCTTCTTCATATATTTTTTGACCGATTCTTTTTGCACGATTCAGTTAAAATTTCATTGCTACCCCCCCCCCCAAAAAAAAAAAAAATGACAAGAGTTATTTATTATTTGCCACAAAATGGTCTAGAAAGTGTTTTCATCAGTTATTCTTTACTTCTAAGATGATGGTTCAAGGAATATCACTTGAATATTTAAAGAGATCTTGCCCAAGGACAAATGCATTGAGAATTTCTCATTGCAAATCCCACATATTAAAAAAAAATATAAATCACCCATGCCATCTTATACTTATTTAATTAAACTTAGCCTTAAATGTGGCACAAGACTAATTATGAACACCATGAGAACAAAGCTAATTAGCTTGTTAGCAATACACTACATGAGGTGGCTAAAAAAAACATGGAATGCTTTGCGAATTTGTGTGTCATCCTTGCACAGTTTTCAGCTGCCTCTATTTTTATAAGCACCATTAGCCCATCAAAATACTTTTGAATCCTTTGAATGTTCCTAAATTGACACAACAAAACGCCTTGAAATCTTTGTATTGGGCATTCCTGGGTGAATGCCAATTAGAGCAGCATGCGGTTTCAAATTTCTGAAGGAGTTGGACTGAGTCATGTGCTGCTTTTCTCACAGATTACTGATTCCAAATGAGTCTAGTTTCTGAACAGTAGAGAAAACCTGAAAATACACGAAAATATACTTCATGGTATCAATAAACTAGTGGTAATGTTTACGTTTTTTCATTCAATCGTGTGTATCAATGAATTGTTGGTTTATTAGATTTGTCATTAACTCTATGCATGTCAATAAATAGTGGCTGTGTTACAGGAGTACATGATTTTGAATCCAAATTGTTCTGCTCCTAGACCGTAACCGATACCGAAAGTTATAGAGCTAAATTCCCTACTATGTATTCATAACTTGGAGGAGAAATAGTTGGATTCATACCAAGTTTATTAGACCAATGGGAAATTACGACAGTTCTTGTACAGAATTTAACTCATTGTTGATAGTGCGTTAACTGATGATAATCATTTAAGTCACATCTGCCTCCTGTAATTTTATTTTTATCAAGACGTACCATGTAACGTAAAGTGAAAGTATATTACGATTGCTATAAAAATAATGTCACTCAGCGCCGGGTATGCGCTTGTCTACGTTATCCTATAAATCAGTTACCCCCTATCCTCTTTTATTACTTCCTCCCCCTCTCTCTCTCACTCTTCTTCTCTCGCCTCTCTCTCTCTCTATATATATATATATATTATATATATATATATATGTGTGTGTGGTGTGTGTGTTGTGTGTTGTTGTGTTGTTTATTATTGGACGATAAGTTTTGGATAATATATCAAATCATAAGAGCATGTTATCTCATTCAGGTGTTAAACGATAATCAACTGCACCTTGTAACTGACAGTTTCTCACCTAGTGAAGTTTCTAACCAGGTTATATATATATATATATATTATATAGTATATATTATAATATATATATATATATATATAATATATAATATGCGTGTGTGTGTGATGTGTTTAATGGCAAGGTGTTAGAAAATCACCCTGAAAACAAATGAAAGCCGCGAAGAGGTAAAAGCAACGAATTTTCGCGGCATAAAAAAAATCGATAAATTCCGGGCCATTTTTTTTATTGTACGATATGATTTCTTCCCGCGTCTTATTTCAGAGAATGTTGGCACTAACTGTCTAGACACCTTCTTCAAAATTGCAAATACGTTAAAAGTCAAGAATAAAAATTACTATAAATGGGAAGAAGCGTTTGTACAATATACTATATACTTAGTGCCGATGCGTCAAACCAAATTCGCCTTGCCTTGTGCTTTCTTCGATGACTGACTGACCGAAAACCTGACATATAGATTAATAATTGTTTAATAATTTTGCTCTTCCGTTATTGGACAGTAGTTTGGTCGGTATTTCGTATATTGCGGCAATTGATTTATTTGGGTTAATGGTGTTTGAAATAGTATAAAACTTTCACTGATAGTTAACTACCGTCTAAAAAGAATATCTAATATATGATTTTTGAATCTATGATTCTTTGTTTCTAATGCAAATCAATATTGAACACGCACACCATTAAATACATACATATGATATACATCTATTACATATATAGATATATGCACACATGCAACATACACACACACACCAGATATATATATATATATATATATATATATATATATAATTATATATGAGTTAAGTAAACAACAAATGTGTATATTTTTATATGTTTTAAGCCGACACTTTTATATAACCTTGCTGATAACCTAATAGGTCGAAATGTACATTCAGGGATTGACATTTTCTACGATTTGTTTGTGCCTTTTTCATATTGAACAATATACCCGCTGAATTCATTCATATTAACTGATTAATTTTCAAAATTAGGCTATGACTTCAATTAAGCACATATCCTACAAATACCACACACACACACACACACACACACACACACAACTTATATATATATATATATATAATATATATTAAACATTAATTACCAGCGCATCAAGTCGTACTGACCAGCACGGATTCCCATGATCTTGTCCAAACCCCCCCCCATTATTATATATATTATATATACTATATATATATATATATATATATTAATATATATATATATATAGGACGTACATAGATACAGCACATATATTCAGATATACATATGCGATACACATAATACAGACATATACACATCTTTTTAATCCTCTAGAGACCCGAATTTAAATCATGAGGAGGTTGTTTTTATTCACAAAGCGCTGATTACATTTATGTAAGGTGTGATCCTATTATTACCCATATGTTACGTGGCAGTGGCCTAATTTTAAACATATACTTACATATCAATGGAGTGCGTGGTGTATGGTTTAAATCATGTGACAATGGAGTCGTCACCCTGAGTTCAAAATCTGATGTCGTAAGTGCATTTCACTTAGCGCTAATACCCTTTGGAAAGTATGAATCCGGCCTCTCCCTCCACTATGATAATAGTAGGGTCGACTGGGCTCCTTTAACCTTGGATTAGTCAACGGTTCTAGGAGAAGGAAAACGGAATTCCAAACCTGTGAACTCCGCTTAGAAATAACCTTGTTTCACATCCTGGCATGTGCGAGGGTGGTATATATTATATTATATATATATATGTATATTAATATATTGTTTTTTGTTGTTTTTGAAGCGTCACAATGCGAGTGTAAAGAAAAAAGAAGGTAACTATGATGTTTTTTGTTAACCTGTCAGTTCTCCTTTAATATTTTCGGGATGAAATTCCATCATTCAGAAGAATACTGGAACTGAAGTGTCTTAAGCGCTGCTAAATTCGTTGTGGAATGTTCATCCGCAAATATTAAGAAAAATGACAGGTTAACAAAAAACATCATAGTTACCTTCTTTTTCTTTACCACCGCATTGTACACCTGGCAAAACCAACCAACAAAACCAATTATACACAAAGCTTCAAGCAAATACAAAACCCTGTTTATATATATACTATATATATGTATATATATATTATATATATATATATACTTACATTTTATGTAAATAGTTTTAAGTGATTTTTTGTTTCTTCTTTTGTGGTCACGTCCTATCTAATATGAGTTTGATACTTTAGAAATATTATTGTTAAGTTAAAGATAAATAAGATTTAAATTTTGTACTGTGTCATATAAACTAAACTAGTTGTATTCACGGTGTTTAATACGAGGTTTGCATTGCATTAATTTGCCAAACACGGCGAAACAAGTGCATTATGGCGGTGAAAGGCTTTGATATTTTTCCATGCGTTCTTGGTTTCTTTAGTCCGTAATGCATTAAGCACTGTATTACGATCGAGATTCATCACCTCATTAAACTCAGGAATAACAAGCAGTAAAGAAAAAAAAAGAGGGAAAAAAAGACCAAAGAAAGAGAAAAACATAATGCGAGCACAGAAAGATTTAGCGCAAAATGTCTGCTTTGTCCTATTGAGATTATAAAGAAAAGCTTTTTTTTAAATACGCAACTACTTTCAAGTAGAGAATATTAAAGAAGAAATAAAAAAAATAAAATAAAATAGACTACGACAAGTTGAACTCGAAAACGTGACGAGTAAAAAGAAAAAAAAAAGATGTAAAAAAAAAAAAGACGAAAAAAATAAAAAGAATTATATAAAATGGAAGAAAGGAAAAAAGTTACAGTCTCTAGAAAAGATACAAAGAATTAGCATTGCCAGCTGAATGTGCAGCAAATATAAGAAATAGAGCAATAAAGTGCAGTCTGATATTTTACAAGATCTGAAAGTCAACGACGAACAAGAAGGGTTTCAAACTAAATGAAGAAAACACTTTTCTAAGATTTTATTTACCGAGGTTGTGTCAAAAGTAATGCTATTTGTTTTAGACGAGTAATTTACCAACACAGGAACATGTATCATACATTCAAAATTAAGCTTCCTCTTGGATCACATGCCTACTTCTCACAGAATCACTTTTCTTCAATAGCAATGTTACCACCTCGAATGAGAACTATATCCCTGCTACTTGTAGGAAGCTGTGAGTAATGGTTAAAGTCTGGAAATGACTCGTCGACCCAGTTTCAAATCCTGGACCGTTGCAATTATTTCACTTACTGCTAATACCTTGGGAAGTATGAATCCTACCTCCCTACAGCTATGGCACATAGGTAGTGCAGACTGGGCTCTTTAACCTGTTAGGCAACTGTTCTAGAGAAGAAAAACTCTGAATTCAACCTGATGTGAACTCCGCTTAGAGAAATTTGACCTTGTGTCGTCCTGCTCGTGCGGAGGCTTGGTAAAATATATATATCCCTGCTACTTAAAATTATTGTTGACTGTTCTTTGAGCCACTTGTCTTCATACGGATTTCCCCTTTCCGTCACTGGAATAATATTTGCCTCTCAAGCCCTCTTTCATGCCAAAATTGACGCAAAAAATAATCCGATGACGAGGAATTTAAAGGAATCGTATACCTGTCCTAAACAAAACGGCTTACTTTTTTATCCCTTCGCATGGGATTATACTATATTGTGCCAACGTTACACACCAGAGCGTGCTGGGTATCTTTCACTGGAGTTTGAGCACAGCAAGTCTCCTTAATTGGAAATTTTCTGAAGATTCAGCCGATCTTACTATGCTGTCGTCTTGAAAGTCCCAGACTCTAATTTCCAATTATTCCATTCTTTTTTTTCAAACCTTTTGGGCGGTTTCAAGCCCACATTACAATGGCATCAACTACACCCACATGTTCCACAATTTTTTAGTTTCTCTGACAAGTCCAGGTATTTATCTATCTGTTTCGGTTTTCGTATATTTTTCCCCTATGATCCGATGGATGGCAAATTCGACAAGTTGACGGTTCTATTTATCCTGTTTAATCAATACTAAATCCTGCGTCAGGTCAAAAATAGGACTGTACGGCTAGTGCGTGCGTGCGTGTGTGTGTTTGTGATATATGATATATATATATATATATATATAATAGTATATATATTAATAATCATCCACAGACAGTGTTTCGGGTTACACTCTTCAGTATGCAGACAAAACTATTCCTAGGGTTTAGATCGAACTCAACTGACCGCTGGTAGTCCGATATCTTATCCCCTTACACGGATGCGGCGGACTGGGTTTTAAAACTATTAAGATACATTGGAATGTACGTTATTTTACGGTCACTGAAGATCAAATTTTCGAAGAGAATTAATCATTGATATATATATAATATATATATATATATAATATATATATATATATATTATATACAGAGGGAGGGGGGAGAGACATACAGAGGAACAGACGGACTGAGTAACGAACGAATTATTGACGAGGAATCCTCTAAACCGTTCATACCAAGTGCCATACGAGTGGGAATTAGAGTAATGGGGAAATGCAAAGAATTTCATTCAGATTTTTGAACTCGGGCAACACGTTCATTCCTACGATAATAACCGTTACGCGCAAGAGCCTCCAAGTGATAAATCAGCGATATCTGCCTCAGGTCGAGAACGGACCTGAAAATGATGTGAGCTTACGCACCAGTGTTATGTGTTATATCTCATTGTGATTGTGTGTGTGTGTGTGTGTGTGAGAGAGAAGAGAGAAAGAAAAGAGAGAGAGAGAGAGAGAGGATAGTATGAGAAAGAAGAGGAGATAAAGAGTGGGATCGGGGAGAAAGAAGGAGAGAGAAGAGAGAGGATATGTTATGAGAAAAAGAGAGAGAGAATAAAGAGTGGGGGGGAGAAGAAAGAGAGAAGAGAGAGAAGAAGAGAAGAGAAGTAGGACAACGGAAGACAACAGATAGATAATCAGAGACAGCATATGTATGAGAAAGAGTGAGAGATTAAAAGAGCAGTGTTATGTCTGTGCTGTGTGTGTGTGTGGTGTGTTGGTGTGTGTGAGAAGTAGAAAGGAGAGAGAGAGAGAGAAAGAGAGAGAGAGTTAGGACACCGGTAAGACAACAATAATAATCCAGAGGACAGATATGTATGAGAAAGAAGAGAAGATAAGATGTGTGTGTGTGTTGTTTGTTGAGAGAGAGAGAGAGAGAAGAGAGAGAGAGGAGAGAGAGAGAAGTAGACAACCGGAAGACAACAGATATATAATCAGAGAATAGTATGAGAAAGAGAGAGATAAAGAAGAGAGAGAGAGTGGGTGTTGTGCAGTGTGTTGTGTGAGAGAAGAAGAAGAGAGAAGAAGAGAGAGAGAGAAAAGAGAGAGAGTAGACAACCGGAGACAACAGATAGATAATCAGAGACAGATGATATGAGGAAAGAGAGAAATAAAGAGAGAGAGAGAGTGTGTTCTGTGTGTGGTGTGTGTGAGAGAAGAGAGAGAGAAAGAGAGAGTAGGACAACGAAGACAACAGATAGATAATCAAGACAGTAGTATGAGAAAGAGAGGAGAGATAAAAGAGAGAGAGAGTGTGTGGTTGTGTGTGTGTGTGTGTGAGAGAGAGAGAAGAGAAGAGAGAGAGACATAAGGGCGTAGAGATAGGACAACCGGAAAAACAGATAGATAATCAGAACAGAATATGTATGGAAAAGAGAGAAGATAAAGAGTTTCTGTGTGTGTGTTGTGTGTATGTGTGTGTGTGTGTGTGGGAGAGAGAATGAGAGAGAGAGTGAAGAACAGAGAGAAGGGGGAGAGAGTAGACAACCACACCTGGAAGACAACAGATAGATAATCAGAGACAGATATTAATGAGAAAGAGAGAGAGAGAAGAGTGTGTGTGTGTGTGTGTGATGTGTGTGTGTGTCTGTGTGTTTGAGAGAGAGACAGACAGAGAGGGAGAGAGAGAGAGAGCAGGTACAGCAACAGACAGACAGGACAACGTAACGAAACGAATATCGGCGAAGAATTAGATTTTGCTTGTGAAGGAAGAATGTTACTTTCGTTTTATTCGATTAGATGACTCGAGAAAAAAATGTCTGACATATTTTGAACATTGCTTAGAGACAAAAGTAAAATCTTTTGCTACATCTTCAATATTTCTTGTTGTTCTCAACATAGCAGAAATACATATTTTTGATAAACCCGAGTTCTTGTCCAATTTCCCCAATTTGAGGAAAATTTTTTTCCGTTTGCCCCGGGAAAAACCATGAAATAAAAAAAAAAAACCAATCGTAATTCAGCCTCAGGCGGAGAAACGGATAAGGCTTAAATGAGAATTTTAACCGAGTATCTCAAAATCTTTAGCTGCCGGTTATTCCAAAGATTAACGACCCCACCCCCAGGATATTTACTTATATCAGAGCTTATCGAAATATTTGATTTTTTCGACGATTAACTGATATTTCTACTTCAAATTTTCTGGTTTTAAATGTTTAATGACTCGTTAGATCCAATTACACTAATAGTATCATTGATATAATACATTATATTTTTTACTTCCTCTCTCCCCTACCCCTGAACTTATCGTCCTCCCCCTCTCTCCTCTTCTCCCCTTCTCTCTCTCTCTCCCTCTCTCGTTTCTACCCCCCCTTATATTACAACAATTCTATTCCACTTTTCAATTCCATTCACACCCCGACCCTTTTTTGATTTTATTTCTTTTACAATACCGTCACAATTTATGCCACCTTAGCTTCAACAAGAGCGTCCTGAGGTGCCAACTGATCAGGCAACTATATTACAAAACACTTACCTCCACGATTGTTTGATAT
The DNA here is from genome assembly GCA_023376005.1 of Doryteuthis pealeii. Classification (NCBI taxonomy): domain Eukaryota; kingdom Metazoa; phylum Mollusca; class Cephalopoda; order Myopsida; family Loliginidae; genus Doryteuthis; species Doryteuthis pealeii. The sequence goes on along the minus strand of CM042159.1, from coordinate 41,446,167 downwards.
TTCGTACTATTTCATCATCTTTATTGTTATCTGTGCAGCGTTTCGTCGATGTCCCTTAGGCCTTCTTCAGTATTTATTGTCGACTTACTCAACTTGGAAACCTTCTTGTCATAATCGGAGCCATCACGAAATTGTGAAAATTCAGAGAAATACTAATCTCCACGTTTGAACTGTAATTTTATATGTTGTATATTTGCTTTTTTGTACATTTTGCCGTAGATAAATGCCTTTTCGTAGTAAAAAATATAATCGTTGTAACTTGTCTCCGAAATCTCAAAGTCCATTTTCTCTCGGCTACTGTAGTAATTTGTATTTTATTTTCCTACACTCCTTAAGTGTGAAATCTCCTTCTACTAATTTCCATACTTTGTGTGAAGGGAATAGACTCCCTTACAGTTTCGCTGATACCAACAAAAAGGCCACTCGGCAGACTTTACTACTTTACTATGCAGTTAGTTTAACTAGAATTGATATTTCCCAGTGGAGAGAATGCTGAAAAAAGTTCTCTGCCCAACTAAGAAGTGGATTTAAAAGTAATTATCTATTGGCATCCCACCATGCCACCAAGTGCTAATACCTTTGGGAAATGTATGAATACAACTACTCTCCCTACAGCTAAGGGTAAATAGTAGGGCAGACTGGGCTTTTTAATCTTGGTTAGGTAACCAGTCTGGGAGAAGGAAAACTCAGAATTCAAACCTATTACAAGAAAATGACCTTGTCTCACATCCTACTTGAGCGGAGAGGTAGGTAAATATGTAAATAATAATACAGTAGTAGGGATGCTAGTCTATATAGAATAACAGTAGTAATTATTCTAGTCTATACACTTATATAGTAAAAGGATTTTCCCGAATCTATATAGCAATACAGTTGTAAGGATGCTAGTCTATATAATAATAAGGATTTACATCAATCTATACAGCAATCAGCGGAGTGACCTATTGTCAGTATAAACTGGACTGCAAGGAAGTCTATCCATTTTTCACGAGCGCTAGACCTGGTAGATTGTTCTTGCGTCTAAGGCAGAGCGGCACGCATACAACAAACTCTCCAGTTTACCGCACAGATAAAAGCTGTGCTACTCATGCGCTGAATTGGCGATGGTCGGTTTTGAAGCCAGAACCTTGGAGGTTTTTAGTTGGATGCTCTATCGGCTGAGCTAATGCGTGTTCAGAGCATAGAAATTGTGTGTCTCCCTTCGGCTTTCCTTTTTTGAAGCACCTCATGCACTGGGAAATAAACCCAGCCCTGCCCTATTACATTCAGGTGACAGGTATTAGCCTGGGTATGGTTACCTGGAATCAAGCTGATATTTTATCTTACCCTTCCGGTGCAGTGGCCGAAACTAACGGAAGAAAGCTTCGTATATGTGCAAACTCTCCCGACGACTATCAGACTAAACACATCGACGAATAAATGGAAATATAATATTACATTTTTATATATACGTGTTCCATAGTGTTTGTCGGTTCCAGTGTCCGAGGAAACTGTAATAGGTTTCCTGAGCAACAAAGTGAGAGCTGGAAGACTAATGAAATTATCGACGCGTAGGCACAGGAAATGCGTGGGTGTGAACATGGACCTCCATTAAAAACAGGATATAGCCTTGACTATATTGAAAGTGATAGCCGAACGACAGGTATAGTGACCGAAGCCTAGGCACAGGAAATTCGTGGGTGTAGGCCATTATCAATAAAACAAGGTGTCCACAGGAAAACTGCTTAGCAGTCACTGTCAAAGAGGCGTGATCTAGTTGGAGTTTGGAGAGTTATATAAACTCTTAACACTTTGGGTTGAGCAGATCGTTTGCTATCACAACTCCCGAAAGCTTCAGTGTATGTGCAAACTCTCCCGACGACTCTCAGGTTAAACACATCGAAAAATAGAAATGTAATAATATATATTTATATATACGTATTCAGTGTTGTTTGTCGGGTCCAGTGGCAGTATATAATAAAACGAGGTAAGAATGCACATGAATTTATAAGTATAAAGTGTACATCTTATTCCATATATCCATCTTAAAGTTAAACACATCTGTTTTATTGTTTCTTAACGTCTTTTAACCCTTACAAAAATAATTTTTGAAATATCCTTTTTTAAGCCAAAAAATTTCAGCCCTCCATTGAGTACAAAGATTTTCAAGATTTTCCTTTGGCCCAAAATATTTCAGCCCTCCCTTGGAGCCTTTCCAAAATTTCCAACTCCATCCTTATGTTTTTTCTCTCTTTTTTTTTTATGTCAAATGTCTTTTTTTCTATTCTTTCTTTGTTTATTTTCTTTCTTTCTTTCTTTTTTCCTCGTTCGTTTTTATTTATTTCGTTCTTCGTTCCTTTTCTCTTGTAGAATAATAGCTTTTAAAAAGTTGCCCCCTACTCTTTTTTTAATTTCGTAACTTTTTTAATTTTCAATACTCCTTATGTCTCCTTCTTTTCTTCTTTCTGTTTGTTTTTTCTCTTCCTTCCTTTCTCTTCCTTTCCTTCTTTTCTTTTCCTATTTTGTGTTAGCCGCCGTCTCAGTGGGGCGCTAGAAGCACCGACCTGCCACCTCTGCCCAAGGGGTAAGACTCCCCCCAATGGACCACCTGTTGCCGTGGGTGGCGACCCTGATTGCTTAAAAGGATAGACCCAGGTGGATGAGCAGTTCATGACATGCAAAAACTCCACTTTGGCCCTATCTTGGGCTAGACGGTCGGCTCGAGAGCCCCCTCCGATCATCGGATGGTCACGTCAAGCCTAGCACCCATATGATTTTCCCACCCTATAGCCCTTATGGCAAAGCTCCACCCCTTTTTTATCATATGAAGTGCTAGAAGGTGATGGCTGAGGTCCTACATGTCCTGGGAATGACGTTAAACTCTCATTGATGGTGAGACTTCCAGTTTTGAATGTCTGGGAATGTGGAGCACCCCTCTTCATCACCATTCCTCCTGGTCCACTCTGACCAGAGTGGTAGTACCTATTAGGTTCCCATCTTATGGGTTAAATAGAAGAAAAAAATGTATTTATAAAAAAAATTGTATTATCCATTAAGAATTGATTTATTTCAAAACTTTATCGGCGCATTAAACGACCCCCCACTGAGGTTTGATATGCCGTTAAAACAAAACAATAAACAAACCAACAACATGTTGTGTTATACCCTATGTTTCCATTTGTCTGTCGTCTCTCGTTCAATTCTGTTTCTTTTATATTTTTTTATTTCTCTCGTTCGTTCGTTTTCTTGTTTCATGTTGAACGAATAATAGCTTTTTTTTTTTAAAATACTTGTCAAACCTTCTTTTATTTTCTGAAATATGTCCTGTATTTTCCCCCTTTATTTTCCTTCTTTTTCCTTCTTCCTTTCTTTTTTTTTTTCTTTCATTCGTTCCCTTTTTCTTTTTCCTGTTTTGTCTAATATCCTTTGGTTTCCATTTGTCAATCGTCTCCATTACTTTTTATATTCTCTTTCTTTCTTTCGTTCTTTGTTTTCGTTCTTTCTTTTCTTTCTTTCCTTCCTTCTTTTCATTCGTTTTCGTACGTTTGTTCGGTTTTTCTTTTCGTCTACAACTAAATAGCTATATTTCCATTTCTCTCTCTTCTCTCTCTCATCTCCTCTCTCTCTCTCCTCTCTTCTCAAACACACATCACGCGATGTACCACACACACACACACCACCACACAAACACACACCTCTCTCTCACTCGGCTCACTCTACACTCCCAATCTCTTTCTTTCTTTCCTTTTCCTTCCTTTTTTCTTTACTTATTTCTGTCGGTTTCGTATCTACTTATTTTCTTTCCTTTCCTTCGTTATTGTTTCCTTCTGTTTTTGTTTTTTTTTTTAGTTTTTTTTTGTAATTCATCTAGAGCCCTTTTTTTTTTCGCTATAATTTCCTTTTTTCTTCTTTTCTTTCTTCCTTTCTTTTAATTCTTGTCTTTTCTTCGTTTCTTCCGTTCATTCGTTTTTCGATTTCCTTGAATATATATATTTTTCTATATTTGCCAATCTTCATTTTTTATTTATGCTCAACATCTTCCTTTAGATCTCTTTTATCTTTTTTTCTTTGTCTCGCTTTTCTTTTCTTTTTCTTTTCTTTTTTTTTTCTCTGCTTATTGTCAATTGACTCCACCTTCTTTTATTTCATTTGTTCCTTTCTTTCCTTCTTCTTCTTCTTTCTTTCTTCTTTCTTTTCTTTTTTTTTCATTCATTCCTTTCTTTCTTTCTTTTTTCTCTCTTCCGTTCGTTCATTCGTTTCACTTTTGTGTGTTCCTGTTTATATGTTGGTCAATCTTTATTTATGTTCCACAATATCTTCCTTAATGTCTCTTTCTTTCTTTCTTTTTCTTTCTTTGCTTTTCTTTCTTGTGATTTCGTTCTTTCTTCCTTTCATTCGAAATGGTAAATAGTATGGACAGACTGCGGATTTTTAACCATGTATTTAACCCAGTCTAGGAGAAGGAAAACTCTTTATTTCAACCTGTTAAGAGTCCGCTTACTTAAAAAATGGTTCCACGTTCCATCATTCTGGCGCGGGCTGACCGGGTTGGTAAAACATATATATGTTTTTCTCCATTCTTTTTTTCTTTTTTCGTTTGTCTAATAGTCTTTGTCGTTAATTTCTTTCTTATATTTTTCTTTCGTTCCCTTTCTTTTCTTTCTTTCTTCAATTCATTCATTTTCCATATTTTCTTTCCTTTTCTTTCTTTCTCCATTTTGTTCGTCTGGGTTTTCTTTGCTGTTGAATAATATATATATTTTTAAAAAATTTCGTCAACTCTTCATTCATATTTCTCAAAAATCATCTTAATTTCTTTTCACAATTCATCATCCGTTTCTTCTTTCTTCTTTCTTTCTTCTTTTCTCCCCTCCTTCCAAGATATTTCCTGCCTTTTTTTTTGAAATCACCTTTAACACTTTCCTCTTTCTCTATTTCGATAAGATTTTCGAAATTCCCCTGCTTCAATGCACCAATCATGTTGTCCATTTTTGTATCAGAAATTATACGTATTAAACCAATTGCACTCTTTCGCATCGTTGTCCATGCTTCTCACAGCAAATAAAATATAATTATATGTATCATTCTTTCTGCCCTCTTCACGAAAACGATTTGGACACATTCAATAACGCCGTGTATCTACCCAGAGAAATTATATCGATCATACGGATATATTTACACGCATAATTAACCATATAAATATCACTGTATTTTCGGCTAAATCGGGTGTGTATTAACCCCCATAGGCCTTTCCCCAATTTTTACATTAACAATCAACTGTTGATACCAAAACCTTATACCCGTTAGACATATGTACTTATATAGTAAATATATGCCAGACATATGTTAGATCTCAGTGTTTTGTGTTTAGATGGAGCGTTAAGAGCGGCCACTGCTCAATCCGGCTATAGTCATGTCAAGCCATATCCAAAAACCCACCCGGTTCGACTGGGGGGTCCCCGGCGAGCTTCGCCGCTGGACCGGTTGGTGTTAATATTTAGCGTCGATCCCAGGGCCCCCCCCAGGCAACACCTGCCCCCTCCCGATTTAATTTATAAAGGGGCGGGCTGGGTTTTATTTGCCCCAGTGCCTGAGGGCGCCCCCTTGATGGGGGAATGCCACGGGATCGAGGCATTTTGACCTGCCTTTCCATGAGCTTCGGCGCTTGTGGTGTTGGTGGTCCACGTTAATAGGGACTGTGCCCTGACCCGTACATGGGGGACGCGCCGGTAAATACAATTGTTCAAACAAGCCATATCACCTTATATGGTTGTCCCTTGACTGCCATTATGGAAGAACCCCACAACCCAAGCATATATTTTTTTATGAGAAGATGCTGTTGCTGGATGGTGTCTAAGTATCATCTGGATTATGGCGTAAAAGTGCTGAAGTTACCAATTCTGGAAGCCATTTACTGAAAGTTGCTGAAGGTTCCAAATTTGAGCCATTACTGAAAAGTGCTGAAGTTCCAATTCGGAGCCATTACTGAAAGCGTCCTGCTGAAGTTCCAAATTCTGGAGCCATTATGAAGTGCTGAATTTTCCAATTCTGCGAAGCCTACTGAAAAGTGCGTGAATCCAATTCTGGAAGGCCATAAGCCATATACTGAAAGTGAACTGAAGTTCCAATTCTGGAGCCATTACTGAAAGTGCTGCTGAAGTTCCAATTTCTGGAGCCCATTACTCCGCTCGACCCGCTGGCTCGGAGTGGTAGGAACCTTTGAGCCCATCTATGGTCGTTAAAAAAGAAAAGTGAGGTTTTAAAAGAATGTGTTTAAACAAATTTATGTTAAAAAAAAGGAAAATTTCGACGATACCCATAAAAAATGCAAATTAAACAAAAATGTCTCCCGCAATATAAAATAACCCCAACAAAGCTTGAGACATCCCGAAAATCCCACACACCAGCCTATAGTTGACAAACAATTAGGGGTGAAAGTTTGATGGAGCTTAGATGTTAATTTCTAGTATTTTTTTTTGTTTAATTTCCTCTCGTTGTATTATTATGCCCAAATCCACACAGAAGATAACGGCGTATTTATAGTAGAGATTTTTTTTACAGAATCTCGCCTAACTTGTATTTAGGGTACCGTTAGATGAGGTCTGGGTATACACGAATATTACGGTAACCAACATCAACATCTGCCACTTTGATATTAACAATGACGGTAACTATGTGAATAAAATTAGAAAAATGAGTTTTTAAAATGAATTTAAAAATAAATTGAGAAGATTAGTTTGTACTTACCGTAAATGAATAAAAGAAAAGCTCTCGGCATAAAATAACCCAAGATACCTTTAAAATCCAACCAACAGAGCAACCAAAAAAGTAGGAAAATTATAGACAACTTAGCAAATATATGCCACCCTCCGGGATGCAAGTATTTAAATTTTTAATTGTAATAAAATTATTTACATAATAAAATTTAGAAAGGCTAATGAAAAACTAAATTAAGAATGCATAATTAAAAAGATTTGAAACCAAGAAAGGGTATAATCGAAAAAATATAGAACAACTAAGAATACTTTACCTTCCATCCACTCTCGTCTTTCATTGCCTAAATTTCCTAATTTAACTATTTAGTTAAAAAGGAAAGTAAGATAATAAGTATCTTTCTATTAATGGATTTTCTCTTTAAGATTTATCCCCGAGATTTTTTGCTTCATATTCAATAAGAATGAAAACCAAACAAATAGAAATCAATAATACAAGCATATAATTTTATTTAAAAGTCAATTTTTAAGATCACTATGCAAAACTAAGCCTTCCCATTCACATTGTAAACCACTATTCCGTTGTAATATAAATACAATTAAGTATAATAGTATGTTAATATAGTCTACAGTCTCTAATAGTGTTTAAAAAAAAATTATTATTTCATTAGGGTTTAAATAAATGAGGTTTAAATAAAAAAAAGTCAGGGGAGAATGTGATGTAAAATAACTAAGAGAGAATGTTGACTTGTATAGTAATATAGTTCGTACAGACAGACAAAACACACAATCCCAATTATATAAGAATATGTCGGCCGTTGACAGGGCATTCAGGACCATCCTTACTCTGTGTTTACCTAATATAATGTGTGAAACCTTTTTTTAAAAATCTTTTTCTAAAAACCGTTTGAAACGGATTTACTTCAAAAAGTTCTTTTAGTTTTACTGGTAAGTTTCAGCATTTTTTTGAGTTTTTAAAAATCAAAATTGGTTAAAAAAATGAGTATTAAAGAAGGAATCTAGAAGAAATGGGAATAAGTAATGTATGTTCCTATCGAAAGTTTCGGATCAGAGGTATTTATTTACCAACTCAACCATCGAAAATTTTGACAATTAGACTTTCTCCACCAGACAAGGAAGAAAAAACACATCAAAAAATACAGTATGTGACAACAAACCAACCAAAGTCTGGTTGTATCGTGTGAGATACTGCTGGGGAACGACTGGTTAGTTGTTTGAGATGCTCAGCCCCTGAAACCATACCTGAACCCAGAGTCATCATCGATGAAGGTTTTTTGGAGGCATCAAACGCTAGAGTATGAATCTTAGAATATAATGATAAAACAAAGTCCCAGCCTACGAGGGGCGTATTAGTCAAAGCTCTGATACCTCTATTCGTCTTCTTAGGATTTCACGCACTCCCACAGACACACACCGCCTTGTAGAATTAAGAATTAGAGTAATCAATTGGTACATTAAGATAATACTTGAAGGACACGTGGAATTTCTACGAAACGAGACAAAACTCAAGAAAGGTAAAACATCAGTAATTTACCATTTCAATATTAAATACTCCTCTCGCTCATAGGGCGCATATTTTTTGTTAGTTCTACATAAAAATTTTTACAATAATCTGGCGCTTTTTTTTTTCAGGGGAAGGTGATGCTCTCCTATTCGTGCAAAGAAATAAAGAATTCCTTTGCAATATTAAATAGATGGTCAAGGATAGTGTGTCCCCAAGCTAATCTTCCTAAAGCGAAAGTCCTGAGGGTGTATTGACCGATATAAGACCTCCTTTTTTTTGTATTTCAAAAAAGTAGAGTTGCGCTTCTCTCGAAATTCCGTTCTCTGCGAAGGAACAAAATAGAATTCCGTATAGGAAAGTAAATTTTGGTGCATAGGGCAAACTCGAATTGTAGTAGTAGTCGTTAGTTGTAGTAGTCGTAGTTAGTTCAGAAACAACATAGGCAAGTCGTATAGTCACAAGGGGTTGTTTATTCCTTTCCAGGCTCGTGGTTCTTTTTCAGAGAGAGAGAGAGAGAGAGAGAGAGAGAGAGAGAGAGAGAGAGAGAGAGAGAGAGAGAGAGAGAGAGAGAGAGAGAGAGAGAGAGAGAGAGAGAGAGAGAGAGAGAGAGAGAGAGAGAGAGAGAGAGAGAGAGAGAGAGAGAGAGAGAGAGAGAGAGAGAGAGAGAGAGAGAGAGAGAGAGAGAGAGAGAGAGAGAGAGAGAGAGAGAGAGAGAGAGAGAGAGAGAGAGAGAGAGAGAGAGAGAGAGAGAGAGAGAGAGAGAGAGAGAGAGGTTAAGGTCAAATTATTCTATCGTAAATTAAGATAATACTTGAAGGACACGTATAATTTCCACGAAACGAAACAAAACTCATGAAAGTAAACATCAGTAATTTACAATTTCAATATTACAAATAAAACAATCAGACCCGCCTTTCTGTCTAACCCTGTCACCTTACCTTGCCCTTCTTGACTTAAAAAGCCCCGATTTTATTTCTTTCTTACACGTCAATTTGCCTCATCTTGTCTGGCTGAGAAAAGAAATGATAATAAAGGATGTTGAAGATCATCATTAACTTTACTAGCAAATATATGCACCCGCCGGGTACAAGTATTTAAGTTTTGATATAATAAAATATCATATTAAATTAGAAAGGCTAATGAAACTGACTAAGAATGCAGATAAAAAGATCTGCAACAGAGGGGGTATAATCGAAAAATAGAACAACTTTGAAACTAACTATTCCATCATTTTCCATTACTCCCCTGTTAAGTAATAAGATATTGTATTAAATTAGAAAGGCTAATGAAACTAAATAAGAATAAAGATAAAAAGATTTGAACCAGAGGGGGTATAATAAAAGATTTGAAACAGAGGGAATATAATAAAAAATGGAACAACTGAAACTTACTCTTCCATCACTCTCGTCTTTCATTGTTATTTTTTCTAATTTAAGTATTTAGTTAAAAGAGGAAGTAAAGAATAAAATGACAGTTATTTTTATCTTGTTAATGGATTTCATTTAAGATTCATTGAAGAGATTTTTGTTTATATTCATTAAAATAAAACCAAACAGTTAGAAATCAATAATACTAAGCACATATTTATTAAATTCGATTTTTTAATATTAATATGCAAATTAGCCTTCCCGTTCACACTGTAAACCGCTATTTTGTTGTATATATAAATATAATTGCATGTTGTCAGTATGTAGACATAGTTAACAGTATTAATAATGTAAGACAATTTTATTAATAATTGAGGTTTAGATAAAAATAAAATCATGGAGAATGTGTTGTCAATAACTAAGAGAATTGTGACTTGAGTAGAAATATAGTTTCGGTTACAGACAGAAAAACACACAATCTCCATTATAATAAGATTTTGTTGGATTTTTCTTTCTTTAATTTTAAAAGCGAAAAAACGTGTGGAAGAAAAAATCTGGGAAACTTGTTCGTTGGTGGGATTCTTTTCTTTTCTTTTTATTATTCAGTGATACGCCTTTCCTTTTCTTCTTCTTTTTGTTATCTCCACGGATATCAAATTTAGATAGATAAAAATGTAAATCATATGTCTTGTTCGATTTAAAGGTCTCAATCTATTTCGAGGAAGAAAAAAAGAAAGAAAAGTAGAGTGAAGAGAAAGAGATATTGAAATGAAAAAAGAAAGAAAGAAAAGTAGAGAAAAAAGAGAGAATGAAATCTTTTTTTAAATTGGGTGAAATAAAATGAGACAAATAAGAAATATACGATTAAATGACACCAGATAATCTGGAGTTTCATTTTCGCATTGCATGTTGGATGATTTGGACTATCTCATTTTTAACCTTAGGGTGATGCAGGATGATAATGGACTGAAGTGTATTAATATATAGATACATTAGGCAAAAAAATAAACCAACGATTGACATGCCGTAAAAACCTACCACCCAAGAAGTTATGAAAGTTAGAAACAATATGCCCGTTTGACAGGACTTTCGGACCACCCTATACTTGTTTTTACCGGATGTTCTGAGTAAGTGAATGAAGCCATTACGTGTCTGTTGTGATTCTTGAATTACTGATTCATTCATTGGCATTCCTGTTTATCACTCTTACATTGTAGGGTGCATTTATTCAACCACTGAGAAGTCTAGACACACCAAACTACAGAAACGAAAGCTTTTGAATAACAAAAATTTACATTGTTTAAATTGTATCAGCGACAATCTGAAAATTTGGCTGTCATTTCGAAATGGAGTGAGGACGGTGAAAACGAAAATTCACTTTTACTGTCGTCGTCAAACAAAAGGTTATACTTTCTAAAAATACAGGGTGTTGAAAATGTTTAATATATTTTGATAAGTAGATATTTGGTGCATAGGGCCAAACTCGAATTGTAGTAGTAGTCGTTAATTGTAGTAGTCGTAGTTAGTTCAGAAACAACATACGCAAGTCGTATAGTCACAAAGGGGTTGTTTATTCCTTTCTAGGCTCGAACTTCCATTTTTTTATTTTTAAATCTAATTCCGGGGATATTCGTCGGTCAATTGCATATACCATTTTGTTGTGTGGTCAAAATTTAATTTTTTGCATAATTCCCAGTGGATCACCTTCCCAACCCAGTCGTATCTAGTTTTGTTTTCTCGTTGTGCTAGTTTGCTACATTCGCAGAGTATATGGTTTACAGTCTCATCTCTATTACCACAAAGTCTACATTTACAATTTTTGTTGGGTCTTATCAATTTTCGCTTTGATGTAGTTTGTCCTTATGGCATTATTTTGTGCAGCAATTATAAGTGATTCTGTTTCTCTTTTGAGGTTTCCCTTTCTTAACCGTGTCCAAGTCTTTTCATGTGCAACCTCTTCTATTTGTCGTTACTATTATTATTATTATTATTATTATCATTATTATTATTATTATTATTGTTGTTGGTGTTGTTTTTGTTGTTGTTGTTGGTGGTGGTGGTGTTAGTCTTTCACACCAGCGTTAGCTGATGGTCTTTCACTGGAGTCTGCTCAGGACTCTTCTGAGTATTCCAGCTGATTTCAACAATGCTGTTGTCTGGAGGGTCTCAATTATTCCTTTGATTTCCATTTCCTCTAGTCTTCTAAGCTTTTGGGCATCGTTCCAAGTGCCCCAACTACTATTGGTATCACTTTCACCTTCATATTCCACAATTCTTTCAATTCTCTAGCAAGGTCTAGGTATTTGTCTTTTCGTTTTCTTTCATCTTCACCCTGTGGTCTGCTGGAACTGCAAAATCTACCAGTTGACTAGTTACCTTTTTTTATTAATCAATTCTCTGTCTGGTCTACTGGCTGGGATAAGGTGTACATCTTTATCTCAAAGTACCAGTGAATGGTATGCGTTTAATTCTCAAAGAACAGATTCTGGTTTATGCATATACCATTTTGTTGTATGGTCAAAATTTAGTTTTTTGTATAATTCCCAGTGGATCACTTTACCAACCCAGTTGTGCCTAGCATTGTATTCTCGTTCACTCCTTGTGAGTTTTTGTCACCAGCGTAAGCTGATGGTCTTTCACTGTAGTCTGAATTTCAACAATTTTCCTCAGGTCTCCAGGACTCTTCTGCGTATTCTTGCTGATCTTAACAATGCTGTTGTTCGCATGGTTTCAGTTCTTCCTAGAGTATCAACACATGTTAATCTTAACCAAATTGGTAACAGCTCTGCACATCTTCTAATAATAATGGATTTTCGGTCTCTATTTGTCTGTAACAAAAAACTACGTCATTGTTTACGTCACAATTACCAACATCGTCACTACATAGTGTAAAAAACAATTAATATTGAGATAAATAAAAGCTGTTCCTTATAATTCAACGTATGAATCCTTTCCATTATAATAAATAAACTATATACTATTCAAATGATTTTAAACTATATAACGTATGAAATTAATTAAAAATTGTATTACTTTAAAGGGAAAAAATTATTTGCGAAATTTGTAATCAATTTAAAAAAATATTTTTTACTCTCCCCGTTTTTTCAGTAACAAGAAGTTAACTAAAAGTTTACAAATAAATAAGTACCAACGATTTTGTGTAAAAATCGTGTAACATATTTATTTAATTGATGATTAATAGACGCACTGAACATTTTATTTGAGGGAGACAGAACTAAGTTTCCATTTCCAATTGTTTTACCTTTTTTTACGTTTAATGAATTTAATGATTTTACTTACTTATCATAAAAACCCTCTGACATTGAATTTTTAACTTCCACCCCACACAGGCGATATCTTTCAAAAATAATTTTTACACCGCCGGGCGGGTGTTTTTCTGCTAGTAATTACAAAAAGTCAAACAGGTTTAGTATAAAGACAATAAGAATACACAGAAAAAGTATTGCAACCCTTCTTTTTAAAGTTTTTATTAGTAACTATTCTCATTACTACCTGCATAAATAAAGCATTTGTAGAATGTACAAAAGCAATTTGATGCCACAGAGCAAACAATAAAAGTAGGTGTGTTTATTGGTCTGGAAAACGTTAATGTTCCTGGAACCATGTTTTTTCTTTTGTTTTAGGCAAAGAAAAAGTAAGAAATGTTTTTAAGTCGAAAGACCAAGAGAGAAGAAAAAAAAGCTCAGTACAAAAAACGTTGAATGGCTACATAGACATTATTACTTCAAGAACATTTGGTAGTTTAATGATATTTTTCGGTTTAATAAAAAGTGCCAACGTAAGTGTATTGATACTTTACAGCGGAGCACATTCTGGTGGCATGTTACAAATTGTAGTTTAGAATGGGTTTGGTACTTTTGGTTAGTCTGAGGACGATCAGGTGGTTACACAACAAAACCAGGCAATCCGAGAGCTGTTATCAGGTCAGCTAAGGTTAAGTCTTGTCTATCATACTGATATGAATACCTGTTTTGGTTCTTACTGGTTATTCTCCTGGTCTCATCTTCCAACAGAATTATCAGTTAACTTTTGAATTCTAAAGTTACCGTACATAGTTAATAGGTTACTCCTTAATTATGTAATAACCAAAATGATAATTAACAAAAAAAAAAAGGACTTGAAACAGAGTGAAAATAAAAGAAAGCGACCTTTATAGAAAACTAGAAGAGCTGTGAAATAGGAAACTGACACCAATTATAATCGATGCACTTGGAACGGTCCGAAGATGCGTGGGAAAACGAATGGATGAACTGAAAATCGAGACGACAGCATTGTTGAGATCGGCTTGGATATTAGAAGGGTCCTTAAGACATGATGAGTCTTGCTGTCACTGAAGCCGCAGCAAATAATCACCAATTAAGACTGGTGTGAAAAAAGCCTTGTTGGAATGAAGTCCCTGGAATATTAAAAGCGGATACCATCAAGTAAACAAACTTGACAGAAAGAGTAATATAAGGTTAATTCAGAAGAACAAGGACAGTTCTTGAAATCAAATTCTGCAGCAAAAATACGACGTATCTAATAAAAGTTCCAAGACTGGTGTCACAGAAAATATTTCAAATCCAAATTACAAACTAAACGTTATCCCCTCCAAATTCATCCCCTTGGAGTTTTATTTATTATTTATTGGAGTCTTGCTCTTTCCCATCGTCAGTCATTAGCTCAGTCGGTAGAGTGTCCGGCTGGGAATCCCATGGTTCCTGGTTCGATTCTAGCCCTCGCAAACTCAGCGTTTGAGTAACACATGTAGTAAAGTGAGTAGTTGATGATAGGTGTGACGCTCCGCTTCAGACGCTAAAAAAATCTCCTTGGTCTACCGCTAGTTAAAAGGGGATAGACACCGTCGCTGTCTGGCTGATACCGACTTTAGACCACCCCAACGACTTACTATGGATACTTTAAGAAACAAACAAAATAATTTTCACACGATATGGCCTAGACATAACTAAGACAGAGAAACCTTAAACAAGAAACTTAATCTTCTTTAATAGCAGTAAAAAAAAACTGCCGTAAGAATGAAGCAAATCTTGATGATACGTAGAAGAATAACAAGGGTAGGTTTTATAGTGATGGAGAATAAACATATTAGTTAGGTTTGTTGGATCTTACGGCATGTCAACCCTTGTTGGGTTATTTTATGCCTAACACGTTTTTTTTTTATTTATGTTTGATGGGTATGCACATACTTGTTTTAAAACTCAAATTTTAACACATTTTTTTTTTAAACTAATTTTTCACCACCAGATGCATTTTAACACATACCCAGGACACTAAGCCCTCAACCATCGCTTCTAGCTCATATATGATGAAAGGGCATGGAGGCGCGTGGTCTAATGGTTAGAGTAGTAGGAAATAGACTCGTCCGCCCGACTGAAGCTGTTTTGCATTTCACATGGTGCTAATACCCTTGGGAAAGGTATGAATCCAATTCTCCCTCCAGCAATGGGCTTAACCATGGCTAAATAACCAGTCTAGGAGATGGAAAACTCTGAATTCAAACCTGTTAAACTCTGCTTAATAAATTGACCTTGTGTCGCATCCGGCTCGTGCGGGGAGTGGTTGGTAAATATATATATATGATAAAAAGGGTCGGGGATTGCCATAGAGACAATGGAATCGGGACAATCATATAGGTGCTACGGCTTGACGAGACCAGCCGATTGATCAGAGAAGCCTCATCAAGCGTGGGAAAGACTCGGATACTTAATTAAGAATACTTAATAAATGGCGGTGACTGTATTTAAAAATTGTGTTTTATCTGAAAACCTACTACTAGGAACGATCTTTATTTTCTCTCTGTATCTTTCGTAGTTTAAATGGCAATGAATAAGATGTATTTTTTTAGAGTATTCTCATACAATACTCATAAGATATATTAGTACATTTAGATTGTATTTAAATGATATAGTTCCAGAAATTTGGATATGATTAGTTTTTTTCAGTTAATGAAAATAACAGTTGCTTTAAAAAGCAATAAATGGATGAGGCCAATGACCTGAAAATAATGTGTAGACCTTGTTATGATCAATTTAGTCTTTTAAAATGTGAGCATTTAAATATAGACATAAAGATAACACAATAAGTAACAGTAAATATGAAAAGAAAAACAAAATGTTGCTGTTAAAAATAAAATCGTAAATGAACTTAGTAAATCAAAATAATGAAATTATTATCTGCTAATAATATTTTCTTTCAGTCTCATTCGCTAATGAAATTAGCAGATCATATTTTTTTTCCAAATCAAGTTGCAGATTTTTTTTTTTAATGTGATGTTTTCCATTAAATACTATGTATATTCATAGGGCCGGGTCAGCTCAGTTTGTAGAGCTGTTACATAATCTATGCGGTTGCATGATTATTGTCGGTCCCCTGTAATTCTGAGGGGATGACCCTTTTCATACCATGGCCGGGTCCTTCCATGGAAAATTACAGAAGCCCGCCAAAATATGTGAAGTCACGTGGGACCTTTTTCAGAGTCCCCAGTTTGCAGTTAGGCGTCAGGCAAGGCAGTCGGCCATTTTATGCTCTGCCTAAAACTGGAACTCACGCGCGCTATGTTAGTCAGATATTTAGTTACATGAAATGTATAGTTAAGGAAATAAAAGTTTGTATAAGTAATATGTTCTTGTGGTTGATGAATGTCTTGGTAAAAAGACTAAGAAATGAATCCAGGACGACCAGCCAGCAAGAACATAGCAATAGAAAACCAGACATTAGTAGATCCGAGAAGCTAGACCAGACCAAGTCAAGATGTTAGAAGATAGAACCAAAGACGGTCAGAATAGCAGCCGGCCAGAATAGAAAATGCGACAAGAAGTAAGTGAAGTGAAGAAGGGTATGCAACAGAGCATTCGGCTAGAAACCACAAGGCTCCTAATTCGATAACGTCCCTCGCCATCTCAGCGTATGAGAAGCACAGAGATCTGTGCGGTAAAGTGAGGAGCTCCACCTCAGACGTAAAAACAATATTCGTTGTCTAGCGCTAGTGAAAACGGGATATACTCCCTCGCTGTGTGGCTGATACTGACTTTACACCACCCCAACGACTTACTATGGATACTTTAAGAAACAAACAAAATAATTTTCACACGATATGGCCTAGACATAACTAAGACAGAGAAACCTGGCTGATACCGCCTTTACGTCACCTTGCCAACTTTACTTACTTATACATACGGAAAAAATACCCTTAATTCAAAACTTCTGAATAAAATATATAAGTAATAAGTAAATGTTATCGGGGTGGCCTAAGGTCTGTGTCAACCAGACATCGAAGGGGAATACCCCCTTTTCACAAGCGCTAGACCAAGAATATTGTTTTGGCGTCTGTGTTGGTGCGCCACACTTACCCTCAGCTCCTCACTTTACTGTACAGATCCCTGTGCTACACATACACTGAGTTGACGAGAGCCGGTCTGAACCAGGAACCTTGTGGCTCCTCGTCGAATGCTCTGCCGACTGAGCAGAACAAATAAAGTAATGAGTAAAAGTATACAAGGCAAGTAATAAGCTAAGTACGTCAAGCCCTAGCACCTATATGTTTTTCCCAACCCTATTGCCCTTATGGCAAGCCCCAACCCCTTTTTATCATATGTGTGCTAGAAGGCCGTGACTGAGGGTCTACATGTCCTGGGAATGACGTTAAACTCTATTTGATGGTGAGGTTCCAGTTTTGGAGGTTTGGGGAATGTGGAGCACCCCTTCATCACCGTTGCTCCCTGGTCCACTCTGACCCGGAGTGGTAGTACCTGTGAGGGTCCCATCTATGGGTTAAATAGAAAAATGTATTTATAAAAAATTGTATTATCCATTAAGAATTGATTTATTTCAAAACTTTATCGGCATTAAATGAACCACTGAGGTTGATATGCCGTAAAACAAAACAAACCAAATCAAACTAAGCTAAGTAGTAAGTAAATGTGTATGAAAAAGGTAATAGCTAAAAGAAATAAGTAAACATATATTTGTCAAGTAATAAGTAAAATCTATTAATAATGGAGATTCGTTGTCTCTCTGTCAGTAACAAAAATTACATCACTGCCTACGTCACAAACCCTCAGGAATTGTGTAAGTTTATCAATGAGTATTTATCAATGAGTAATGTATATTCAATGTCCTTAATACGTAGAATTTTAGTATACAACTTTAAACGATCGAAATTATGTTTTAAAACAAGTTTTAATGAATACATACCCAGTATTATATAGTAATTTAAAAAAAAATATTTTTCACTTTCGGGCTTTTTGTCAGCCACGTAAATTTAACAAAAAAGTTTACAAATAATTAAATACCTATGATTTTTTGTAAAACTTATGTATGAAATATTCAAAATAATTATTTGATTAATTCCCCGCCCCAGGCAATATCTTTCAAAATTTGAATTTTACACCACCCGGGGGGCGTTTTATTTTATTTCTTGCTAGTATATTTATATAAGTTGTCAGGGTGGCCTAAAGTTGGTATCAGCCAGACAGCGAAAGAGTATATCCGATTTCTAATTCCATTTAATTTATTTAAAATAATAAAAAAATAAAAAATAAAGATAAAAAAAACAGATTAAATGTCTCCTTGCAAGTATAATTAAAAAAAAACAACCTTTTAGCATTGTTGAAAATTGGGTCATTTTTCTCGGTAAATATATTCATCATATTTATGAGAAACATGTACACAACTTGGTGTGGGGTTGTTGAATTACAAATTTACGACAACGTCGAGTTTTATGAGAAAACTATCACATATGAGAATAAAAAAAAACTTAAGATCTTATTTAATAAAAACAAAAGAAGCTAATTAAGAAAAAATACAAACGAACAATAAAACATAAGCATTCATTTTCAATGTTATCTTTTTAATATTCCCTTTTCAAATGAATAATTTCTAAATCATAATATGCAAAGTAAGTGAAGTCATCAAGAAAAATCACTATCGTTTTCAGCTTCATTGAAGCGGGAATAAACTGAATTTTTTTTTCGTTTCTGACTATCTCTCTATACAGGGCTTGTTCCAGACAAAGTTTAGAAAATACATGACAAGTCTTCACGGCGGTGTAATGTGGACAGAGGTTTCTTGTAAATCAAATCTAATCATAGCCCCGTCGGTCAATGTTTCAAGAGCCAACGTATAATTACATATCGCAGTCATTTAAACATGAGCTTTTTGACTCTTAGATATGACCTTATTTATCATTAGTGAAATAGATAATTTAGGACTGAGCCTATTCTAATATTGAACACCCCAAGCGTAGTTTAAAAGGTTTGAATTCTTCTATACCAATTGCCTCACCAAGGTTAAAGAGCCCAGTCTGTCCTACTATTTACCCATAGCTGAAGGGAGAGTAGTTGGATTCATAGCTTTCCCAATGGTCATAGCGCTATGGGAACAGTAGCTTTGTCCAGGATTTGAACTCGGGTTGAGTTTATTTTGTTGTATACTCTCTTTCTTTACTTACTTCTATTCTTCTTCTAGCGTCTCTTCTAACGTCTCTTCTAGCGTCTGGACTTCGTCTTGGGGACTTCGTGTCTGGTCTTCCATTGGGGATTTCTCTTTATCAGAAGCCCTGTGTCATTGGTAGTTTTTAGATAATAGCACAAGACTTCGATTTACTTAGATCATATTTTATTTCGAAATCCCCACCAGACTACCTGCGCAGATTGAGTCGGCCGCGTGCATAACACGTCTTACCACCGTCGTGGTTTTGGCCGATCTAACTAAAAATCTCTTTCTAATCTAAACCGGAAGAGGGTCTTCTGCACCGATTCTCACGGTATCCACCAGAAGAAGGATCAGGACTGAGGTCAAGTCTTGTCATTCAATCTTTTAAGGCCACCGGCTGAACTTAAAACAGCCATTTTGGTTTCTACACTACTGTACATAAGTATTAGGAATCTAAAAATTATGTAACAATTTCCTACAACACTAATCATTACACCACGGCCGCCAACGTAGCAGGTGAGAATTTACCAACCCTCCACGAGTAGGTCTATATTCATTTCTTTTTCACCTATACAGGTTGCATAAGGTTAGAAATCTAAGTCTACCCAATAATTAACCCATATGTGGAAGGAGAATAGCTGAATTCTCACCTGTCCCAAGGGTATTAGCGCTATAGGTCGGTTGTTATACGTAAGTTTAAAGCCTATCCTGTCCGACTATTTATCCATAGCAGGAGGAAGAATTGCTGGATTGATACATTTCCCAAGTCTATTAAAGCTATTTTAAATGGGAAAAAGCATCGTCTAAGATTTGAACCCGGTCAACAGTTTACCTTTTTTTTAAATAACCGTTACGAAACGATCACCTAAGAAGGTGCTCCCATTCAGAGTGACCTGGGGAGTAATTAGAATGAAGGAATGATCCAATCCATAATAAGTTCCATGAGATACAATTTGTTATTGATAAGTGGTCGGTAGGCCACAGAAAAAAACAGAAAAGATTAAGTGATACTCTCCAGACTGCGTATTGGGCACGCCTACATCACTCGTTCTCACCCTTTAAAAAGGGAGGACGCCATAATATGCTCAATATGTAAGGTACAGCAAACTATTAAACACATCCTCCCAAACTGCAACAGTCTCAGACAACACGCACAGACAAAAAAATTAAAAGACCTATTCAAAAATATCAAACCAGAAGACATTTTAAATTTTGTAAGAAAAACAACCTTTCAATAAGATTAACCAAACATAACGGGAATATCACCATAAAACCGTAATTCTAACACTAAAATCCGTATGAAAAACATTCTGGCATTAAATCCCTTGAACTCCAGTAATTGAGTTACTTCACCGGTTACATTTGAATGTCATATCACGGATTCGCTTTTTTGAGGAGGTTAGATGAGATCTTAATCTTTTTTAGGAGGTTAGGTCTTATTGTTTTATTAATCTACGTTTGAATGCCTTCTTTCTTTTCTTTATCTCTTCCATTAGTCTCTGTTTGTCTGCCTTTTCTTTCTCTCTCTTTCTTTCTTTCTTTCTTTCTTTCTTTTCTTTCTTTATCTCTCCATTAGTCTCTTTTTGTCTGCCTTTCATTCTTTTTCTTTCTTTCTTTCTTTCTTTCTTTCTTTTCTTTCTTTGTTACTCTCCATTAGTCTCTTTTTGTCTGCCTTTCATTCTCTCTTTTCTTTCTTTCTTTCTTTCTTTCTTCTTTCTTTCTTTCTTCTTTCTTTTCTTTATCTCTCCATTAGTCTCTTTTTGTCTGCCTTCATTCTCTCTCTTTCTTTCTTTTCTTTCTTTCTTTCTATCTCTTCTAGTCTCTTTTTGTCTGCCTTTCATTCTCTCTCTTTCTTCTTTCTTTCTTTCTTTCTTATCTCTCCATAGTCTCTTTTGTCTGCCTTTCTTTCTTTTCTTTCTTTCTCTTTTTTATCTATCCATTAGTCTCTTTTTGTATGCCTTTCATCTCTCTCTTCTTTCTCTTCTTATCTATCCATAGTCTCTTTTGTCTGCCTTTCAGTTCTCTCTCTCTTTCTGTTCTTTTCTTTCTTCTTTCTTTATCTCTCCATTTAGTCTCTTCTGCCTCATTCTCTCTCTTCTTTTCTTCTTTCTTTCTTTCTTTCTTTTCTTTCTTTCTTATCTCTCCATTAGTCTCTTTTTGAGCCTTCTCTCTCTTTCTTTCTTTTCTTTGTTCTTCTTATCTCCCATAGTCTCTTTTTCGCCTTGACTCTCTCTCTTTCTTCTTCTTTTCTTTCTTTCTTATCTATTAGTCTCTTTTGTATGCCTTTCATTCTCTCTCTCTCTCTCTTTCTTTCTTTCTTTATCTATCCATTAGTCTCTTTGTCTGCCTTTTATTCTCTCTCTCTTTCTTCTTTCTTTCTTTCTTTCTTTCTCTCTCCATTTAGTCTCTTTTTGTCTGCTTTCATTCTCTCTCTCTTTCTTTTCTTTCCTTCTTTCTTCTTTCTTTCTTTCTTTCTCTTTCTTCTCTCATTAGTCTCTTTTTGTCTGCCTTTCATTCTCCTCTCTCTCTCTCTCTTTCTTTCTTTCTTTCTTCTTTATCTCTCCATTAGCTCTTTTGTCTGCCTTTCATTCTCTCTCTTTCTTTCTTCTTTCTTTTTTCTTTATCTCTCCATTAGTCTCTTTTTGTCGCCTTTCATTCTCTCTCTCTTTCTTTCTTTCTTTCTTTCTATCATTTATCTATCCCTTAGTCTCTTTTTGTATGCATTTCATTCTCTCTCTCTCTTCTTCTTTTCTTTTATCTATCCATTAGTCTCTTTTTGTCTGCCTTTCATCTCTTCTCTCTCTCTTTTCTTTCTTTCTTTCTTTCTTTCTTTCTTTCTTCTCTCTCCATTAGTCTCTTTTTGTCTGCCTTTATTCTCTCTCTCTCTCTTTCTTTCTTTCTTTCTTTCTTTCTTCTTTCTTTATCTCTCCTTAGTCTCTTTTTGTCTGCCTTCATTCTCTCTCTCTTCTTTCTTTCTTTATCTATCATTAGTCTCTTTTGTCTGCCTTTCATTCTCTCTCTCTCTCTTCTTTCTTTCTTTCTTTCTTTATCATCCATTAGTCTCTTTTGTCTGCCTTCATTCTCTCTCTTTCTTTCTTTCTTTCTTTCTTTCTCTCTCCATTAGTATTCTTTTTGTCTGCCTTCATTCTCTCTCTCTCTCTCTCTTTCTTTCTTTCTTTCTTTCTTTCTCTCTCCATTAGTCTCGTTTGTCTGCCTTTCATTTCTCTCTCTCTCTTCTTTCTCTTTCTTTCTCTTCTTTCTTTCTTTCTTATCTCTCCATTAGTCTCTTTTTGTCTTGCCTTCATTCTCTCTCCTTTCTTTCTTTCTTTATCTCCCATTAGTCTCTTTTTGTCTGCCTTTCATTCTCTTCTTCTTTCTTTTCTTTCTTTATCTATCCAATTAGTCTCTTTTGTCTGCCTTTCATTCTCTCTCTCTTTCTTTTTCTTTCTTTCTTTATTATCCATTAGTCTCTTTTTGTCTGCCCTTTCATTCTCTCGTCTTTCTTTCTTTTTTCTTTCTTTCTTTCTCTTCCATTAGTCTCTTTTTGTCTGCCTTTCATTCTCTCTTCTCTCTCTCTTCTTTCTTTCTTCTTTCTTCTTCTTTCTCTCTCATTAGTCTTTTTGTCTGCCTTTCATCTCTCTCTCTCTCTCTTTTCTTCTTTCTTTCTTCTTTCTTTCTTCTCTCTCCATTAGTCTCTTTTTGTCTGCCTTTCATTCTCTCTCTCTCTTCTTTCTTTCTTTCTTTCTTTATCTCTCCATTAGTCTCTTTTGTCTGCCTTTCATTCTCTCTCTCTCTTTCTTTCTTTCTTTCTTTCTTTATCTCTCCATTAGTCTCTTTTTGTCTGCCTTCATCTCTCTCTCTTTCTATTTTTCTTTCTTTCTTTCTTTCTTTCTTTCTTTCTTTATCTCTCATTTAGTCTTCTTTTTGTCTGCCTTTCATTCTCTCTCTCTTCTTCTTTCTTTCTTTCTTTCTTTTTTATCTATCCATTAGTCTCTTTTTGTCTGCCTTTCATTTCTCTCTCTCTTTCTTTTTTCTTCTTTCTTTCTTTCTTTATCTCCCCATTAGTCTCTTTTTGTCTGCCTTTCATTCTCTTCTCTCTTTCTTTCTTTCTTTCTTTCTTTCTTTCTTTATCTATCCAATTAGTCTCTTTTTGTCTGCCTTCATTCTCTCTCTCTTTCTTTCTTTCTTTCTTTCTTTCTTTATTCTCTTCATTAGTCTCTTTTTGTCTGCCTTTCATTCTCTCTCTCTCTTCTTTCTTTCTTTCTTTCTTCTTTATTCTTCATTAGTCTCTTTTTGTCTGCCTTTCATGTCTCTCTCTCTTTCTATCTTTCTTCTTTCTTTCTTTCTTTCTTTCTTTCTTTATCTCTCCATTAGTCTCTTTTTGTCTGCCTTTCATTCTCCTCTCTCTCTCTCTCTCTCTTTCTCTCTCTCTTTTCTTTCTTTTTTCTTTCTTTCTTTTGTCACATCAATTAATCTCTGTCTGCCTTTCTTTCTTTTTTTCTCTCTCTCTTTTTCGGTCTTTGTCTCTCTTTCTTTCTTTTCTTTCTCTCTTTCTTTCTTTCTTTTCTCTCTTTTTTTGTCATCTATTTGTTTGGTTTGCCCCCCCCCCCTCTCTCTCTGTTAAACTGTCTATAAAAATAATCTGTCATTGTATTCTAAGTTCCGTCGACAGGTTGTTCTATTCGAGCCAGGGTAATATAACCAGTTATTTTATTTTCTTTTTTTTTTTCAAGTTCTGTAAATTGTGTTACTCATCTCTTGAATGGCAAAGTGCCACGGTAAAGCAATCTTTATCTATTCCTGTGATAACATAACGCGGTGCAACTGCCACCCTCTAGTTAGGGCTGTAAACGTTCGCCCCAGGAAACCGACTCTCCAATTAGTAATATTTTCAATTATGTTTATTTCACAGCTTTCAAGAGTGCATAATAAATAAAACGTTTAATCAAAAAGTGAGAGTCATTCCCTGCTATAATCATGATTGATGAGTTCCTTACTCTCCTCTAGATATTGACTAGGAATAGATTAATGATGCTGAAGATCAAAGGGGATAATGTGTGTAGGGAGATTGTATGGTGCTTAAATCTACCAAGTCTCGGAAGTTTAGCGCTTTTAAAATCAGCATTCGTATTCCTAGCTTTTAATTTGACTCCAACGTTGACAATAACGCCCGAAATAAAATTATTAACAGCTCAAACATGATACATACTGACTCTAGAATTAACAAGACGGATTGTTTGAGATACCGGTCTCTCAATCCTGAATCAAATATATCTCAACGGTATTGAGGCGCGTGACGTAATGGTTACCGCCCGTCGGAAATAGACAACGGTGAGACGGTTCATATCATGGAGGGGGCTGTTGGGCATTCACATAGCGTTAATACCCTTGGGAAAGGTACGAATCAGCTATTCCCGTATTGTATAGTAAATAGTATTTGGTTTTTTTTTTTTTTTTGGTTTTTTTTTTTTTACGGCATACCAACCTCAGTGGGTCATTTGATGCCGATAAATTTTTGAAATAAATCAATTCCTTAATGGATAATACAATTTTTTATGAATTACATTTTTTTATTATCTATAGATGGGACCCTAACAAGTGCTACAACTCTGGATCAGAGTGGACCAGGAGCAATGGATCAAAGTGTGCTCCACATTCCACAAACTCCAAAACTGGAAATCTCTCTCTCTTNGCAGCGCACGGCGTCCTTCCTTCTCAACTCAGTCTGAAATATTTTTTCTCTACATTTCCCCATTGATCGATCACGACGGCTGTTAGCCCGGCGTTAACTTATTTAAGATTGTCTAATTTCAATTACCAATTCTATTTCTGCCCTATATCCTTTTATCTTCTCTCTCTCTCTGCTCCTCCTAGAAGCTCTCTCTCTTTCCTCTCTCTCTCTCTCTCACTTGGGGGGGTGTACAGTAATGGTTAGCGTCATATGAAATGTACTAGTCGACCCGAGTTCAAATTCTGGA
This sequence comes from Doryteuthis pealeii, assembly GCA_023376005.1. Taxonomy (NCBI): domain Eukaryota; kingdom Metazoa; phylum Mollusca; class Cephalopoda; order Myopsida; family Loliginidae; genus Doryteuthis; species Doryteuthis pealeii. The sequence goes on along the minus strand of CM042159.1, from coordinate 41,421,152 downwards.
CGAAGCTACAGTTCACATAGCGCTAATATACTTGGGAAATGTATGAATCCAACTACTATCCCCCAGCTATCGTTAAATAGTAGGGCAGACTGGGTTCTTTATCATTACAACCAGTCTAGGAGAAGGAAAACTCTAAACTCAAACCTGTTGAAACCGCCTGGGGTGGTCAGTGCTAGAATAGGCTCAGTCCTAATTAGTGATCTATTTTCACTAATATAATATGAATATATATATAATGATTATATATATATATATATATATATATATATATATATGAAATAAATATTTTTTAGAAAAAACAAACACATGATGTTATAATTTGCTGACAGAAATCAGTTTCGACCTTTTAATTAAAGCGGTCTTCATCAAGAGCGAAATGTTTGTGATGGAGAGACGGTGTGAGTAAACCATTACAAACAACGTTCGTGTTCGGAGCCGGAATTTTTTTTTTTTTTTTTTAATTTTGAAAAAAAAAAAATTCCGGCTCCGAACACCAACGTTCGTTTGTACCACTATCGTTTGTAACGGTTTACTCACACCGTCTTTCTATCACAAACATTTCGCTCTTGATGAAGACCGCTTTAATTAAAGGTCGAAACAGATTTCTATCAGCGAATTATAACATCATGTGTTTGTTTTTTCTAAAAATATTTATTTCATACTGTCGGATTCATTTCCATTCACTTTTTTCAAATATATATATATATATATATATATATATATATGTGTGTGTGTGTGTGTGTGTGTGTGTGTGTATGTGTGTGTGTGTGTGTGTTTGTGTGTGTGTGTGTGTAATATATGCTAATCTTTCTTTCTCTTTATGAGTGATTGCCTCTTTGTCTCTGTTCACTGTTGCACTGTCTTTACCAGCAAGGTTATCAGGCGTTTACCGGGTCTCTTTTTATTCCGAGTAAAGACAATTTAATTTAGTGAAACTCCTGTGGTTGCAGGATGATATAACTGGAGTGTAACCTGGATTCAGTGACCTGTTTACATAAGAAGATTCCTTACCCCCAAGAACGAAGCGTGTTCGTATATCTCTGTTCCTGTGCGAGGAGGGGAGTGTAGCGGGTGACTACTATCCCCTTCGGTCTTTTTGACTGTCTATTCAATCTTTAAATCTTTAACCCCTCTTAATTTTTTCGCATTACCTTTTCTGCTTCCCTAGAAGAAAGTTACTTGAAAAGTAACGGAAACTCACCATAAAGCGAGCGGGCTGTAGAATGCTTCTCATTCCAATAGCAAAGCCGACGAGAAGTTCAATACCATGATTCTTTTTCCTTGTTTGTTTTTTTATATTTTATGTAATTGATGTTGGGATAATCAGGAGAGAATGTGCACCGTTTCGGGGCCTTCCTCTCAACGGTTTTAACTGCACACCGGCCCCTCTCACTGATGTGAGGTCCCTCGGAATATGTCAGATGTATCGTATTATCAGATATATACGATTGAATAACGACGAAAAGATGTTTTTAATCAACGCGTGCAATGGAAATGTTGCGTGAATCGCGTTGCGCTTTCGCGAGCAGTTGAGGACATGATGTTTCACTGCGAATTGTTCCACGGGACATTTCTTTTTTTTCCATAGCCACGTCGAGCTGTTTTCCGTTATTTCTATGAGGTGTTTTATGCATTTGGTTCTTTTGCGCCCTTTGATTCCTACTTGGCCCAGAAATTGGTACAGGGAGCTTGCGACGAATCCTCTTGCTCCAACCTCCACAGTTCTAAATAAATATATCATCTTATTTTCTATCTAGAATTGCTAATATTTATCTCTCTTAAATTTTCTACCCTCTCCCTTTCTCTGTTTCTATATCTATCTGTCGTTTTGCTTGTTTGTCTGTCCTCATGTCTCTATTTCGTTTCATGTCTTTAAAAACTTTTCACTTTTCCACATTATCTTCTCGCTTCCCTGTTAGTATATACTATCATTTTTAATTATCTAACTAGTATAATTGGACACATATGCCATAAAGCAAACTCCCACCGTAGTCGTAGAATTATGATTGAAAAATTCGCCAATTTACGGCTATGGTTCGGGAGGCCTTGGCCAACACTGAGACCGACGCGAAATCCATGCCGAACCATATGCCGTAAACCGAAAATTTGGTAGTGGATAAAGGAGTTAAGTCAGTTCTAAGTGACAGTCATCTATGGACTGCATGTTCAATCTTGGTCATGGGCAGTAGTAACAGTAACAATAATTAACCCAGCTTAACGCCCTTACCCCAATGAATGAGAATAATAGCGGAATGAGAACATGATACCACCGTGGACTGAATAAAGGGTTAGGTCCAATGTTCCGTGATGGCTCCCGATTACGACAAGAAGGTTCCCGAGTTCGAAAAGAAGGTTCCCGAGTCGGAGATGGTTCCTGAGTCCGAGAAGGTCCCCGATTCCGACAAGAAATACCTGAAGAAGGCCAACACGTTGTACAGTTAACAATGAAGATGAGGATAATAGTCCGAATAATCCAAATAATACTCTCTAAACTATCTTCTCTTTTTCCCAATTCTCTTTCCGCTTCAGTGTTAGTATATCATACCGCTTTCTATCTTTGAATGGCTAGTATTCATCTCTCTTTAATTCTATAACCTCTCCCATTCTATCTGTCTTTCTATCTATCTACCAGTCGTTGTCTGTGTTTGCATTTTTGTCTTTATTTCATTTCAAGTATTTACCCTCTTTTTACTTTTTATCTATTCCCTTCTCACATCCCTTTTAGTATATGATTTTCAATGCCTAATATATATATTATATATATATATATATATATATATATATATATATATATATATCTTTACTTCTCTAATTTTATAAGGGGCCAGTTTAGCTCAGTTGATTGAGCTAGGAATCGCAAGGTTCCTGGTTCGATACCGGTCCTCGCCAACTCAGCGTATGAGTAGCACAGGGATCTGTGCGGTAAAATAATGAGCTGATGGTAGGTATGTTGCTCTATCTCAGAGGCTAAAATAATCTCCTTGGTCTAGCGCTTGTGAAAAGGGTAAAGACTCCTTTGCTGTCTGGCTGATACCGACATTAGGCCGCCCGGCGACTTTACTTTTTTTTTACTTTACATTTCTAGCCTCTCACATTCTATCTGTCTTTCTGTCTCTCTGTCTCTGTCTCTCTCCGACTTTATTTTATTTCAAGTTTTTAACGTCTGTTTTCTTTTTTCAAATTCTCTCCCCGCATCCCTGCTAGGATATCATTATGTATAAATGGTTAATATTTAAGGTTCATATGACCTTTAGGCACCCCTTTTTGATCTTGATTAAGAAAGTACATGTTTTTTATTTACACCGTCAATATCCAGTTGTTTTAACAGACGATTTTTAGATTTTAAAAAAATTATGAAACTAACGCCTAACCCTAACCCTAACCCCTAACCCTAACCCCTATCAAACAACCGGATATTGACGGTGTAAATGAAAAACATGTCCTTTCTTAATCGCGATCAAAAAGGGGCGCCTAAAGGTAATATGGTCCATATTTATCTCTCTTTAATTATCTAACCTCTCACGTTATCTCTATCCTTCTTTCTGTCTGTATGTCGTTGTCTGTTTATCTTTCTGTCTTTATTTCATTTAAAATCTTTACCCTCTTTTCTCTTTTCTCTTTTCCCCATTCTCTTCGCTCTTCCCCTTTTGTATATCATTTTCTATCTAATATGTATCTCTCCGTAATTCTCTAACCTCTCACATTCTCTCTGTCTGTCTCTGTCTCTGTCTTTTGACTGTCTATCTATTTATCGTTGTCTCTGTCTGTCTTTATTTCATTTCAAGTCTTTAACTTCTCTTTTCTCTTCCCCCATTCTATCTCCCCGCATTCCTGTCCGTATCTTCGATAAGATACCATACTCTTTTCATTTGTCATGTCCTGTTTTGCGAACCTGTTAACATCACCAAAGCCAAGCTGCCCTGATTCTCATTAGACGTTCGATACGATACTAATCAATAGGGAGTGCACTTTTTAGTTGAGATGTGATGACATCACAGCATCTTCATCTCTCAAATCGAATCTTGTCTTTTTTTTCCCCAAATGTTTGCTTTTCTTTTTTCTTCAAGGACGTTCGATGTCACGGGGTGGCTTTTGAAAATTGACTCACTCAGACGAACCAACAAAAATCTAGAACACTATAGTTAACTAAATTTAGAGACGCAGACATTGCTACACACTTTCTTTAAAAAATCTTTAGAAATCGCATATATGTAAAAATTATCCTGTAAAATCATTTTTTAACCCGAAATATTTTTACAGTGCTCTTTGCAATAAAATCTGAAGCAATATCACTATATTTCAATGACTAAGATTTCCACGTTGTCGATCCACAGGTGAACTAGTATGTAAAACGTCTCTCTCTCTCTCTCTCTCTCTCTCTCAATATATATATATATATATATATATATATATATATATATATATATCTTCACCTGATGAATGCATCGCATGAAACCAATATGGTTGTGAATGTTCCTTTGTCACCCAATAAATAGATATGTAAAACCTATATATTTATCTTATTATATTATATAACAGCTCTATTTTATATTGAGCACTCTACCAATTAATACTGCCTTTGGTACACCATTCCAGCAAAAGCTGAAATAGTGACCATCTCACACTACAGTATATATATATATATATAGATCAACCTAATAAGTCAGATAAACCTACTAAAATTTCGCTTAGTGCTCTTCAGGGCTAAGATAAATATAACACTACTTTATCTAATCATGTATGGAGGCTTGAATCTAAAGGTATTGACGCTATCTTAAAATGGGAAATTGTTAAAAAATATTGCCATTTATGTACAGAAGAAAATCTTGCAATTGTTACTTTCATAAATAATAGGGAACTACTAAACCAAAGATCTGAGGTTCTCAATAATTGTATACATAAAAAAGTCAAATTAAATATCACAAAAAACATAAGTAGAACATTCCTAAAATATAAAATGTGTATAATTTTAAATTTTCGGAATGTTCTACTCATTCTCGGGTGGGTTTTGCTTCAATTAACAGCGTTGTTCCCAGGGGGCCATCCCCCCAGGCAACACCTATCCCATCGATGTAATGGGGCAGGGCTTGGTTTATTGCCCAGCTACTGAGGCACCCACTTTGAGGGGGAATGCCGAAGGGATCAACGCAATTTTTCACCCACCACCCATGAGCTTCGGTTTGTGGGTGGTCCCACGTTAATAGGACCTTGTACCTATCCAGAACAAGTGGGATACGAGGTAAATACCATGTTCTACTCATTTTTAGTGTGTTTATTCATTAGGTCCTGGCTTTGCTGGGATACACAGGAAACATGTCAAGAAGAACGGGGGATACAGCGACCAAAACGTTGTGATTTTACAAACCACAATAAAGATGAGAACAGATGTCTGAGGAAAAATTCTACAAGAAATGATCGGTTGATATATGAATATACATTGTAAAATGCCTAGATATAAATCAAGTATTAAGCTCACCAAAACTACAAGGTATACGTGATTGTGTCGGAACTGTTACCAACTGGTAACTGTACAAACTACTAGGAGTTGAAAAGGAAGAATAACTTTGCATCAGAATTCCAGGCATGTTCTAGAGAATAGCAAAAAGATATAGGTAAACAATCATACATAAGTATAAAGGTAGATATTCTTGGTAAAACAAGACATTAGGTTTATAAGTAGAGTTAATACAATTCTCAGCAACAGTTATCTCTAGGCTGTAGTTTCAATCCTGGTCAGGGGCAGCAGTAACATAGAATAATAATTAACACAGCTAAACACTTGTACCCATCTACGGTTAGCGGAATAAGAACAGGATACCTTCCGAGGATTGAATAAAGGTTTGGATTCAAAGTTCCGTGATAACTCCCGATTACGACAATAAGTTTCCAGAGTTCGAGAAGGTTCCCGTGTCCGATAAAAAATACCTGAAGAGCACCGGTTGGACCGAAACGTTGTACAGATAACAATAAAGACGAGGACAATAGTTCGAATAATCCAAATTATATAATAAAATGATTTCAAATTTTAACGATTCAATTAATCTCGGTAAATATACTAGATATATTCATTCTAGGGAAAAAGAAGAAGACATCTGCTAGATATAATGTATACGAGCGTTATGCAGTCCAGATAGCAAAATTAAAAGAGTCTGAAAAGCAGGATAAATACGAAAGACGTTGCCAGAAAACTCAAAATATTATAGAATAGAAAGGTGACAGCTGTATACATCTTGGCGCTCTTGGAACATTCCCAAATAGATTTCTGGTAGATTAAAATATTGGAAAAGGCCAAATCCATTCTGTGACAGATCCTGTCTATTTCAATCTAGTTGTGATCTGAAATGTTTTGGGTACCGTTATTTACACCAATGAAGTAAGTAAATTCGTCAGGGTGGCCTAAAGTCAGTATCAGCCTGACAGCGAGGGAGTCGATCACCTTTTCACCAACACTAGACCAAGGCTATTGTTTTGGCGTTTGAAGTGGAGCGCCAAACCTACCATCAGCTCCTCACTTTACCGTACATATCCTTTTGCTACTCATACGCTGAGTTGGCGAGGGCAAATATCCAACGCGGAAACATGTTTCCTAGTCGGACGCTCTACCGACTGAATATA
>CM042159.1:41364537-41409537 GCA_023376005.1 Doryteuthis pealeii | reverse complement strand
TGAATTGTTGGTTATATTAGATTTGTCATTAACTCTATGTATGTCAATAAACTAGTGGCTGTGTTACATGGAGTACACTGATTTTGAATCCAGATTTGTTCTTCTCCTAGACCGGTAACCATACCAAAATTATAGAGCTAATATTCCCTACTATGTATTCATAACTAGGAGGGGAATAGTTGGATTCATACCTCTCCCAAGTTTATTAGACCAATGTGAAATACGAACAGTCTTGTCCAGAATTTGAACTTTGGTTGATAGGTGCGTTTAACTGATGATAATCCTTACGTCACAACTGCCTCCTGATAATTTGATTTTTATCAAGGACGTACCAAATGTAACGTAAAAGTGAAAGTATATTACGATGCTATAAAAATAATGTCACCCAGCGCCGGTTGCTCTGTGTCTACGTTATCCTAAAATCTATATACCCCCTCCTCTTTTATTACTTCTTCCCCCTCTCTCTCTCACTCTTTCATTCTCTGTCTCTCTCTCTCTCTCTCTCTCTCTCTATATATATATATATATATATATGTGTGTGTGTGTGTGTGTGTGTGTTTGTTTATGTATTGACGATATAGTTTGGGATAAATATATCAATCATAGAGCATGTATATCTCATTCAGGTGATTAAAGCGATTAAATCAACGGCACTTGGTAACTGACAGTTTCTCACCTATGCAATTTTCTAACCAGGTTATATATATATATATATATATATATATATATATATATATATATTATATATATATATATATATATATATATGCGTGTGTGTGTGTGTTTAATGGGGTGTTAGGAAAAGTCACCCTGAAAACAAATGAAAGGCCGCGAAAGCGTTAAAAGCAATCTAATTTTCGCGGCATAAAAAATCGATAAATTCTCGGCCATTTTGTTTTATTGTACGATATGATTTCTTCCCGCGTTATTTCAAGAGAATGTTGGCACTAACTGTCAGACACCTTCTCAAAAATTGGCAATACGTTAAAAGTCAAGAATAAAAATTACTATAAATGGGAAGAAGCGTTTGTACAATATGACTAATATACTTAGTGCCATGGTCAAACCAAATTCGCTTGCTTGTGCTTTCTCGATTGACTGACTGACCGAAAACCTACATATAGATTTAATATTGTAATAATTTTCTCTCCGTATTGGACAGTAGTTTGGTCGGTATTTTCGTATATTGTCGGCAATGTGATGTTATTTGGGTTGATAATGGTGTTTTGAAATAGTATAAAACTTTCCTGATAGTTAACTACCGTCCTGAAAAGAGAATATCTAATATATATTTGTGAATCTATGATTCTTTGTTTCTAATGCAAATCAATATGGAACACACACACATATATATATATATACATACATATGCATATACATCTATGTACATATATAGATATATGCACACATGCATACATATATACACACACACACACACACATATATATATAATATATATATATATATATATGAGGTTAAGTAAACAAACAAATGTGTTTATTTTTATATGGTTTTAAGCCGACACTTTTATATAACCTTGCTGATGAGACCTAATAGGTCGAAATGTACATTCAGGGATTGACATTTTCTCGATTTGTTTTGCCTTACATTTGAACATATATACCCGCCTGAATTCATCAATTATTAACTGATTAATTTTCAAAGTTAGGTATGACTTCAATTAAACACATATCCTCCAAATATATATATATATATATATATATATATATATATATATATATATATATATATATATATATTTATACAGACATATTCATACATATACATATATTAATATAGATACAAACATGTGCCCCCACACATATATACACATATGTAAACATATACCAGCAGCATCAAATCGTACTGACAGCACGGATTCCCATGATCCTCTCCAAAGACACACACACACACACACACACACACACATATATATATATATATATGACGGAAAAACATCTGAAACCTTATTGGTAAGACGAACTTTGTATTGGTGACTTAAATAAATAAATAAATACAGCTCTTAAGAAATAATTGAGCACTTTATAATCATTTCTCCAATATTAATAACCAAAATTAATTTATATATATATATATATATATATATAATATATATATATGCACACACACACACACACACAACACACACACACACACACACACATATATGTATATATATATATATATATATATATAATATATATATATATATATATATATATATATATACAGGGACGTACATAGATAAGCACATATATTCAGATATACATATGCATACACATAAATACAGATATATACACATTCTTTTTTAATCCTTCTAGAGACCCGAATTTAAATCATGGAGGAGGTTGTTTTTATTTCACAAAGCGCTGATACATTTTGTAAAGGAGTGAATCCTATTATACCCCATATGTTACGTGACAGTGGGCCTAATTTAAGAACATATACTTACATTAATGGGAGTGTGTGGTTAAAGTCATGTGAAATGGACTCGTCACCCTGAGTTCAAATCCTGGATGTCGTAAGTGCATTTCACTTAGCGCTAATACCCTTGTGAAAGTATGAATCTTACTCTCCCTCCAGCTATGGATAAATAGTAGGGTCGACTGGGCTCTTTCACCTTGGTTAGGCAACCGGTCTAGGAGAAGGAAAACTCTGAATTCAAACCTGTTGAACTCCGCATAAGAAATTGACCTTGTTTCACATCCTGCATGTGCGGAGGGTTGTTTATATATTATATATATATATATATATATATATATATATATATATATATATATTTATTTATTTATATTGTTTTTTTTTGGTTGGTTTTGAAAGCTGTCACAGTGCGAGTGTAAAGAAAAAAGGAAGGTAACTATGATGTTTTTTGTTAACCTGTCATTTTATTCCTTTAATATTTCGGGATGAAAATTCCCATCATCAGAAGAATACTGGAACTGAAGTTGTCTTAGCGGCTGCTAAATTCGTTTAGTGGGAATTTTCATCCTGAAATATTAAAGGAATAAAATGACAGGTTAACAAAAAACATCATAGTTACCTTCTTTTTTTCTTTACACTTGTATTGTGACAGCCTTCAAAACCAACCAACAAACCAATATATACACAATGCTTCAAGCAAATTACAAAACCCTTTTATATATATATATATATATATATATATATATATATATATATATATATATATATATATATATATATATATATACTTACATTTTTATGTAAATAGTCTTTAAGTGATTTTTTGTTTCTTCTTTTGGGTCACGGTCCTATCTAATATGAGTTGATACTGTTAGAATATTATTGCTTAAGTAAAGATAAATAAGATTTAAATTTTGTACTGTGTCCATGATAAACTAAACTAGTTGATATTCACGGTGTTTAATACGAGTGTTTGCATTGCATTTAAATTTGCCATAACACCGGGAAACAAGTGCATTATGGCGGTGAAAGGCTTTGATATTTTTCCATTGCTGTCTGGTTTCTATTAGTCCGTAAATTGCATTAAGCACTGTATTACGATCAAGATTCATCACCGTCATTAAAACTCAGGAATAACAAGCAGAAAAGAAAAAAAAAAGAGGGAAAAAAAGACAAAGAAAGAGAAAGAAACATAATGGCGAGACCAGAAATAATTTTAGCGCGAAAATGTCTGCTTTTTCCTAGTGAGATATAAAGAAAAGCTTTTTTTTAAATACGCAGCTACTTTCAAGGTAGAGAAATTAAAGAAGGAAATAAAAAAAAAATGAAAATAAAAATAACTAGCGACAAGTGAACTCGAAAACGTGACGAGTAAAAATAAAAATAAAAAATGTAAAAAGAGAAAAATAAAAAGAATTATATAAAATGGAAGAAAGAGAAAAAAGTTACAGGTCTCTAGAAAAGAAACAAAAAATTAGCATTGCAAGCTGAATGTGCAGAATAGAAATAGAGCAATAAAGTGCAGTCTGATATTTACAAGATCTGAGGTTTCAAAAACTTAAATGAAGAAACACTTTCTAATGATTATTACTACGAGGTTGTGTCAAAAAGTAATGCTATTTTGTTTAGGACGAGTATAATTACCAACACAGGAACATGTATCATACATCAAAATGAAGTGGGTCCTCTGTGGATCACATGCCTACTTCTCCACAGAATCACTGTTTCTTTCAATAGCAATGTTCCACCTTCGAATGAGAACATATATCCCTGCTACTTGTAGGAAGCGTGTGATGTAATGGTTAGTCATGGGAAATGGACTCGTCGACCCGAGTTCAAATCCTGGACGTGGCAATTATTTCACTTACTGCTAATACCCTTGGGAAAGGTATGAATCCTATTCTCCCTCCAGCTATGGGTAAATAGTAGAGCAGACTGGGCTCTTTAACCTTGGTTAGGCAACCGGTCTAGGAGAAGGAAATCTCTGAATTCAAACCTGTTGAACTCCGCTTAAGAAATTGACCTTGTGTCGCATCCTGCTCGTGCGGAGGGGTTGGTAAACATATATATCCCTGCTACTTAAAATTATGTTGACTGTTCTTTGAGCCACTTCTTCACTACAGATTTCACTTTCTCGTCACTGGAATAATATTTGCCTCTCAAACCCTCTTTCATGGGGCCAAAATGACGCAAACATTATTCCAGTGATGAGGAATTTAAGTAATTATACCTGTCCTAAACAAAACGGCATTACTTTTTTTTACTCACCCTCGCATGGGATATATATATTGTTGCAGCGTTTTGCACATCAGCGTGTACTGGTGATATTTCACTGAAGTTTGAGCGACAGCAAGTCTCCTCAGATTTGGAAGATTCTTCTGAATATTCTAGCCAATCTTAATAGTGCTGTCGTCTTGAAAGTCCCGATACTCAAATTTCCAATTATTCCATTCTTTTTTTTCAAACCTTTTGGGGCGGTTTCAAGCCCACTATCTACAATTGGCATCAACTACACCCAACACGTTCCACATATTTTTTTAGTTCTCTGACAAGGTCCAGGTATTTATCTATCTTTTCGTTTTCGTATATTTTTCCCCTATGATCCGATGGATGGCAAATTCGACAAGTTGACGGGTTCTATTTATCCTGTTAATCAATACTAAATCCTGCAGTCAGGTCAAAAATAGACTGTACATGCTAGTGCGTGCGTGCGTGTGTGTGTTTGTGATATATATATATATATATATATATATATATATATATATATATATATATATATATTAATAAGTCATCCACAGACACGTGTTTCGGCGTTTCACACCTCTTCAGTATGGCTAGACACAACTATCCTAGGGTAGGATCGAACTCAGACTGACCGCATGGTAGTCCGATATCTTATCCCCTGACAGCGGATGCGGGGACTGGTGTTTTTAAACTATTAAGTACATAGGAATGTACGTATTTTACGGTCACTGAGAGATCAAATTTCGAGAGAAATAATCATTGATATATATATATATAATATATATATATATATAATATATATATATATATATATATACAGAGGGAGAGGGAGAGACATACAGAGGCACAGATGGACTGAGTAACTAGACGAATATTGACGAAGGAATCCTCCTAAACCGGTTGCAATGCCAAGTTTGCCATACGAAGTGGGAATTAGAGTAATGGGAAATGCAAAGTATTTCATTCAGGATTTGAACTCGGGCAGCAGAGTTCACTTCTTACGATAATAACCGTTACGCGAAAGAGCCTCCAAGTGATACGATCAGCGTACTCCTGGCGTCAGGTCGAGAACGGACCTGAAAATGTATGTGAGCTTACGCACCAGTGTGTGTGTGTGTGTGTGTGTGTGTGTGTGTGAGAAAGAGAGAGAGAGAGAGAGAGAGAGAGAGAGAGAGAGAGAGAGTAGGACAACCGGAAGACAACAGATAGATAATCAGAGACAGATATGTATGAGAAAGAGAGAGAGATAAAGAGAGAGTGTGTGTGTGTGTGTGTGTGTGTGTGTGTGTGTGTGTGTGAGAGAGAGAGAGAGAGAGAGAGAGAGAGTAGGACAACCGGAAGACAACAGATAGAAATCAGAGACAGATATGTATGAGAAAGAGAGAGAGATAAAGAGTGTGGTGTGTGTGTGTGTGTGTAAGAGAGAGAGAGAGGGAGAGTGGAGAGAGAGAGAGAGAGAGAGAGAGAGAGAGAGACAGAGAGAGAGAGAGAGGAGAGACAACCGGAAGACAACAGATAGATAATCAGAGACAGATATGTATGAGAAAGAGAGAGAGAGATAAAGAGTGTGTGTGTGTGTGTGTGTGTGTGAGAGAGAGAGAGAGAGAGAGAGAGAGAGAGAGAGAGAGAGAAAGGAAGAGGGAGAGATAGAGGGGACAGACAGACAGTCAGACAGACAGACAGACAACGTAACAAAACGAATAGCGTCGAAGGAATTAGATTTTGCTTGTGAAGGAAGAACGTTACTTTCGTTTTATTCGATTAGATGACTCGAGAAAAATGTCTGACGATATTTTGAACATTGGCTTAGAGACAAAAGTAAAATCTTTTTGCTAGATCTTCAATATTTCTTGTTGTTCTCAACATTGCAGAAATACATATTTTTGATAAACCCGAGTTCTTGTCCAATATTCCCAATTTGAGGAAATATTTTTCCGGTTTGCCCCGGGAAAAACCATGAAGATAAAAAAAAAAACCAATCGTAATCAGCCTTCAGGGCGGAGAGAACGGATAAGGCTTAAATGAGAATTTTAACCGAGTATCTCAAAATCTTTAGCTGCCGGGTATTCCAAGAGTTAATGACCCCACCCCCAGGATATTACTTATATCAGAGCTTATCGAAATTTTTTTTTTCCGACGATTTTAACTGATATTTCTACTTCAAATTTTCTGGTTTAAATGTTTTAATGACTCGTTAGATCCAATTACACTAATAGTATCATTGATATAGAAACATTATATTTTTTGTACTTCCTCTCTCCCCTACCCCTGAACTTATCATCCTCCCCCTCTCTCTCTTTCTCCCCCTTCTCTCTCTCTCCCTCTCTCGTTTCTACCCCCCTTATATTACAACAATTCTATTCCACTTTTCAATTCCCATTCACACCCCGACCCTTTTTTTTATTTCTTTCTTTTACAATACCGTCACAATTGTATGGGCCACCCTTTAAACAAGAGCGGTCCTCAGGTGCAACTGATCAGGCAATATATTACAAAACACTTACCTCCACGTATTGTTTGGATTATTCGTACTATTGTCATCATCTTTATTGTTATCTGTACAACGTTTCGGTCGATGTGCCCTTAGGCCTTCTTCAGGTATTTATTGTCGGACACGGGAGCTTACTCGAACTTGGGAACCTTCTTGTCATAATCGGGAGCCATCAGGAAATTGTAAAAATTCAGAGAAATACTAATCTCCACGTTTGAAACTGTAATAGAGAGGTAAGACTCCCCCAATGGGGCCACCTGTTGGCCGTGGGTGGCGACCCGTGATGCTTAAGGATAGAGCCCAGGTGGATGAGCAGTTCATGACATGCAGTACTCCACTTTGGCCCTTTCTTGGGCTAGACGGGCGGTCGGAGAGGCCTCCTCCGATTAATCGGCGGGTCACGTCAAGCCCTAGCACCTATATGATTTTCCCAACCCTATTGCCCTTATGGCAAGCTCCACCCCTTTTATCATATGGATACTAGAAGGCGGTGGCTGCGGGTCTACATGTCCTGGGAATGACGTTAAACTCTATCTGATGGTGAGGTTCCAGTTTTGGAGATTTGGAGAATGTGGAGCACCCCTTCATCACCATTGCTCCCTGGTCCACTCTGACCCAGAGTGGTAGTACCTGAAAGGGTCCCATCTATGGGTTAAATAGAAAAGTGTATTTATAAAAAAAAATGTATTATCCATTAAGAATTGATTTATTTCAAAACTTTATCGGCATTAAATGACCCACTGAGGTTGATATGCCGTAAAACAAAACAAACCAACAAACCAACAACCTGTTGTGTTATACCCTATGTTTCCATTTGTCTGTTTGTCTCCGTTTAATTCTTTTATATTTTCTTTCTCTCGTTCGTTCGTTTGTTCGTTTTCTGTTTCATGTTGAATAATAGCTTTCTTTAAATATTTCTCAACCCTTCTTTTATTTTCTCAATCTTTTCCTCTATCTTTCCCCTTATTTTTCCTTTCTTTCTTTCTTTCTTTCTTCTTCCTTTCTTTCTTTTTTCTTTCATTCGTTTCCCTTTTTTCTTTTTCTTTTTCCTGTTGTCTAATATCCTTTGTTTCCATTTGTCAATTCGTCTCCACTTACTTTCTTATATTCTCTTTCTTTCATTCGTTCGTTCTTTCTTTTTTTTTCCTTCCTTCTTTCATTCGTTCGTACGTTCGTTCGTTTTTTCTTTCTCTATTAATAATAGCTTGATATTTGCCAAATTTTCTTTTTTTCTCAATATATTACTGTTCTTTTCTCTCTCTCTCTCTCTCTCTCTCTCTCTCTCTCTTTCTCTTCTCTCTCTCTCTCAATCTCTCTCTCTCTCTCACACACACACACACACACACACACACTCTCTCTCTCACTCACTCACTCAATCACTCTCACTCTTTCTTTCTTTCTTTTTCCTTTTTTCTTTACTTATTTCTGTCATTTCTATATTTTCTTTTCCCTTTCTTGTATGTTCCTTTGTTTTTGTTTTTTTTTGTTTTTTTTTTAATGTTTTTTTTGTAATTCATCTAGACTTATTTTTTCTATATTTTCCTTTTTTGTTCTTTCGTTTCTTTCTTTCTTTCTTTAATTCTTTCTTTCTGTCGTTTCTTTGTTCATTCGTTTTCGAATAATATATTTTTCTATATTTGCCAATTCTTCATTTATTTTCTCAACATCTTCCTTTAGTTCTCTATCTTTTTTTTCTGTCTTTATTTATCTCGCTTTCTTTTCTTTTTTCTTTTCTTTTTTCTTTTCTTTTTTATCCCCTCTTACTTATTTGTCAATTGGACTCCACCTGTTCTTTATATTTTCATCTTTTCTTTCTTCTTTTATTTTCTTTTTCCTGTCTTTTCTTTCTTTCTTTTTTCTTTCTTTCTTTTTTCTTTCTTTTCTTTCTTTCTTTCTTTTCTTTTCTTTTCTTTCTTTTTTCTTTCTTTTCTTTCCTTCTTTCCTTTTTCTTTCTTTCTTTCTTTTCTTTCTTTCTTTCTTTCTTTCTTTCTTTTCTTTCTTTCTCTCTTCCGTTTGTTCATTCGTTTTCACTTGTGTCTTGTTCCTGTTTTTATATGTGTCAACTCTTCTTTTATGTTCACAATATCTTTCTTTCGTTCTTTCTTTCTTTCTTTTGGTTTTTCTTTCTTTGGTTCTTTCTTTTGTTCGTTCTTTCTTCCTTTCATTCGCTATGGCTAAATAGTATGACAGACTGGGCTCTTTAACCTTGTATTGGTAACCAGTCTAGGAGAAGGAAACTCTGAATTAAAACCTGTTAAACTCCGCTTTAAAAAATGTACCAGTTTCACATCCTGCTCGGGCTGACGGGTTGGTAAATATATATAATATGTTTTTCTCACATTCTTTTTTTCTGTTTTTCTGTTGTCTAATAGTCTTTGTGTTTAATTTTCTTTCTTATATTTTCTTTCGCTCCTTTTTTTCTTTCTTTCTTTCTTTCATTCATTATTTCTTTCTTTCTTTCTTTCTTTCTTCCATTTGTTCGTTGGTTTTTTCTTTGTTGTTGAATAATACATTTTTTTATATTTGTCAACTCTTGATTCATATTCTCAAAATCATCTTTAATTTCTTCTTTCATTCATTCATTCGTTCATTCTTTCTTTCTTTCTTTCTTTCTTTCGTTCATTCTTTCTTTCTTTCTTACTTTCTCCCTTCCTTCCAGTATTTTGCCTTTTTTGAAATCACCTAACACTTTTCCTTCTTCTCTTTCTATTTCGATAAGATTTTCGAATTCCCTGCTTCAACTGCACCAATCATGTTGTCATTTTTTATCAGAATATACTATAAACAAATTGCACTCTTTCGCCATCGTTTGTCATGTCTCACAGCAAATAAATATAATTTATATGTATCGATTTCTTTCTGCCTCTTCACGAAAACGAATTGGACACATTCAATAACGCGTCGTATCTACAGAGAAATATATCATACGGATATATTTACACTGCATAATAACCATATAAATATATGTATTTTGCGGCTAAATCGGGTGTATTACCCCATAGGCCCTTTCCCCTAATTTTTTACATTCAATCAACTGTTACCAAATCTTTATACCCGGTAGACATATGTACTTATATAGTAAATATATGCCAGACAGAGTTAGATCTCAGTGTTTTGTTAGATGGAGCGTTAGAGAGGCGTCCACTGCTCAATCGGCTAGTCATGTCAAGCCATATCACCTTTATGGTTGTCCTTACTGCCATTATGGAAAGCCCCACAACCCAAGCATATATTTTATGGAAGGTGGTGGATGAGTGTCTAATGTCATGGATATGGCGTTAAAGTGCTGAAGTTCCAATTCTGGAGCCATTACTGAAAGTGCTTGAAGTTCCAATTCTGGAGCCATTACTGAAAGTGCTGAAGTTCCAATTCTGGAGCCATTACTGAAAAGTGCTTGAAGTTCCAATTCTGGAGCCATTACTGAAAGTGCTGAAGTTCCAATTCTGTAGCCATTACTGAAAGTGCTGAAGTTCCAATTCTGGAGCCCTTACTGAAAGTGCTGAAGTTCCAATTCTGGAGCCCTTACTGAAAGTGCTGAAGTTAATTCTGGAGCCATTACTGAAAGTGCTGAAGTTCAATTCTGGAGCCATTACTGAAAGTGCTGAAGTTCCAATTCTGGAGCCATTACTGAAAGTGCTGAAGTTCCAATTCTGGAGCCATTACTGAAAGTGCTGAAGTTCCAATTCTGGAGCCATACTGAAAGTGCTGAAGTTCCAATTCTGGAGCCATTACTGAAAGTGCTGAAGTTCCAATTCTGGAGCCATTACTCCCAGCTCGACCCTGACTCGGAGTGGTAGGAACTGTTAGAGTCCCATTTATGGGTTAAAAAGAAAAGTGAGTTTTAAAAATGTGTTCAACAAATTATGCTTAAAAAAAGAAAAAATTTCTATAACTATCAAAAATGCATAAAACAAAATGTCTCCGGCATAAAATAACCCAACAAAGGTTGACATCCCGTAAAATTCCACCCACCAGCCTATAGTTGACAAAAATACGGGTAAAAGTTTGATGGAGCTTAGATGTTAATTTCTAGTATTTTTGTTTCTTTGTTTAATTTCTCTCGTGGGTTATTTATTGCCAAATCCACACAGAAGATAACAGTGCGTATATATAGAGATTTTTTTTTACAGAATCTCCTAACTTGTATTTAGGGTTACCTGTTAGATGAGTCTGGGTTATACACGAATAATTACGGTAACCAACATCAACATCTGCACTTGATATTAACAATGTACGGTAACTATGGGTTGAATAAATTGAAAAATGAGTTTTAAAAATGAATTAAAAAATGAATTTAAGAAAGATTAGTGTACTTACCGTTAATGAATAAAAGAAAAGGCTCTTCGGCATAAAATAACCCAAGATACCGTTAAATCCAACCAACCAGAGCAACCAAAAAGTTAGGAAAATTATAACAACTAGCAAATATATGCACCCTCCGGGTGCAAGTATTTAAGTTTTAATGTAATAAAATATCATATTAAATTAGAAAGGCTAATGAAACTAAATAAGAATGCAAATAAAAAGATTTGAAACAAAAAGGGGTATAATCGAAAAATAGAACAACTAATACTTACTCTTCCATCACTCTCGTCTTTCATTGCTAAATTTTCCTAATTTAACTATTTAGTTAAAAAAGGAAGTAAAGAATAATATTAGTTATTTCTTCTTATTAATGGATTTCTTTTAAGATTTATCCCCGAGATTTTTGCTCATATTCAATAAGATAAAACCAAACAATTAGAAATCAATAATACTAAGCATATATTTATTAAAATCAATTTTTTAAGATCAATATGCAAATTAGCCTTCCCATTCACATTGTAAACCACTATTCTGTTGTATATATAAATACAATTGAGTATAATTAGTATGTAGATATAGTCTACAGTCTTAATAATGTAAAAAAAAATTATTATTCATTGAGGTTTAAATAAAAATAAAGTCAGGGAGAATGGGATGTAAATAACTAAGAGAATTGTGACTTGTATAGTAATATAGTTTCGGTTACAGACAGACAAACACACAATCTCCATTATAATAAGATATTTCGGGTTGACAGGGCATTCAGACTATCCTATACTTGTTTTTACCTAATTAATGTGAAAATCCTTTTTTTAAAATACTTTCTAAAAAACGTTTGAAACCGATTACTTTCAAAAAATCTTTTAGTGTTACTGGTAGTTTCAGGGACTTTTTTGAGTTTTAAAAATCAATTTAAAAATGAGTATAAGAAGAATTAGAAATAGATGGATAAGGAATGTATTTCCTATCGAAGTCGGATGCCGAGGATTTATTACCAATTCAAACATCGCATTTTTGACAAAATTAGACCTTCTCCACCAGACAAGAAGAAACACGTCAAAAAGACACAGTGTGACAACAAACCAACAAAGTCTGATGGTATCGTGAGATACTGCTGGGGAACTCTTGGTTAGTGGTGATGATGCTTCAGTCCCCGAAACCATGCCTGAACCCAGAGTCATCATCTGATGAAGGTTTTTTTTTTTATGCATCAAACTAGAATATGAATCTAGAAAGAATAAAACAAAGATGCCTGAGGCAAAAAATAAACCATCGATTGACATGCCGTAAAAACCTACCACCCAATAAGTTATGAAAGTTAGAAACAATATGCCCGTTTGACAGGACTTTCGGACCACCCTATACTTGTTTTTACCGGATGTTCCGAGTAAGTGAATTGAAGCCATTACGTGTCTGTTGTGATTCTTGAATTACTGATTCATTCATTGCATTCCTGTTATCACTCTTACATTGTAGGGTGCATTTATTCAACCACTGAGAAGTCTAGACACACCAAACTACAGAAACGAAAAGCTTTTGAATAACAAAAATTTTACATTGTTTAAATTGTATCAGCGACAATCTGAAAATTTGGCTGTCATTTCGAAATGGAGTGAGAACGAAAATTCACTTTTACTGTCGTCGTCAAACAAAAGGTTAAACTTTCTAAAAATACAGGGTGTTGAAAATGTTTAATATATTTTGATAAGTAAATATTTGTGTTATAGGGCCAAACTCGAATTGTAGTAGTAGTCGTTAGTTATAGTAGTCGTAGTTAGTTCCGAAACAACATACGCAAGTCGTATAGTCACAAAGGGTTTTTTCTATTCCTTTCTAGGCTCGTGGGTTCTTTTCAGAGAGAGAGAGAGAGAGAGAGAGAGAGAGAGAGGAGAGAGAGAGAGAGAGAGAGAGAGAGAGAGAGAGAGAGAGAGAGAGAGAGAGAGAGAGAGAGAGAGTACGGTCAAATTATTCTCTTCGTAAATCATGTTCGTACTACTATGCGAAACCCATACAGGGGAATTTTTGGTTTCTGACAAGGTCCAGATATATGTCTATGTTTTGTTTTCTTCATTTTTCGGTGGGAGAGCAAAATCTACTTGTTGACAAATACTATATTTCTAGTTTATCAGTACTAGGCATTATTATTATTATTATTATTATTATTATTATTATTATTGGATATTCAGTCTCTATTTGTCTGTAACAAAAACTACGCCACTGTTTACGTCAAAATTACCAACATCATCAATACATAGAATAAAAAAAAATCAATTAATATTGAGATAAATAAAAGCTGTTCCTCATAATTCAACGTATGAATCCTTTCCATTATAATAAATAAACTATATACTATTCAAATAAATAAACTATATAACGTATAAAATTAATTAAACATTTTATTACTTTAAATGGAAAAAAATTATTTGCGAAATTTGTAATCAATTTTTAAAAATATTTTTTCTCTCCCCGTTTTTTCAGTAACAAGAAGTTAACTAAAAGTTTACAAATAAATAAGTACCTACGATTTTGTGTAAAAATTATGTAACATATTCAAAATAATTATCTAATTAATGATTAATAGACGCACTGAACATTTTATTTGAGGGAGACAGAACTAAGTTTCCATTTCCAATTGTTTTACCTTTTTTTACGTTTAATGAATTTAATGATTTTACTTACTTATCATAAAAACCCTCTGACATTGAATTTTTAACTACAACCCCAAACAAGTGATATCTTTCAAAAATAATTTTTACACCGCCGGGTGGGTGTTTTTCTGCTAGTAATTACAAAAAGTCAAACAGGTTTGGTATAAAGACAATACGAATACTCAGAAAAAGTATCGCAACCCTTCTTTTTAAAGTTTTTATTAGTAACTATTCTCATTACTACCTGCATAAATAAAGCATTTGTAGAATGTACAAAAGCAATTTGATGCCACAGAGCAAACAATAAAAGTAGGTGTGTTTATTGGTCTGGAAAACGTTAATGTTCCTGGAACCATGTTTTTTTGTTTTAGGCAAAGAAAAAGTAAGAAATGTTTTGAAGTCGAAAGACCAAGAAGAAGAAGAAAAAAAGCTCAGTACAAAAAATGTTGAATGGCTACATAGACATTATTACTTCAAGACATAGTCCGTTTAATAAAAAGGTGCCAACGTAAGTGTATTGATACTTTACAGCGGAGCACATTCTGGTGGCATGTTACAAATTGTATTTTAGAATGGGTTTGGTACTTTTGGTTAGTCTGAGGATGATCAGGTGGTTACACAACAAAACCAGGCAATCCGAGAGCTGTTATCAGGTCAGCTAAGGTTAAGTCTTGTCTATCATACTGATATGAATACCTGTTTTGGTTCTTACTGGTTATTCTCCTGGTCTCATCTTCCAACAGAATTATCAGTTAACTTTTGAATTCTAAAGTTACCGTACATAGTTAATAGGTTACTCCTTAATTATGTAATAACCAAAATGATAATTAACAAAAAAAGAACTTGAAATTTAGTGGATATTCCCGTTGCGTCATACCACAGAGTGAAAATAAAAGAAAGCGATCTTTATAGAAAACTAGAAGAGCTGTGAAATAGGAAACTGGCACCAATTATAATCGATGCACTTGGAACGGTCCGAAGATGCGTGGGAAAACGAATGGATGAACTGAAAATCGAGACGTCAGCATTGTTAAGATCGGCTTGGATATTAAGAAGAGTCCTTAAGACCTGATGAGTTTTGCTGTCATTAAAGCCCCAGCAAATAATCACCAATTAAGACTGGTGTGAAAAAAAACTCCTTGGAATGAAGTCCCTGGGAATATTAAAAGCGGATACCATCAAGTAAACAAACTTGACAGAAAGAGTAAGATAAGGTTAACTCAGAAGAACAAGGAGAGTTCTTGAAATCAAATTCTGCAGCAAAAATACGACGTATCTAAGAAAAGTTCCAAGACTGGTGTCACAAAAAATATGTCAAATCCAAATTACAAATTAAACGTTATTCCCCTCCAAATTCATCCCCTTGGAGTTTTATTTATTATTTATTGGAGTCTTGCTCTTTCCCATCGTCAGTCGTTAGCTCAGTCGGTAGGGTGTCCGGCTGGGAATCTCATGGTTCCTGTTTGGATACTGGCCCTCGCCAACTCAGCGTTTGAGTAGCACATGTAGTAAAGTGAGTAGTTGATACGTGTGACGCTCCGCTTCAGACGCTAAGAAACAATCTCCTTGGTCTACCGCTAGTTAAAAGGGGGTAGACACCGTCGCTGTCTGGCTGATACCGACTTTAGACCACCTCCAACGACTTACTATGGATACTTTAAGAAACAAACAAAATAATTTTCACACGATATGGCCTAGACATAACTAAGACAGAGAAACCTTAAACAAAAAACTTAATCTTCTTTAATAGCAGTAAAAAAAAACTGCCGTAAGAACGAAGCAAATATTGATGATACGTAGAAGAATAACAAGGGTAGGTTTTATAGTGATGGAGAATAAACATATTAGTTAGGTTTGTTGGATCTTACGGCATGTCAACTCTTGTTGGGTTATTTTATGCCTAACACGTTTTTTTTTTATTTATGTTTGATGGGTATGCACATACTTTGTTTAAAACTCAAATTTTAACACATTTTTTTTAACTAATTTTTTCACCACCAGATGCATTTTAACACATACCCAGGACACTAAGACCCTCAACCATCGCTTCTAGCTCATATATGATGAAAAGGGCATGGAGGCGCGTGGGCTAATGGTTAGAGTAGTAGGAAATAGACTCGTCCGCCCGACTGAAGCTGTTTGCATTTCACATGGTGCTAATACCCTTGGGAAAGGTATGAATCCAATTCTCCCTCCAGCAATGGGCTTAAATATGGCTAAATAACCAGTCTAGGAGATGGAAAACTCTGAATTCAAACCTGTTAAACTCTGCTTAATAAATTGACCTTGTGTCGCATCCTGCTCGTGCGGGGAGTGGTTGGTAAATACATATATATGATAAAAAGGGTCGGGGATTACCATAGAGACAATGGAATCGGGACAATCATATAGGTGCTACGGCTTGACGAGACCAGCCGATTTATCAGAGAGGCCTCATCAAGCGTGGGAAAAACTCGGATACTTAATTAAGAATACGTAATAAATGGTGGTGACTGTATTTAAAAATTGTGTTTTATCTGAAAACCTACTACTATGAACGATCTTTATTTTCTCTCTGTATCTTTCGTAGTTTAAATGGCAATGAATAAGATGTATTTTTTAGAGTATTCTCATACAATACGCATAAGATATATTAGTACATTTAGATTGTATTTAAATGATATACTTCCAGAAATTTGGATATGATTAGTTTTTTTTCTGTTAATGAAAATAACAGTTGCTTTAAAAAGCAATAAATGGATGAGGCCAATGACCTGAAAATAATGTGTAGACCTTGTTATGATCAATTTAGTCTTTTAACATGCGAGTATTTAAATATAGACATAAAGATAACACAATAAGTAACAGTAAATATGAAAAGAAAAACAAAATGTTGCTGTTAAAAATAAAATCGTAAATGAACTTAGTAAATCAAAATAATGAAATTATTATCTGCTAATAATATTTTCTTTCAGTCTCATTCGCTAATGAAATTAGCAAATCATATTTTTTTCCAAATCAAGTTGCAGATTGTTTTTTTTTAATGTGATGTTTTCCATTAAATACTATGTATATTCATAGGGCCGGGTCAGCTCAGTTTGTAGAGCTGTTACATAATCTATGCGGTTGCATAAGATTATTGTCGGTCCCCTGTAATTCTGAGGGGATGACCCTTTTCATACCATGGCCGGGTCCTTCCATGGAAAATTACAGAAGCCCGCCAAAATATGTGAAGTCACGTGGGACCTTTTTCAGAGTCCCCAGTTTGCAGTTAGGCGTCAGGCAAGGCAGTCGGCCATTTTATGCTCTGCCTAAAACTGGAACTCACGCGCGCTATGTTAGTCAGATATTTAGTTTCGGGAAATGTATAGTTAAGGAAATAAAAGTTGTATATATTGTTGTATAATATAAGTAATATGTTCTTGTGGTTGATGAAATGAATCCAGGACGACCAGCCAGCAAGAACATAGCAAAAGAAAACCAGACCAAGTGAAGGTGTTAGAAGACATGCCAAAGACGATCAGAATAGCAGCCGGCCAGAATAGAAAATATGACAAGAAGTAAGTGAAGTGAAGAAGGGTATGCAACAGAGAGTTCGGCTAGAAACCACAAGGCTCCTAGTTTGATAACGTCCCTCGCCAGCTCAGCGTATGAGTAGCACAGAGATCTGTGCGGTAAAGTGAGGAGCTCCACCTCAGATGTAAAAACAATATTCGTTGTTTAGCGCTAGTGAAAACGGGATATACTCCCTCGCTGTCTGGCTGATACTGACTTTACACCACCCCCAACGACTTACTATGGATACTTTAAGAAACAAACAAAATAATTTTCACACGATATGGCCTAGACATAACTAAGACAGAGAAACCTGGCTGATACCGACTTTACGTCACCTCGCCAACTTTACTTACTTATACATACGGAACAAAAATACCCTTAATTCAAAACTTCTGAATAAAATATATAAGTAATAAGTAAATGTTATCGGGGTGGCCTAAGGTCTGTGTCAACCAGACATCGAAGGAGAATACCCCCTTTTCACAAGCGCTAGACCAAGAATATTGTTTTGGAGTCTGTGTTGGCGCGCCACATTTACCATCAGCTCCTCACTTTACTGTACAGATCCCTGTGCTACACATACACTGAGTTGACGAGAGCCGGTCTGAACCAGGAACCTTGTGGCTCCTCGTCGAATGCTCTGCCGACTGAACAGAACAAATAAAGTAATGAGTAAAAGTATACAAGGTAAGTAATAAGCTAATTAGTAAGTAAATGTGCATAGAAAAGGTAATAGCTAAAAGAAATAAGTAAAAATATATTAGTCAAGTAATAAGTAAAATCTATTAATAATGGAGATTCGTTGTCTCTCTGTAACAAAATTTACGTGACTGCCTACGTCACAAACCCTCAGGAATTGTGTAAGTTTATCAATGAGTATTTATCAATGAGTAATGTATATTCAATGTCCTTAATACGTAGAATTTTAGTATACAACTTTAAACGATCGAAATTATGTTTTAAAACAAGTTTTAATGAATACATGCCCAGTATTATATAGTAATTAAAAAAAAAATATTTTTCACTTTCGGGCTTGTTGTCAGCCACGTAAATTTAACAAAAAAGTATACAAATAATTAAATACCTATGATTTTTTGTAAAACTTATGTATAAAATATTCAAAATAATTATTTGATTAATTCCCCGCCCCAGGCAATATCTTTCAAAATTTGAATTTTACACCACCCGGGGGGCGTTTTATTTTATTTCTTGCTAGTATATTTATATAAGTTGTCAGGGTGGCCTAAAGTTGGTATCAGCCAGACAGCGAAAGAGTATATCCGATTTCTAATTCCATTTAATTTATTTAAAATAATAAACAAAATAAAAAATAAAGATAAAAAAAACAGATTAAATGTCTCCTTGCAAGTATAATTTAAAAAAAACAACCTTTTAGCATTGTTGAAAATTGGGTCATTTTTCTCGGTAAATATATTCATCATATTTATGAGAAACATGTACACAACTTGGTGTGGGGTTGTTGAATTACAAATTTACGACAACGTCGAGTTTTATGAGAAAACTATCACATATGAGAATAAAAAAAAAACTTAAGATCTTATTTAATAAAAACAAAAGAAGCTAATTAAGAAAAAATACAAACGAACAATAAAACATAAGCATTCATTTTCGATGTTATCTTTTTAATATTCCCTTTTCAAATGAATAATTTCTAAATCATAATATGCAAAGTAAGTGAAGTCATCAAGAAAAATCACTATCGTTTTCAGCTTCATTGAAGCGGGAATAAACTGAATTTTTTGTTTTTCGTTTCTGACTATCTCTCAATACAGGGCTTGTTCCAGACAAATTTTAGAAAATACATGACAAATCTTCACGGCGGTGTAATGTGGACAGAGGTTTCTTGTAAATCAAATCTAATCACAGCACCGTCAGTCAATTTTTCAAGAGCCAATGTATATTTACATATCGCAGTCATTTAAACATGAGCTTTTTGACTCTTAGATATGACCTTATTTATCATTAGTGAAATAGATCATTTAGGACTGAGCCTATTCTAATATTGAACACCCCAAGTGTAGTTTAAAAGGTTTGAATTCTCCTATACCAATTGCCTCACCAAGGTTAAAGAGCCCAGTCTGTCCTACTATTTACCCATAGCTGAAGGGAGAGTAGTTGGATTCATAGTTTTCCCAATGGTCATAGCGCTATGGGAACAGTAGCTTTGTCCATAATTTGAACTCGGGTTGAATTTATTTTGTTGTATACTCTCTTTCTTTACTTACTTCTATTCTTCTTCTAGCGTCTCTTCTAACGTCTCTTCTAGCGTCTGGACTTCGTCTTGGGGACTTCGTGTCTGGTCTTCCATTGGGGATTTCTCTTTATCAGAAGCCCTGTGTCATTGGTAGTTTTTAGATAATAACACAAGACTTCGATTTACTTAGATCATATTTTATTTCGAAATCCCCTCCAGACTACCTGCGCAGATTGAGTCGACCGCGTGCTTAACACGTCTTACCACCGCATGGTTTTGGCCGATCTAACTAAAAATATCTTTCTAATCTAAACCGGAAGAGGGTCTTCTGCACCGATTCTCACGGTATCCACCAGAAGAAGGATCAGGACTGAGGTCAAGCCTTGTCATTCAATCCTTCATGGCCGCCGGCTGAACTTAAAACAGCCATTTTGGTTTCTACACTACTGTACATAAGTATTAGGAATCTAAAAATTATGTAACAATTTCCTACAACACCAATCATTACACCACAGCCTCCAACGTAGCAGGTGAGAATTTACCAACCCTCCACGAGTAGGTCTATATTCATTTCTTTTTCACCTATACAGGTTGCATAAGGTTAAAAATCTAAGTCTACCCAATAATTAACCCATAGGTGGAAGGAGAATAGCTGAATTCTCACCTGTCCCAAGGGTATTAGCGCTATAGGTCGGTTGTTATACGTAAGTTTAAAGCCTATCCTGTCCGACTATTTATCCATAGCAGGAGGAAGAATTGCTGGATTGATACATTTCCCAAGTCTATTAATGCTATTTTAAATGGGAAAAAGCATCGTCTAAGATTTGAACCCGGTCAACAGTTTACCTTTTTTTAAATAACCATTACGAAACGATCACCTTAGAAGGAACTCCCATTCAGAGTGAACCTGGGGGTAATTAGAATGAAGGAGTGATCTAATCCATAATAAGTTCCATGAGATACAATTTGTTATTGATAAGTGGTCGGTAGGCCACAGTAAAAAAACAGAAAAGATTAAGTGATACTCTCCAGACTGCGTATTGGGCACGTCTACATCACTCGTTCTCACCCTTTAAAAAGGGAGGACGCCCTAGTATGCTCAATATGTAAGGTACAGCAAACTATTAAACACATCCTCCCAAACTGCAACAGTCTCAGACAAAGACGCACCAGACAAAAAAATTAAAAGACCTATTCAAAAATATCAAACCAGAAGACATTTTAAATTTTGTAAGAAAAAACAACCTTTTCAATAAGATCTAACCAAACATAACGGAATATCACCATAAAACCGTAATTCTAAACACTAAAATCCGTATGAAAAACATTCTGGCATTAAATCCCTTGAACTCCAGTAATTGAGTCACTTCACCGGTTACATTTGAATGTCATATCACGGATTCGCTTTTTTGAGGAGGTTAGATGAGATCTTAAATCTTTTTTAGGAGGTTAGGTCTTATTGTTTTATTAATCTACGTTTGTATGCCTTTCTTTCTTTCTTTATCTCTCCATTAGTCTCTTTTTGTCTGCTTTCATTCTCTCTCTCTCTTTCTTTCTTTCTTTCTATCTTCTTCTTATCTCTCCATTAGTCTATTTGTCTCCTTTCATTCTCTCTCTCTCTTTCTTTCTTTTCTTTCTTTCTTCTTTCTTCTCTCCATTAGTCTCTTTTTGTCCGCCTTTCTTCTCTCTCTCTTTCTTTCTTTCTTCTTCTTTCTTCTTTCTTCTTATCTCCCCATTAGTCTCTTTTTGTCTGCCTTTCATTCTCTCTCTCTTTCTTTCTTCTTTCTTCTTTCTTTCTTTCTTTCTTTATTCCCATTAGTCTTTTGTCTGCCTTCATTCTCTCTCTCTCTCTTTCTCTTTTTTTTCTTTCTTTCTTTATCTCTCCATTAGTCTCTTTTTGTCTGCCTTTCATTCTCTCTCTCTTTCTCTTCTTTCTTTCTTTCTTCTTTATCTCCCCATTAGTCTCTTTTTGTCTGCCTTTCATTCTTCTCTCTCTTTCTTTCTTTCTTCTTCTTTCTTCTTTCTTCTCTCCATAGTCTCTTTTGTCGCCTTTCATTCTCCCTCTCTTTTCTTTCTTTCTTTCTTTCTTTCTTTCTTTCTTATCTGTCTCTTTTTCTCCTCATTCTCTCTCTCTTTCTTTCTTCTTTTCTTCTTCTCTTTCTTATCTCCCCATTAGTCTCTTTTTGTCTGCCTTTCATTCTCTCTTCTCTCTTTCTTTTTTCTTTCTTTCTTTATCTATCCATTAGTCTTTTGTCTGCTTTCATTCTCTCTCTTCTCTTTCTTCTTTCTTCTTTCTTCTTTCTTTATCTATCCATTAGTCTCTTTTTGTCTGCCTTTCATCTCTCTCTCTCTTTCTTTCTTTCTTTCTTTCTTTCTTATCTATCCATTAGTCTCTTTTGTCTGCCTTTCATTCTCTCTCTCTTTCTTTCTTTCTTTCTTCTTTCTTTCTTTATCTCCCCATTAGTCTCTTTTTGTCTGCCTTTCATTCTCTCTCTCTCTTCTTTCTTTCTTTCTTTCTTCTTTTTATCTATCCATTAGTCTCTTTTGTCTGCCTTTCATTCTCTCTCTCTCTTTCTTTCTTTCTTTCTTTCTTTATCTCATTAGTCTCTTTTTGTCTGCCTTTCATTCTCACTCCTCTTCTTTCTTTCTTCTTTCTTCTTTCTTTATCTCTCCGTTAGTCTCTTTTGTCTGCCTTTCATTCTCTCTCTCTCTCTCTCTTTCTCTCTCTCTCTTTCTTTCTTTCTTTCTTTCTTTCTTGTCACTCAATTAATCTCTGTCTGCCTTTCTTTCTTTTTTTCTCTCTCTTTTCGGTCTTTGTCTCTCTTCTTCTCTCTTCTTTCTTTCTCTCTTTTTGTCAGTCTATTTGTTTGTTTGCCCCCCCCCCTCTCTCTTAACTGTCTATAAAATAATCTGTCATTGTATTCTAAGTTCCGTCGACAAGTTGTTCTATTCGAGCCAGGGTAATATAACCAGTTATTTTTCTTTTCTTTTTTTTTTCAAGTCTGTAATTGTGTTACTGATCTTTGAATGGCAAAGTGCCACGGTAAAGCAATCTTATCTATTGGCCTGTGATAACCATAACGCTGCAACTGCCACCCTCTAGTTAGGGCTGTAAACGTTCGCTCCAGGAAACCGACTCTCCAATTAGTAATATTTCAATTATGTTTATTCGACAGTTTCAAGGTGGCATAATAAATAAAACGTTTAATCAAAAGTGAGAGTCATCCCTGCTATAATCATGATTGATGAGTCCTTACTCTCCTCTAGATATTGACTAGGAATAGATTAATGATGCTG
Source organism: Doryteuthis pealeii (assembly GCA_023376005.1). NCBI lineage: Eukaryota > Metazoa > Mollusca > Cephalopoda > Myopsida > Loliginidae > Doryteuthis > Doryteuthis pealeii. The sequence continues at coordinate 41,386,379 of CM042159.1, read as the reverse complement.
AAGATCAAAAGGGGGATAATGTGTGTAAGGGAGATTGTATGGTGCTTAATCTACCAAGTCTCGGAAGTTTAGCCGCTTTTAAAATCAGCATTCGTATCCTAGCTTTTAATTTGACTCCAACGTTGACCAATAACGCCCGAATAAAATATTTAACAAGCTCAAGACATGATACATACTGACTCTAGAATTAACAAGACGGATTGTTTGAGATACCGGTCTCTCAATCCTGAATCAAATATATCTCAACGGTTTGAGGCGCGTGACGTAATGGTTTCCGCCGTCGGAAATAGACACGGTGAGACGAGTTCATATCATGGAGGGGGCTGTTGGCATTTCACATAGCGTTAATACCCTTGGGAAAGGTACGAATTCAATTATTCCCCCGTATTGTATAAGTAAATAGTATTTGGTTTGTTTGATTTGTTTTGTTTTACGGTATACCAACCTCAGTGGGTCATTTAATGCCGATAAAGTTTTGAAATAAATCAATTCTTAATGGATAATACAATTTTTTTATAAATACATTTTTCTATTTAACCCATAGATGGGACCCTAACAGGTACTACACTCCGGGTCAGAGTGGACCAGGGAGCAATGGTGATGAAGGGGTGCTCCACATTCCCCAAGCCTCCAAAACTGGAACCTCACCATCAGATAGAGTTTAACGTCATTCCCAGGACATGTAGACCCGCAGCCACCGCCTTTTAGCACCCATATGATAAAAAGGGGTTGACCCAAAGTAAATAGTAGGGCCAACTGGATTCTTTAAACTTGGTATAACAATCGGTCTAAGAGAAGGAAAATTATGAATTTAAATCAAATGTTTCTTCTAGTTAGTTAAAATCCCTCTCTTCCTTCCTCCATCTTCCTAACCAAATACCAATCCGTTTATGCCTATGTTCTCTTGGGAAGACACACACCAGTATTGTTCTGTAAGTTTTATTCGTGGTAAAATGTCAAGACTAGCAGCACGTAGCTTGCAGGGTGGCAACTTGAAGATGCCGTATTCAAGTTGGGGTGGCTATCGGAGCCGATACGATTTATAATAGCGACCACCCTGTACGCATGCAAAAGATGTATCTTACAGCGAAAAGGCGACAAAAATGTTCATTGAGTCTGGTAAGGCTATTACAAAAACTACCAGGACCGAGAAGGATATCTGAATGTTCCCGGGAAGTGAGAAGGCGATGATCTTAAATAATTTACGTACAATTGTATGCTTTCAAGTATTCCTATATGAAATGTTTTGGAGTAAAAATTTCATTAGAGCTTTAAAAAGACCCAATATTTGGTTCATTATTGAATAAAATAAAAATTAACAGTAGAGGGGGGGATGTTTCTCATTCGTCCCTCTCAAATTTATTGTTATTTTTTAATTCAATAATGAACCAACATTCGTACTTTTAAAAGCTCTAATGAAATGTTGTACCCCTAAAACATTTCATATAGGAATACTTGAAAACATACAACTTGGGTCTTTTAAAAGCTCCTATATAAAACTAATAATGGTATGGTTTCTAGTAATAGTTGTCTGTAGGTTAAAAAATGTGAGACGCTACTATAATTTCGATTGATATTTAATCTTCTTACTAGCATGTTCTTTTGTCTGACATTTTTTAGAGTTCTGGGGGTCAACTGTCTATAATTCAAAATAGACACAAAAAAATGGAGTTAGAATATAATACTGTCCCCAGCAAAACTATGAACAAGGAAATGGTCTACCCACAGATTGGGGACGCTGGTTTATGTATTATAGGTTTATTCAAATATAACTTCGTGTTTTATCTTCAAATAATTTGTAGCGTTGTGTCCTCAAACCAACAAACATACGAAAACCAACCTCTATTCAACCATACCATAGCGTGTCGGCCACAGAAACATGAGAAATAGACCAATTCAACCGAGACTAAATTTTGACTGCCACCTAGTCGCAAAAGGGTGTAAGGCAAATTATTCATGAATCACTAGCAGCGGCTGTCCAGCATAGCCTGGGTAGAAGAGGAGTGCCCCATTCAAATCCCTATTAAAAAAATAGACCTTGCATTGATCCAGCTACTCTGAAAAGAAATGTTAATGTCTACTATCTAAAATATTAAAAAAAAAAAATTCCATGCAGGTATCGTTTAAATTTTATTTTTTGATTTTCTTACGTATATAAATAAAATCTCTATTATTATTTTTTGCTCAAAAACCAAGCCCTGGTGATATTTAATGTGTATATATATTTACTTTGTCGGTGATTGTTTTATTTTCGAAATTTCTTCCGGACATACACGTACACACAACTGCCCTTTATATATATGTATAGATAGATTTAGCCACGACAGGCAGTAAATTCTTTATCATCTGGATTAGACGAAGGAAGAAAGTTATTATCACACCGATAAAGTAATTAGAAGGAATTATCTATGAAGATATATCCTCTAGCACGGCGACATTAGAACAATACATCCGCGTAAAGTCAATAAAGTGTTTGAGTTGAAATCTCGCAAATGATAGACAGACACGTGACGGAGACCTACGGCCAACACCTACGATACTTTGTGAAAGACACAGTCAAAAAAACAATAGTCGAAGCATAATTACTTATAATAAAGACTATAGAGTGTGTTTACTTGGCGAATAATTGTTGGGTCTGTTGATAATAGCAGCGCATTAAAACATAATTTCCCAATCAGGGGCTATACGACGCCATGTTGACCCTGGCTATACAAGGTGTGTCAAAAAGTATCGAATTTTTAGGTACTTTTTCACACACCTTGTATTCTGAAAAATTGACGTTCCATTCATTCTTCATTTCTATCTTGCTAAATACGGCTTTAAAATCTGTATGTTTTGACACACTTTGTATTCTGAAAAAAAAAAACATTTATTGTTCATTCCTATCTTGGTAAATGCAGCTTCAATCTCGATACTTTTTTGACACACCTTGAATATATATTTACCAACTCCTCTACACGAGTATGATGTGACACAAGGTCAATTCTTGAAGCGAAGTTTACCAGGTTTTGAATTCAGAGTTTTTCCTTCTCCTAGACGTGTTGCCTAACCAAGGTTAAAGAGCACAGGCTTTCCTACTATTTATTCATAGCTGGAGGGTGTATAGGTGGATTCATACCTTTCCAAATGATATTAGCGCTAACAATTACACTACTCTGAATTCACAACCATTTAGGGTCATAAACAGGACATCTTTTTTGGTGGGGTAGGTCTAGGCAGAGTATATTGTCAGTCAAGTGGAGACCCGTAGAGTCCAACTCGCTGCTCTTCGAGACAGTAATAAAATCTCTGTAGCAAAACAAGCTACTATTCGACTAATATACTTGTGTAATCTGTATTATTTATTTGTATCGTTGGACGAGTCCAAGTTTCTGGTAGGGGAAATATCTTCCCTTACTACACCAATCAACATCTAAGTTGAGAGCGCCAATACGAATCTACAGAATTTGACTTAAAACGAACCAATTTTCTAGGAAAAAGATGGCGAAGTAGAAATTATAAAGAAATAACAAGAAATTCTCCGTTAAAATGAAAAAAAAATGAATCTGTTAAACGTTTTTCGATGACAGGTAAAAAAGATAAAGACTAAGTTGTCGCCATATTGGTTTGTTTCACCTTCTTTCTGTTTCTATATTTTTCAAGCCTTTAATTATTTGTTGGTATTCGCATGAATTTAATTTATAAAATAAGATTAAAAAGTACAGCTGAGTGCACTCGGGAAGATAATTTGATATCATTTCGCACTGCTGTAATTATTCAAATATTAATGAATCGTAAAAAAAAAGGTAATAAAAATACATGTCATTCATTAATGTCATTTCGAAGGAAATATTTCCTTCTAAAGTAGCGATATTTTAAAAATGCAATTTACAAGTTTATTGCTACTTAAATTCTGCATAGAATACAAAAAATGGAAACTATAGTCCAAATTATTATCCGAACTACTGAAATATAGTAATGTTGGATATTGTACAACGGAAATATGAATTTCCGGTTAAATTAAACAAAGCGAACAAAAGAACTCAGTCATGCTCAATTTCAATGCATATCTGTAACAAAATCCTTAGCATTATATTACATAGCTAGTACCTACCTGCATGTGTCACACCCTGTCATCACCTCAGATAAATAATGGATTATTCCGTTTTGATTCATAAGATGTGAATGCATATGTTCAAATGGTATGCGCTGTCATCATCTCAGAGAAATAATGGACCATATCATTGTAATTGTGAGGAAAGAAAGGGAAGAAAAAGAATGTACTATACATATCTTATTATAATGGAGATTGTGGGTTTGTATGTCTGTAACCGAAACTATATTACTATTCAAGTCACAATTCCCTTAGTTATTTACGTCACATTCTCCATGATGTTATATTTATTTAAACCTCAATTATTAATAAAATTGTCTTACATTATTAATACTGTTGACCATATCTACATACTAATAACTTGCAATTGTATTTATATATACAAGAAAATAGCGGTTTACAGTGTGAATTGGAAGGCTAATTTGCATATTGATCTTAAAAATTTGATTTTAATAAATATATGCTTAGTATTATTGATTTCTAATTGTTTGGTTTTATATTAATGAATATGAGCAAAAATCTCAGGGATAAATCTTAAAAGAAATCCATTAAGAAGAAGAAATAAGTGTAATATCATTCTTTACTTCCTATTTTAACTAAATAGTTAAATTAGGAAAATTTACCAATGAAAGACGGGAGTAAGGGAAAATGATGGAAGAGTTAATTTCAAAAGTTCTATTTTTCAATCATACCCCCTCTGTTCCAAATATTTTTATCTGAATTCGTATTCAGTTTCATTAGCCTTTCTAATTTAACATGATATTTTATTATATTAAAACTTAAATACTTGCACCCGGAGGGTGCATATATTTGCTAGTGTATAGAAGAAAAATTATGTATGTATGTCTGTATGTGTGTTTGTACAATAACTGAGCGCACATCCTTTTATAAAGAAAAATTGATGGAGACCAGCAAAGACCAAAGTTCAATAAAATCCACACCCTATTTTTGTCTGAGATGGTCTTAAATTTTTTTTATCCTTCAAGAGCTCAATCATTATACAAATAAACATACAGAATCTTTCTTATATATATAATGTGTGTGTATGTGTGTGTGTGTGTGTGTGTGTGTGTGTGTGTATGCAATAAATAAAGCCTGTCAATTAAAAGTAAATAAAAGAAGGTTGGGAAACAATAAGTTTGGAGATAGTTATCAGATCAAGGGTAGAGATACGTAGGCGTATCGTCAATACAAAAGCCAGAGGTCAGTAGTGAACAGACCCCAGTCAGGAGAGAGACGTCGGACCGACGCGGTCACGCACTGCTACAGCCAAGGCCGGTGAGACGCCACCAGCCACCCCTTTACCTGAACATCGCCAGATCCCAGCAGCAGTAGAAGTCATTGTCAACCCTTGGACAGTTCCCATTGTCAACGCTCGCCACCCCACGTACAGCCGAGAAAAAGAAATAAAGTCAAAACCTCTACTAATGCCATGTGTTGAGTCTCTACGCCGACTACTAACATACCCGCAGTATACCAGCAACAACACAGCTCCTAACCCAGCTATGGTTAGCGGAACTGAATAAAGTGTTGGGTTCAAAGTTCCGTGATAACTCCCGATTACGACAAGAAGGTTACCGACTACGACAAGAAAGTTCTCGAGTTCGAAAAGAAGGTTTTCGAGAAGGTTCCCGAGTCCGACAAGAAATACATGAAGAAGGCCGGGGAGCATATCGGCCGAAACGTTGTACAGATAACAATGAAGATGAGGACAATAGCCCGAATAACGCAGATTATACTAATCATCAAGCCTCATCTCAAACATTCAGAGAAATAGACCAAGTCTTGTTTTTTGGAGGCAGCACAATTTCTTCCCTTTGTATTATTGTGGCGTCACTTGCACCTTCTTGATTCGGATTCAGTCTTGTGATTGTAGCGAAGAAGGGCTATGGACCACTAACTATTCGTTCGTCTGATTTTTGATAGTTGTTTGGTTGTTTTGTTTTGCGATATATTACGGAGGTGCGTGGTACAATGTAAAGCCGTCCAATAGTCTAACTACGAATAAACCTAACGTGCATATTATCAATTCATCAAGATATTTACCAATGACTTGAGTATGGCGTTAAACTCTTATATTGAAGTTCCTTCATCTCGATTACTCCCTGGTCTATTCTGACGAGTGGTAGTACCTGTTAGGGTCCCATCTTTAGGTAAAATAGAAAAATGTGTTTTTTTTTAAATTGAGTTTTAAAAAATGATCCCATCAAGAATTAATAAAACAAAAGGTTTTCAGCATAAAATAACCCAACAAGGGTTGACATGTCGTAATATCCATCGAACCAACCAATCAACTACTAACCACAAGAATAGTAAAAAAAAAACAAAATTTAGCAAGAACAAGAGAGTATCATTGTTTTTTTTTTGTTTTTGTTGTTTTTTTTGGGGGATTTTTTCTTTTGTTGTTTTTTTTGGGGGGGTTTTTTTTTTGTTGTTTTTTTTTTGGGGGGTATTTTTTCTTTTGTTGTTTTTTTTGGGGGGGTATTTTTTCTTTTGTTGTTTTTTTTTTTTTTCTTTTTGTTTTTTTTTGGGGGATTTTTTTTTGTTGTTTTTTTTTAATTTCCTTTTGTGTTTTCTCTCTCTCTCTCTCTCTCTCTCTCTCTCTCTCTCTATCGCTATCTATCTATCTCTTCTATTTTAGTCCCTCCTAGACCATTCTTGATTTTTTTACCCCCTTTTTTTCTCTTTACTCATCCTTACCCGGCATTTTAGACACACACACTGCAACAAACATTCTTTTTTTTTTTACCAGCAGCTGATGAGGGTACAGTTACTATTCCCTTCTTTATTTTTTCCCCTTTCTTTCTTCTATCATCTGCTTTTTGGGGGGAAACCTTAACCCTACACAGTGACTTCTCTCTTCAATGGTGCAACAAGCCAACACCGATCTACCCTTAATGGTACTAAAACAAACCACCCGTAAAAATCTGGTCTCTACCTACCGAGATGCCAGGGTGTCACTTTAGATTGTCATTTGTTGGTACATTTTACAACAATCATCAGGAGTTTTTTTGCTACTAATCACAGTTTGAACTTTCGGTCATATTTAATCTTGTTTATGTTTTGTTTAATAAATCTTTTATAATTCAACATGAAGCATATTCTATTAGGTGCGTGGTGTAATGGTTAGAGTGGTAGGAAATGGACACGTTGACCCGAGTTCAAATGCGGGACGTGGCTGTTTGCATTTCCCACAGCGCTAATATCCTTGGGAAATGTATGAATCCATATATTCTCCCTCCAGCTATGGGTAAATAGTAGGACAGACTGGGTTATTTAATGTTTGATAGCTAACCAGTCTAGGAGAAGGAAAACTCTGAATTCAAACCTGCTAAACTCCGCTTAAGAAATTGATCTTGTGTGGTATCCTGCTCACGCGGAGGGATTAATACACACACACACACACATATATATAATATATATATAATATATATATATGTATATATATATATATACATGTAGAATGAAACAAAAGACACATCTGTTTAACAATTTTATTTTTGATCTTTTCGAGTTTTCTGGCCAACTTTTTAATATTTGGGTGGAATTCGTGGATAAGCCCACCAAAGTTCAGGTCCCGAGTACTTTCGGCACTTCGAAGTGCCACCATCAGGGGTGATGTGTTCCATTTTTTAAAAAATATATATTAATGTGGAGGCTGGAAGGAGAAGAATTGATGAGAAAGGTGTTATAGGCATTTTAGAATGTGTGTACTGCATTGGAAATTACTTTTGTTTAAGGATGGTTTGTATTGTTTTATGTATAGAGCTTCTTGTATTGGGAGTTTTTGTTTATTTTTTTCTTTGTACAGAATGTGTGTATTTTCCGTTAGAATATTTCGGTAATTAGAGTGGGGACATGGATGTAATTTTAGGTGTTGTGAAATAGAGCTATTATCTGTTAAATGGAGGGTTAGACGACCTGACAATGTGGTAGAGGTGAATCCAATGTATGTATTTTCATATATATATATATATATATATATATATATATATATATATTAACCCTTTTCAGGTCATTTAATGATATCAAATAGCCATGCGGAAAAAAGAACCTACACAGCCACAAAAAAGAAGAAGTAAAGATACGTGTAAAAGTAACCAAACCTCTTGGCATAAAATAACAGCAAACAGTTTGTATTATTTGAATTTTTCAAACTGTTGTTCTGATCTACATGTGTTATATACACAACGTTTCGGCTGATGTACCCTCCACCCTTTTCAGGTATTTCCTGACGAGCTCCGGGATATTCTAGGACTTGAGAAACTCTTGTCGAACTTGGGAGATTTCACTGAACTTCGAAGCGAATATTTTATTCAACCCACCAGTGTACACTGTTCACATTCCGTTAACCATAACCGGATACAATTGTTAAGCTCTATTACGTATTCTGTTATAATCACCTCTGGTTAGAATTGAACCTGCAACCTACAGATGATTGTCACTTACAACTGTATTAACTCAACCCTATATCCGTTGCGCCATGTGTCTAACTGACCATTGGCTATGACGTAATAAAGTCACAAGATAAAAATTCTGAGAGGTCGAAACAATCCAGTAATGGATTACTGTATCTACATTAGCCTATCAAAATATTCAAGGTGTGCACATCGAAAGGATTGCCTAGGGCGCCAAATCATCTTGCACCGGTACTAGTTAGACTTCTGACTACAATCATACCCGAAAATTATCAATATGATTATGTAAACAACTCGCACTTTTGTTTACAAAGACGACTATAAAATCAATTAATCTGAAAACCAGTGACGTCCCTGGAACATACTTTGACTGGTAGATACATAAGGGTCGCTTTAGCTCAGTCGGTGGAGCGTTCGGCTAGGAACCACAATTTTCCTGGTTCGATACCGGCCTTCGCCAACTCAGCGTATACGTAGCACGAGGATGGTAGGCGTGTCGCTAAAATAATCTCCTTGGTCAAGCGCTATTAAAAAGGGGATATACTCTCTCGCTGTCTGGTTGTAATCGAAACTATATTACTACTCAAGTCACAATTCTCATAGTTATTTACGTCACATTCTCCATGATTTTATTTTTATTTGAACTTCAACTATTTATATAATTGTTTTACATTATTAATACTGTTGACCATATCTACGTATTATTATCATCCAATAGTTTTTATATATACAACAAAATAGCGGTTTACAATCAGACGGGAAAGGCTAATTTGCATGTTGATATTAAAAATTGGATGTTAATAGATATGTGCTTAGTACTATTGATTTCTAATTGTTTGTTTTTATCTTAATGAATATGAGCAAAAATCTCGGGGATACATCTTCAAATAAACCCATTAATAAGAGGAAATAATCGTAATTCTATTATTTACTTCCTATTTTAACTAAATAGTTAAATTAGGAAAATTTAGCAATGAAAGACGGAAGTGATGGACCAGTAAGTTTCAGTTGTTCTACTTTTCGATTATACCCCCTTCGTTTTCAAATCTTTTTATCTGCATTCTTATTTAGTTTCATTAGCCTTTCCAATTTAATATACTATCTTATTACATTAAAACTTAAATACTTGCACACAAGTGGGGAAATCAATCGACCGTATTTTTACCCCCCCCATATATATATATATATCTATAATATATATATATATATATATATATATATATATAAAGAGTTGCCTATTGTCGCCAGACAGCGAGGGGATCTATCCTCTTTTAGCTATCGCTAGACCAGGGAGATTGTTTTTGCTGAGGTTGAGCGACACACCTAGCGTCAGCTCTCCCACTTTATTGCACAGATCAGATTACACAATCTGTGCTAATCCTGCACCGGCTTGGTGGGACCAGTATCGAACCAGGGACCTTGCGTTTCCTAAACGGGTTCTCTACCGACTGATATATTAACATACATACAGGAGAAGTGCCTTGTGTAACGGTTATCACCGTGAGAAAAAGATTCGGCGAACCGAGTTCAAATCCTGGATGAGGTTGTTTTTGTGTTTTATTTCGTGCTAATGCCCTTGGGAAAGATATGAATCGATTTCTTCTTCTCAGCCCAATTATGGGTAAAATAATAGGACAAGTGTGCATATATCTGCTAATTATAGTAATGCGTATAGCAATATTATCATGTAAACATCTTTCTCTCAAAGGAAATGGATTCGGTGACACGAGTTCAAATCCTGGATGGTATTGTTTGAATTCTATATAGTGCTGTGATTCCAGCTATTCCCCATCCAGCTATTGGGAAAATAGTAGGGTGAACCGGGCTGTTTAAACTTGGTTAGGCAACCAGTCTGTAAGAAAAAACTCTGAATTCGACCCTGTTAAACTCCGTTTATAAGATTTACTATGTGTCACATCCTGCTCTTGTGGAAAGGTTGGTAAATACATATACGGCTTTCTCTTTCTTTTTCCGACGAGAGAAGCAATTAATCTGGAAACTTCTGATGGTACTGGAAGTTACTTTGACAATTTGTGCTTGTGAATAAGTATCTTAATGCCAGCTGTACAGCCAGGAAATGAAGATTCGAAATAGTGATCAAAGAAAGACAAACGTCTTTTAATGATATAATATATATATATATATATATATATATATATTGAGAGAGAGAGAGAGAGAGAGAGAGAGAGATAGTGACAGAGAGAGAGAGAGAGAGAGAGAGAGAGAGAGAGAGAGAGAGATAGGATACAGAGATAGAGACAGAGAGAAGAAAGAGAGAGAGAGAGAGATGAAAAGAGAGAAAGGTAGATAGAGAGAAAGAGAAAAAGAGTGTGGGAGAGAGTGGTACAGAGAGAGAGAGAGAGAGAGATAGAGAGGGGGTGGAGAGAGAGAAAGAGAGAGAAAGACGGAGGTACAGAGAGAGACAGTGAGAGAGAGAGAGATTAAGAGAGAGGTACAGAGTAACAGAGACAGAGACATAGTCAAGGATATATGGAGTAACAGAGTGGTAGAGAGAGAGACAGACAGACAGACAGACAGATGAAGAGATAGGTACACAGTGAGAGAGACAGAGACAGAGACAAGGAGATATGGAGTAACCGAGTGGTAGAGAGAGAGAGAGAGAGAGAGAGAGAGAGAGAGAGAGAGAAGAGAGAGAGAGAGAGATATTGATATAAATGGACGTTATTGTTTTGAGAGTATTGTTCTCCTGCCTTTGTTTTTTTAATAGGAAATTTTCTATCAAGAACAGGTTATGTACCGGACTTGATTAAATGTTCAAAAGAATACTCATTTACTTACATTATTGTTTTTTTATATTGGAATCTTAGTTTTTTGTTTTATTCTCTATCCTATGATTACAATGTCATTGGGGGAAAAAAACAATAGGGAATGATAAAAAAAATATGATTATATTCTCTCCAATCTTATAAACGGTCGGTCTTCTCCTCCCACTCTCTCTCTCTCTCTCTCTCTCTCTCTCTCCCTTTCTCTATCTCCACTTTCTCTCTCTTTCTCTCTCTCACAATATATATATATATAATATATATATATATATATATTTGTTTGTTATTCCGATTCATTCGGTGCCTTTTATTTTTTCGGATACTGTCAACACTGTGACTAAAACACGCACTCACACACACTCACACACACACACACACACACACACACACACACACACATATATATATATATATATATATATATATATGTGTGTGTGTGTGTGTGTGTGTATGTGTGTGTACAAAACAATATGAAATAATATTAGAATATAAGTAAAATTTCTACATTCTTAATAGTTGACTTAAAGGACGATATCTCTCACTCTGTTTCACCCCCCCCTTATATGTCTCTCTGTCTCTCTGTCTCTCTCTTTCTCTGTCTGTCTGTCCGTCTTTCTCTGTCTGTCTGTCTGTCTGTCTCTCCCTGTCTCTTCAAGCATGAATAATCCACGTATATAAGTATTTTAGTAGCTAGAGCATTAAATAACCTAACAATGTTTGATACGATCACTTTCCATCAAGATACGAGTATATATATATATACATATATATATATATATATATATATATATATATATATATATAATCATGTCACGCAAGTACCACGGATATCCATGACAATCTCACACCAACCTTCCCTATAATTCTTTGCCCCTACGCAGCAACCAGCATAGTTGGTCAATATAGGTTCTTAGTGGGCGGCCCACATTAGCATGTCCATGTGTTGGCTTCCACCAGAGAACGTCGCTTATGAGCACGTCCTTGCTTCTCCAGTAGTGTCCTGCATGCCTTGTCCGTCTCACTCAGATGGTTTTGTGAGATGGGGGACAGGTGTCCATACATCTGCCTCATTGTGGGGTGCTGTTTCCACGACTTATTCAAGACTGCACGCAGCATTCTTGTGCAGCTTCCATCTAGGTTATTCTCAAGGCGCTTCGTTAGGTTTTAAGTGGCGCAGTGATACAGCAGTACTGATATAACCACAGCCTGGAAGACTTGACGTTTTAACTTTCAGTGAGATCAGATTTCCATATGACTGTTAAGTTGTTTGTGGCCGACCATGTCTTTCCTATTCGTGTATTAACCTCGCTTTCTGTGGGTGAGATATTACTACCTAAGTATGTGAATTGTTCTACTGGTTTAAGAGGCTTACCGTCGTGTGTGGAGATGTATCGTTTCGTTTTTAAACTCATGAACTCAGGTTTATCAGATTTCACATAGAGGCCGATATTCTTTGCTGCCTCCTCCAAGCTATGTAGTAGTGACTCAGCCTGTGCAGATGTATCTGCAAGAAGTGCGAGGTTATCAGCGGAGTCTGTATCTGTGACTGTTTGTGCGGGATATCTCCTGTTTTTTGCCTTTCTTAGTGTGAAACCTTTTTTCTTTTATGGTATCCAATGATGTTCGGAATACATAGTCTAGGCATATTATAAACATATATGGTGCTAATGTATCTCCTTGTAGGACTCCATCGGTGATGTGAAAGAAAGCTGTGTCGCTATCAGGAGAGTGTACCGTTGCATTAGTGTCTTTGTAGAGCATCGTTATAGCGGCAACCGTTTCTTTGGGGAGACCGTATGCTAATAGTAATTGTTCCATCTTTCCTCTGTGTATGGAATCAAATGCCGTGGTGAAATCTACGAATAGCCTACCTTGTAAGTTATATATATATATATATATATATATATATATATATATATATATATATATATATACATCATACACATACGCACAAACAAAAATACGCACACGTATAAGCAAAAAAAACATTCCACATCACGTAAACACGCAAACACGAGAATACAGTTTTAAAAAAAACGCACACATTTGACCATTTACACCATTTCTGTCATTTTCAAAGAAACCGTTTCGTTTTACCTGATGAATGCTTTCAGCAAGAAACCTCTGGTTGTAATACCGTTCCGAAATGAATAAATAAAAGCTAAAACTTTTATTTGTTACTTCATTGAACTATATATATATATATTAAAAGGTAGGCACTTCATAATAATACATATTTTTATATAACTTAAATGGTAGACAATTTAACATAATATCATTTTTAAACGCACAAATTCGTGCTAACGCTAGAATATTATATGAATATAAATACAAGTAACTAATTAGAAATAGACGATTGTTTACTTGAATCTTTGTGCATAAGACGAACAGCCAATCAAATGAGATCAAAATAATGGTTTACTCTTGTTCTGCGAGATTCTTTGCCGATTATTTACACAGAACATTCAACAGACAATCCAAACTTTCTCTCGCTAACCAAAGACATTTTCAATTTACGACACCACACTGCCGGCCTTTTAGATCAGGAATTTTCATGTGTACAGACAATTCTTACACTTCCTCTCGACTTTCCTGCCCGGAAACTGATTTTACATTTGAGCGAAACATCCCGGAGCACCAGAGGGATGTAAAATAATTTGTGTTTCCATGGTTCATATCATTCGTTTTTGTTCCTGTCTCCCAATAGACTTTTAATACGTTTGTTGTGCTATATATCACTTCTTTCCTACTACACCGTTATATCCTCTTCGACCCACCACACACCGCCGCCGTCAACTCCTTTGTCCAGGAAGTCCAATTTGTGTATATATAAATTGTTTTCTTGTTCTTTTTCACGGGTTCTTCTACGTCTCCTTATTATTCATTTTTCCAATTCTCGTGCTTCTTGTTCTTGTTCTTGTTCTTTTTCTTCCTCTTCTAGTGTATATACAAATCTTTTCTTGTTCTTCTTGTTCTTCTTCTTGTTCTTCTTCTTGTTCTAGAGTATATACAAATCTTTTCTAGTTGTTGTTCTTGTTCTTGTTGTTCTTGTTCTTCTTCTTGTTGTTGTTCTTCTTCATCTTCTTGTTCTAGTGTATATAACAAATCCATTCTTGCTGTTGTTGTTGTTGTTGTTGTTCTTCTTCTTCTTCTTCTTGTTCTAGTGTATATACAAATCTTTTCTTGTTTTTGTTGTTGTTGTTGTTCTTCTTCTTCTTCTTCATCTTCTTCTTCATCTTGTTCTTCTTCTTGTTCTAGTGTATATACCAATCTTTTTATTGTTCTTGTTCTTGTTCTTGTTCTAGTGTATATACAAAGCTCTTCTTCTTCTTCTTCTTCTTCTTCTTCTTCTTCTTCTTCTTCTTCTTCTTCTTCTTCCAATACCCCTGATTAAAATAAAAGAAAGGAATGAAAAAGGGGCTGCATGAAATCGAGGCATTTATACGCAGAATTTATCTGATTATGAAGAAGAGAATGGTCTTTTCAGCGAACACTTCACTGAAATTATTCTTTTGTACACTTTTTTTTATCTGTTTTTTAAAAAGTTGTACTCAATTTCATCCGTCTTTTACGTTCTTCTGAAGATAATTTAACTTATTTTGAACACTTTGCTATCCAAATTTCTTCCACGGCTCTACCGAATTTTCCATTCAACTGGTTCCCTATTGCAAAAGAATCAGTTACCAGTCCCAGGGTAGGTTCACAGACAAAACAATAGATGTAAGGGGTGTTCAAGTGACACGCCCTAGAGCCGCTGCCAGTATCTTACAGTAGGATCGTAGTGGCGGAAAAGCAGCTTTGAATGGTTTAACGTAGGCAAAGAGTTAAGATCTTTTGAATTTCCCGCGTCTTTGCTCTTTTTATTCAACATTTCCGGCGCCATGTTAATCTCTGTCCGCCATTTCCTTTTTTTCATTCTTAAATGTATTCTATCATCTTATTTTGTTTCGTCACCTTTAGGCATCTGCTTCCACTTTCTTTTTTCTTTTCCTTTTTTTGGGAGGTGGTGGTGGTTGTCGTTCTTTTATCTTTATCTACTTTTTTAAATTCATGTGTAGTTCAGGACTTTCTCTCATCTTTTATTTGTTTTCTTTCTTTTTGATTATTATCACCACTTAAAAAAAATCAACTTTTTCAAACTTTTTTATAAGATTTTCATATTTTCAATGTTTATCGCATTATTTCTATTCTTTACTCTCTTTTTATGGCTGACTTTTATAAATTGTTGTTGTTATTTTTGTTGCTCTTCTTCTTCTTCTTCTTCTTCTTCTTCTTCTTCTTCTTTATATTATTATTATTATTATTATTATTATTATTTGAGGTCTCTTCTTGATTCTGTTATAGTTCTTGTTTTCTTCTTTTTGTTGTTGTTGTTGTTGCTGTTGTTGTTGTTCTTGTTCTTTTTCTCTCTCTCTTCTTCCTCTCTCTTCTTCCTCTCACTTCTTCTTCCTTGAGGTCTTTTCTTCATTCTGTTGTAGTTCTTGTTTTTCTTGTTGTTGTTGTTGTTCTTCTTCTTCTTCTTCTTCGTCTTCTTCTTCTTCTTCTTGATTCTGTTTTCCCCCTTCTTTTTTGTTGTCATTGTTTTTCTTAAATTTTATTTAGCTTCTTCCTCTCCTCCTTTTCCACGTTCGCCTTTTGCTTCACCTCCTTCCTCTTTATTTATCTATTCTTCTTTGTCTCATCATCCTCCAACTACTTCTACTCTACCTCCACTTATTTCTTCTTCTTCTTCTTCTTCTTCTTCTTCTTCTTCTTCTTCTTCTTCTTCTTTTAATACTTATTCTTGACCTCTCCCTCTCTCTTCTTATTCCTCCTCCTCCACCTCCTTCTTCTTTTTCCTCTTCACATTCTAATAAGTTTTCCTTCACTCTCATTCAACTTCATCTAATTCTACTTTACTCTTAGCGTTTGCTTAAAATCTATCTCAGTTCTAGAGGGACATACATAGACCACCCATTCCCACCTCCCAGTACGCCTTGCAGCCCGACAGTTAAATCAGACATCCTCTGTCCGCCAAAAACGGACACAAACCATAGTCACCGGCTAATACCAACCCACAAAGCACGAAGAAAACGAATCTAGTCAATTCAATTTCCACACGTTATTTCACTGATAATGAAGATAACGTAGGCAATTTCCGACAGACCTAACCCTTGCATGTTTGATGTCCACCATCTTGGATTTAGGTTTTATTATTATTTGAGACGGAATAAACTTAGCTGTATGTGCCGGATGACTAAACATAGAGTTTGGAAGGAAACAGCGTTTAGGTACGAACAGGGACTCGTTAAAATATCTGCCCTTACTCATACTAGTATTACCTTATAGGGATCCTGGATAATTAAGGATCTCTAAAGGATCAGTTTTAGTAAACGTAAGTTATGGCTGAAGAAGAAGGAAATAGATATTTTGAAAAATATTTTGAAAGAAAGAATCTATTTGGAGTGCTGTTGTGTAAATTGTTTGTTGAAATTCCATCAGAGAATTGCTGAGGTTGAATACAAACATTCTATAGTGGAATGTCGGATTGTTTGCTTAAATTCTTATGTACTTATATAAATACAATATAACAATATACAATGGAATTAAAATATGATGTAAGAAAATAATCAGGCGATTAACGGTAATTATTAAAGAAGGGGCGAATATTCGAGGAGCAAGCACGGCAACTTAGTCTGTGACAATAGTCAGTATATGCCAGAGAACATTAGTCAAAGTTATCGATACAAATAGTTGCTTCTCCTAGAGAAGTTGACCCAGCACGGTAATATAGTATGTGACAATAGCCACTATATTCCACAGGACTTTAGTCAAATGCATTGATAGAAATACTTGCTTCTCTTAAAGCAGTTGACCCAGCACATTAACATAGTCTATAACAATAGCCACTATAAGCCAGAGGACATTAGTCAAAATCATTGATACTGTAGGGACCCTTTTGTTTGGTTAGTGTGTGGTTGAGGAGTTGAAGATCCAAGTTATGGGTCCCTACAATGTATATGTATAAGGACTACGGAAAATGTAGTTTCCATAGGTAACAAAAGAAGAAGACATTGATAAAGGAAACAAACTTTATATACATAAATACAATTAATATAGTTTCATTGTTCTTTCAGTGGTGTTGCAGTCTGATTGTGTCTGTGCATAGTTGTGTGTGACAACTGTGACATGGTGTTTATATTAGTGTGATTGCTTGTGTCAACAGGATAGTAGTTTTGTCTGTGATTGGAACTTGTGAGTGAAAGTTGAAATTTGTTTGTTGAGCGAGAGAGAGAGAGAGAGAGAGAGAGAGAGAGAGAGAGAGAGAGAAGAGAGAGAGAGAGAAGGACTAAAAGATAGACGGACCTGTTGAGTCGTATTAATGTTTTCGGACGTTCGGACACTGTCGAGTTAGGAGCATCCTCTCCAACGCTGTTGAGTCAGGAAGAGCGAAAGCTTCTCTCTGTCTCTTTGTCTCCCATCTTTCAACTAAATGGGCCTTTTTAAATATTTCTAAACTAATATTCATTCGATTTTCTTTCGTTTACCTAATTCTGAACTCATGACATACCATTGTAAAAACTAGTTATTTAAGAAAACTTAATTATTTTAATTTGGTCAATTCCACATGCCGTAAAAATATAGGGGCCGATCCCTATAATACAAATACTTCTTTATCTCAGAGTAGTTGACCCAGCACGGTAGCAACATTTGTGACCATAGACCCTATATTCCAGAGGACATTGATACAAATACTTACTTCTCCTAGAACAGTTGACGCAGCACAGTAACATAGTTTGTGACAATAACCACTATATGCCAGAGGACGTTAGTCAAAGTTATTGATTAATAATGCTGAGGTCATTCACTATTTGATATTCTAAGCGCCAATGTTACTACATATTCATTATATGTGGATAGTGTGAAACTTATTTGAAAAGCCTTCAAAATAAGTCATAGTTTATTATGTGAGCGATATTAATAAACGTGAAAGGCTATAAATCAACTAATGTGGATGAATTTAATTTATTGATATCCGCCGTTTGGGAATGTTAAATTATTTCACCGGAATAATTGTCATTGATATTGATTGTGCTTTATTTAATGTAATAACCGCATTCTGCTGCCCGTTGCATTGGCTTTAATTCATGCCTAATGGTGGCAATCCCCTTCATTGCTGATTGTCATAATATTTATACAGACTAATACTTTACAATACATAGTCTATTTATTTACTGTTTTGGTTTGTTTTATTTTACGGCATATCAACGACAGTGGGTCATTTAATGCCGACATATTTTTGAAATAAATTAATGGATACTCAATTGTGTTTATAAACTCATGTTTTTCTATTCAACCCATACCTAACAGGTACTACCAATCCGGGTCAGAGTTGACCAAGGAACAATGGTGATGAATGGGTTCCCCAAACCTCCAAAACTGGAACCTCACCATCAGATAGAGTGTAACGTCATTTCCAGGACATGAAGACCCTCAGACACCACCTTCTAGCATCCATATGATAAAAAAAAAAAGGTTGGGGGCTTGCCATAACGACAATTGGGTCGTGGCAATCATATAGGTGCTAGGGCTTGACGTGACCAGCCGACTGATCGGAGGCGGCCTCTCCGACCGCCCGTCAAGCTCAAGTAAGGACCAAAGTGGAGAATTACATGTCATGCACTGCTCAGCCACCTGGGTTCCATCCTTAAACATCACGGGTCGCTATCTACGGCCAACAGAGATGCAGTCGATGTATTCTAACGCCCCAACCGATAAGACGTATTTACTGTTGTTGCTCACGTTATCTCATAGTGAAAACAACATAAGACAATAGACACTTATCCAAAGGAAGAGATCCTAGTAGAAGAGTGGTGATATCATTTAATCCATAGTTGTGGGATGAGGAAATTGGTTGGTCGATTCGTTGAATTTTATGGCATATCAACCCTTGTAAAGTTACTTTCTAACAAAACAGTACTAAATAGGCAAGAAGAAAAAAAGTTGCCCAAAATTACTAAACGCCAGTTGGCAGGATCGTAACCAACAACAGAGATAAACACCTTACTAACGTTAAGAATCAGTTCACTCGAAATATAGTTCCCTTTGAAAATATATTGAATCTGACTTTTCTTTCTACTTTTCTTTGTTGTTAGATATTTTTTTCTGTTTTCCGTTTAACTCTTCATACTGAAATAATCTTTTGCTGCTTCACCCCCCTCCGAAGACATTTTGTTTTATTCATTCTGTTGGGGTATTAATTTTCTTTAAAATTCAATTTAATAATATTGATTATACAATAATAATAATAATAATAATAATAATAAACGATTAAATTGATTTATATTACATCCAACACGAAATATTATACATCACCATGGCCACCTAACACAAATACGCTCTTTAATACGCACATACATATGCACGTGCAATCCCGCGCTAGGATACAGTCATAACGTCACAACCAACACGCATTTTCATGGACACGCGCATGACAACATACACGCAAGTACAAAAGAAACCCACATTCACGTAAACACACAACACGAGAATAGTTTATAAAAAATACCATCATTTTCCAAAAAAAAAAAAAAAAAAATTCATTTAAAAAGAAATGGCATAACTAGACTGCTTCAGTTCCAGTGATCTTTTGAAAAAGAGATATTATCTCGAAAATTCAAGAATAAAATACAGGTTAACACACAACAACATTGTTACCGTATTATTATTTTTTATTTACACCTGCATTGTGATAGCCTTCTAAATCAACCTCCTAACCAATTCTAAAGACATTTTATTACTCATTTTCTATCTATTTAACCCACATATGGGACCATAACAGGTAATACCAATACAGGTCATAGTGGGCCTGGGAGTAATGCAAGAGGATAACGGTCGGAATATTAAGGTACAAGCATATTAATACGGATAAGTTATGTACTTATTTTACCTCTTAAAAATCTTTTAGAAATTTTCTAGAATTTCGGGTTATATTATGTAGTTATTTTACCTCTAAAAATATGTAAGAGGTGACAAGATTTTCGGTCCTCCCTGTACAAGACCTCTCACGATTGGTCGTATAATTCTCTTATAATCCAGACACCATTATTTTGATAAACCACTAAAGCCAGTTTGAATACTCGCAGTCGAGTCATTTTTCGCCCCAACGTGTTCTGTGAATGAATGTCTATCCACAGTTGTTAAAAGAGAACGACTGAGAGTCAGAGACAGAGTGTCAGATAGATACTGAGAGATAGATAGATAGATAGATAGATAGAGAGAGAGATAGGGAAAGAGAGAGAGGGGGGAGATAGAGAGAGCGGGGATTTCCCTTGTTTTGTTTTGTTTTCTTTCTACACGGTTCCTCTCTTCTTAGATACAAAGAGAGAGAGAGAGAGAGAGAGAGACAGACAGACAGACAGACAGACAGACAGACAGACTGAGACTGAGAGCGACTGAGAGTCAGAGACAGAGTGTCAGATAGATACTGATATATATATATATATATATATATATATATATATATATAATATATATAGAGAGAGAGAGAGAGAGAGAGATAGAGAGAGAGAGATAGAGAGAGAAAGAGAGAGAGTTTCCCTTTTAGTTTTTTTTTCTTTCTACACGGTTCCTGTCTTCTTAGATACAGAGAGAGAGAGAGAGAGAGAGAGAGAGAGAGAGAGAGAGAGAGAGAGGGGGGGGTCCCTTGCTTTGTTTTATTTTCTTTCTACAGTTCCTCTCTTCTTAGATACAAATAGAGAGAGAGAGAGAGAGAGAGGAGAGAGAGAGAGAGAGAGAAAGAGAAAGAAAGAGAGAAGAAAGAAAGAGAGAGAGAAAAAAAGAAAGAAAGAGAGATAGATAAAGAAAGAGAGGAAGGTTTCCCTTGTTTTGTTTTTATGTTTTCTTTCTACATAATTCCTCTCTTCTTCCATGATAATCCTTTTTATCATTAACAGAATCTCTTTCGAAACGGAAGCCGATATCTTCTATCTATTCACCGGAAGGGAACAGCGCATTTTGGGTCTTTTCTATTTGTTTGCAGAACATTCTTCGATGTTTCTACTTTATGGGGAGTCAATAAGCTCGGAGGGGGGGGTGTGAGGCAGCAAAAGGTTATTTCAGTATAAAGAGTTAAAAGGAAAACAGAAAAAACAAAACATCTAACAACAAAGAAAAGTAGAAAGAAAAGACAGATTCAATACATTTTCAAAGGGAACTATATTTCGAGTGAACTGATTCTTAACGTTAGTAAGGTGTTTATCTCTGTTGTTGGTTACGATCCTGCTAACTGGCGTTTAGTAATTTTGGGCAACTTTTTTTCTTCTTGCCTATTTAGTACTGTTTTGCTAGAAAGTAACTTTAACTTAATCAGGAATCTAGAAACCTTTAAATGCAAACTTTTATTTTTGTCCTATTCCACCGGCATTACTTGTCGATGATTCAACTACAGAGTGTCGCTAAAGTATCGACATACAGCAATATTTGGACCATATGACCTTTAGGCACCCCTTTTTGATCTCGATTAAGAAAGGATATGTTTTTCATTTACACTGTCAATATCCGGTTGTT
>CM042159.1:41352037-41359537 GCA_023376005.1 Doryteuthis pealeii | reverse complement strand
CCAGGAAAAATTTACATAACACCGTACGGAAAGGTAATAAACGATGCAATAAGCCTAGATGCCAAGTTTGCCGCCACATACATACGGAAACCGAAATAAAAATACCCTACACAAACATAATAATCCATCCGCCACACCTAACATGCGATAGCGCTAACATTATATATTATTTATACTGCACACAATGTAGAAATAGTGGATATGTGGGAGAAACATCAACACCCTTTAGACTAAGACTAAATAACCACAAATCCACTATAAATCTCAAATCCCCGCATAGTACAATAGCACTTCATTTTAACACCTTATCACACAACCTTACACAGCTCAAATGCATCTTATTAGAACACGCATTTCCAACAACGCAATCTAGAAAACAATCAGAATCTAAATGGATTCTAAAATTACAAACGCACGTGATGGGATTAAACGCAGATATCGGAATTCTCCGTTATTACAAATATTTTACAAACGCTGCCACTGTCGATAACAACAGAGACAAAGAAACCGTTGAACAGTAACATTTGACAAAGGGTATCTAACGAACCTGAAAATTTATGTAAAAAATAATTAAAAAGTAAGTGAATCCAGTACTCCATAATATCGAGTTCATTCATTTATTTATTTTTAATGCTTCACAATAACGCCTAATTTTGAAAAGACATTTAAAAAAAAAATTTATACATATATATATATATATATATATATATATATATATATATATATATATATATAACATTTACTTATGCGGGTCCTTCTACAGCCTTTAATAGTGACTTGAATTCATCTATTTTTTCTGGAAAAATTATAGTAACAATTCAATCCAGAAATATAAATATTGCGAAAATATTAAATCACAGGTAAATGAAATCATCCTCGTTGACTTCTCTTCCTTTACACTCGCATTGTCACAACATACAAAACCAACCCCAAACTATATATATATACACACATACACACACACGCACAGACACAAACACATACACAAACACACACACACACACACACACACATATATATATATATATATATGTTTATAGATAAAAGGATATGAAAACAACTCAATATGCTGTTGAATTGAAAAGACTTTATATCATATTCATAGCTAATATTGAACAATATTTCGATTTATAAACATTTATTTTCTAAAAAATCCGTTGCGGGCCTACCGTCAACGGGTTAATACTCAACCTGTTAGAAA
The DNA here is from genome assembly GCA_023376005.1 of Doryteuthis pealeii. Taxonomy (NCBI): domain Eukaryota; kingdom Metazoa; phylum Mollusca; class Cephalopoda; order Myopsida; family Loliginidae; genus Doryteuthis; species Doryteuthis pealeii. The sequence continues at coordinate 41,358,336 of CM042159.1, read as the reverse complement.
AAGAGAATGTGTCTATCGTCGAGTTTGGAATATGTCTTCTTTTTTCAAAAACTGTTACAATAAAAGATACATAACTGTCGCTAACCGAGAAAAGCGTTGGTGGCCCTGCTTATATTTGAAACGCATAACTTTTTTGCAGCATCATTGTTTTCGTTTTGAATTCATATTATTTTCGTCTCCGCTATTGATAAGTCTGGAGTATAAATAAGCTCTGAAGATGATTTTTTTATAAATCGAAATCTTGTTCAATATTAGCTATGAATAGGATATAAAATATTTCAATTTAACAGCATATTGCGTTGTTTTCATATCCTTTTATCTATACTCATACCGTCGGAATCATTTCCTTTCTCTTAAATATATATATATATATATATATATATATATATATATATATATATATATATATATATATATATATATATATATATATGTGTGTGTGTGTGTGTGTGTGTGTGTGTGTGTGTGTGTGTGCGCGTGTGTTTGTATGTGTATTGTTAAATTCTCAAATTAATTTATTCAGAGTTCAATCGGTACAGGGTGACCCACAAACAGACGTAACTAATCAAATAAAGATTACATTATGATAAATATTATCATAGTGTGATCTTTATTGGATTAGTTTCCCAATTAGTTGACATGCAAACACTTGTTCATAACCCCTAAACATCCTCAGCTCTATGTGTTGATTACGTGAAGACACCCCCCCCCAAAAAAAAAAAAAATAACTGTGTTTTTAGCTTAAAACGTGTTAGATCTATATGTACAAATTTACAAGGTGCGTAAAAAAATATCGAGATTTTTGTACTTTTTGACACACCTTGTATTCTGAAAAACATAACGTTCTATTCAATATTTTTTCAGAATACAAGGTGTGTCAAAAAAGTACCAAGTTTACAGCTGTATTTACCGAGATTGAAATGAAGAATGAATGGAATGTTATTTTTTATCAGAATATCAGAATACAAGGTTTGTAAAAAATTACAAAAAATACCAATACATTTTGAGACACCTTGTATTCGGAATTAGTTGTAGAATAATATTGATTTAATTGGTAATTTACATATATGTAAAATGTCTTATATTGACTCTTAAATTTTTAAACTAATCATTATTATTCTTCCAGCTCTACTATTTGAGAGTGTTTTAAATTAAATTAATGGTAATGATGTTTATACATATTTTTAGAGATTTACTGGACCAATGTATATATGGTCGATGTGGGATACTATACTATATTATTTTATATATATATATATATATAATATATATATATATATATATATATATATATATATATATATATATTTAACTAATAATATATTCTTTAGAAGTAGTTTATGTAGTACTCTAATACTACACTTGATATTAATTTTATAGAATGCCTGCACTTTATTTTGGGCTTAATCAATCAGTAAATAATTTAAATACAATATTTTTATTGTATTTATATAGTTGATAATCTTATATACTAGGTTTGTTTGTGTAGAAGATCATTTATTACAACCATAAAAATAGTACATTAATCTATGTAATACCTTTTTATATTACTGGACTCTATACAATATTGACGCGTATGGATAATATGTAATAATTTATTAAATCTATGTGATGTACTGTAATATTAAAATTAGTGGAGTTTGAATTGTTTATTAATGACATAATATTTTGACATTAGCGTAGTGGTTATGTTAATGAGAGGCAAATTTTGCTATGGTTATATGTAGTGCAATTTGTTAATAATAATAATAATAATAATAATAATAATAATAATAATAATAATAATAATAATAATAATAGGAGAACTTGTCAACTGGTACATTTTGCAGTTCCAGCACATCACAGGTTAAGATGAAAGAAAACAAAAAGATAGACAAATACCTAGACCCCGCTAGAAAATTGAAAAATACGATGGAATATGGTGAAAGTGATACCAATAGTATATGGGACACTTAGAACGGTTTCCAAAAGCTTAGAAAAAAGGCTAGAGGAAGTGAAAATCAGAAGACGAATTGAAACCATCCAGACAACAGCATGTTTTAAATCAGCAAGAGAGTGATGGACACCTGGGGAGACTTTGTTGTCACTCAGACTCCAGCGAAAGAACATCAGCTAACGCTATTGTGAAAAAACAACAACAACTTGGAACGGTCCCAAAAGGATTGGAAAAGGGTTTGGAAAGTCTGGAAATCAGAGGAAGGATTGATACCATTCAGAACACTGCACTGCTACAATCTGCCAGAATACTCAGAAGAGTCCTGGAGATTTGAGGAGACTTGCTGTCACTCAGACTCCAGTGAAAGACCATTAGCTAATGCTGATGTGAAAACTCAAAAAGAAGAAATAATAATAATAATAATAATAATAATAATAATAATAATAATAATAATAATAATAATAATACTGGTGACACTGGTGTTGTAAAATTGCACTATGAACTGGGTAGTATGAATATAATATTATTTTTTGAAGGGGCTCTAACTAGTCTGATTTTATTTTTGTTTATTTCAAACCAATTTAAATTAATGTATTCTAATTTATTTAATTTTAATTTTAATGTTAACCTGATTTATATTCTTACTTTTCTTTTAAATTGTTCTCTTTTTTGTATGCATAAATGTGTACTGGCATGTGTGTATATGCATGTATATATGTATATATATGGGTGGGTGTGTAGTATATGTATGTTTAAAAATATCTTTTATCTTTTTATCTTTATTCTTTTTATTTTTTTAGTGTATATGTGTCTGTGTATATATCCATGTATATATATATATATATATATATATATATATATATATATATATATATATATATATATATATATATATTTGTGTATGTATCTATATGTATTTGTTTATATATTTATTATGTAAGATATGTGTATATTCTTTTATTTATATTATATTTATTCAACAGTATATTATCTATTATATTTTAAGGTTTTACTTTGTTTATTTGGTTAATAGTAGTAATAATCTTTTTATATATCATAATATTTAATTTTTTATATATATATATTTTTATGTATTTTTATATTTTTTTGTTTTATCCTTGCTTCATACTTTTTCAGACTTATTTAATTCTCATAGTTGTTAATTAGCCTGACAACCATCCACTGAAAAAACTTTGCCCTGAAAAGTATTCTTTTTCTCATTTGACTTCCTGTCGCCATGGTGACAGTTTTTTAATGTATACATTTTGTAAAGAAAAACATTTTTGAGGAGTAAATTTTTCTGTTATGCAATTCAAATTATTGTTGACTTTCCATCTGATGAGACTGGGGTTTGGGGAGCTTTATTAAATCAACCTAGATTTATAAAGGGTCCAAATTTGGTCGAAATAAATTTATTATGGAATAACGGTGTTGGGTTTTTCCTTCCTTTCAAAGATATGTATGTATATATATATATATATATATATATATATATATATATTATATATATATATATATATATATATATATATATATGAGAGGTATCCAAAACTTGTTAGTGAGGGATGATTCTATATGTGATTTCTAAGACACACTGTATTATTATTGTATGATCCAGTATGTATAAATACAGTGAATCTTTAAATCACTAAAGAGAGCTCAATGTATAATAAACTTTTTAGAATATATACAGAGCAATATTTATCATAGAAAGGAAGGAAAAACTCAACACCGTAATTCCATAATAAATTTATTTCGACCAAAAAGGTCCAAATAAATTTATTATGGAATTTCGGTGTTGAGTTTTTCCTTCCTTTCTATGATATATATATATATATATAATATATATATATATATATATATATGTGTGTGTGTGTGTGGTGTGTGTTGTGTGTGTGTGTGTGTGTGTGTGTGTGTGAGTGTGTTTCTTCATTTACAATATATCACCAGGAAGTTGCAGTGGTCTCTTAATTCATAAATTGTGGTTTGTTAACAACATTTTATGAGTGAAGTTCAGTTAGTCTAATTAACATAATGTGATAAAATAAGTGCCGTGAACAAAAAAGAAAGGAGAAGAAATAAAAGCGAAGATAAACAAGTTTTCTGTCATAATGTGACAAACGAATTGTTTCTCCAAGGTTAATCAGTGGCAGCAAGAGAAATCGATGGTTGTCACCTTGAATAATTTTGCAGAAAGCCATTGTCATGCTAAGTGTGAATAAATATCGATTCTTAAAGATAAAAATTAAAGGAAATTCGGCATTGCAGCCTTGCTTGACATATCTCTTTGGAAAAGAAGGAATGTGTGAAAGTTTTCTCGATGAATGACGTCCGTGTCAATAATATTTGATATAGAATATTTCACAAATTAAGGAAACCTTATTTTTTTTATTTTTGTTTATATGTTTGTTATTCATTTTATTGCAAAGCCCAGTAAGCTCGTACATTTCATAAAAGTTGAATTATCAGCATTGATTAAAATAAGTAAATGAATAGTGTTAAGTTTCTTTGGTCTATTTTTACTTTAAGAATTTTAATGATCGTATGTTGTTGACAATTTGTGCTATAATAATGCCCAGTTGAAATACAGTCATTGCTATTGTATTGCAATATTGAAAGACAGTCTTTGGTATTGTATTGTAATATTAAAAGAAAATCTTTGTTATTGTATTGTAATACTGAAAGACAGTATTTGGTATTGTATTGTAATATTGAAAGACAATCCTTGTTATTGTATTGCAATACTGAAAGACAGTATTTGGTATTGTATTGTAATATTGAAAGACCGTCTTTGTTATTGTATTGCAATACTGAAAGACAGTCTTTGCTATTGTATTGTAATATTGAACGACAGTATTTGCTATTGTATTGTAATATTGAAAGACAATCTTTGTTATTGTATTGCAATACTGAAAGACAGTCTTTGCTATTGTATTGTAATATTGAGAGACAGTCTTTGCTATTGTATTGAAATACTGAAAGACAGTATTTGGTATTGTATTGTAATATTGAAAGACGATCTTTGTTATTGTATTGCAATACTGAAAGACAGTCTTTGCTATTGTATTGCAATACTGAAAGACAGTCTTTGCTATTGTATTGCAATACTGATAGACCATCTTTGCTATTGTATTGCAATACTGAAAGACAATCTTTGCTATTGTATTGCTATACTGAAAGACAGTCTTTGCTATTGTATTGCAATACTGAAAGACAGTCTTTGCTATTGTATTGCAATACTGATAGACCATCATTGCTATTGTATTGCAATACTGAAAGATCATCGTCACTATCATATTGCAATACTGAAAGACAGTCTTTGCTATTGTATTGCAATACTGATAGACCATCTTTGCTATTGTATTGCAATACTGATAGACCATCATTGCTATTGTATTGCAATACTGAAAGACAGTCTTTGCTATTGTATTGCAATACTGAAAGACAGTCTTTGCTATTGTATTGCAATACTGATAGACCATCATTGCTATTGTATTGCAATACTGAAAGATCATCGTCACTATCATATTGCAATACTGAAAGACAGTCTTTGCTATTATAAGGCCACGTTGAAAGACAGTCTTTGCTATTATAAGGCCACGTTGAAAGACAGTCTTTGCTATTATAAGGCCACATTGAAAGACAATTTTTGCTATTATAAGGCCACGTTGAAAGACAGTCTTTGTTATTATATTGCAATACTGAAAGACACTCTTTGCTATTATAATGGCATATTGAAAGGCAGTCTTTTCTATTAGAATGTTACATTAAAAAAGTATTTGCTATTACAGAGCTAGTCACAAGAGAGTATCAGGTGTGTCTGAAACGTAATGAGACTGTTGTCACAAACAATTCATTTAAAATCCAAACAACAAACTAAATGTATTCTCCTCCATAGACATCCCCTCTTGAATCCAATGCACTTTCCCATCCTTTTCTGCCGCGCTTCTCTGTCCTGCTGGCAGGATTCTATTGGTATATCACTCATCTCCGTCGGTACGGACCTCTTGATGGCCTCAACGCATTCAAAACGGGTCCTTGATGAGCCCCTTCAGCTGGGGAAAAGGGAAAAAGTCATGATTTATCCTGCTACAAATATCGTCCCTAAATAAGTGCCAAAGTGAAGTGTTGCATGTCATGGACAGCTCGACTACCAAGATTCCGTCCTTAAGCATCACATGTCTTCACCACCGGCCGATAGGTGGCCACATTGAGGTTTTTTTTTATCACACTGCAGAGGTGCAGTCGGTGTATTCTAAAGCCCTAACCGCCAAGGCTGTGCTCAATAGTTTTACTTACATAGAAACAATCATACAGACAAACATTCATTCTTAATCTTTCTTTTATATTCATATATACATAA
>CM042159.1:41304537-41344537 GCA_023376005.1 Doryteuthis pealeii | reverse complement strand
TCACATAGAGGCCGATATTTTTTGCTGCCTCCTCCAAACTATGTAGTGTGACTCAGCCTGTGCCGGTGTATCTGCAAGAAGCGCTAGGTCATCAGCGTAGTCTGCATCGGTGACTGTTTGTGCGGGATATCGCCAGCTTCTTGCCTTTCTTAGTGATGTGTACATATATTTATGTATATATATTTTAATATAACAACCAACTTATTTTGCCAACGATTTTAATCTAATTGACAAATTCTTTAGAAATTACACTCAATTGTCCCATACTTTTAGTGTTTATTTTTATTTTTCTAAATAGATTGTTTTCTCTAACAAACGTTCGTCTGTATTAGCTGCACTTAAAAGAAAACTGTCAATTTTATAATTTCCTTATTTTACTATTGTCGCACTTTTTCTTATAAATACGCTTAGTGTATACATATGTCACTTAGTGTAAGAAAAAAAATCCATAAAATATTATGTATTTACAATTAATAATTATACAATCGAAGTTTAGAATGCTTTTTATTATAACACGTTTTTATGTAAATACTTGTAGATATTATACATTAATAATGACTTGAGTCTGTAAGAAATTAATTCAATTTGTATATCCACTTCCTCATTTCACTTCTTCTTCTTCTTCTTCTTCTTCTTCTTCTTCTTCTTCTTCTTCTTCTTCTTTCTTTCTTTCTTTCTTTCTTTCTTTCTTTTTTCTCTCAATATTGTATATCTTTTTCTTCTTTCTTTTGATGCCTCTCCTCTTCTTCTTTCTTTCTTCTTCTTCTTCTTCTTCTTCTTCTTCTTCTTCTTCTTCTTCTTATTATTATTATATTATTATTATTATTATTATTATCTCTCACACTATTTCGCTCTATCCATATTGTCTCTCCTCTTCTTCTTCTTCTTCTTCTTCTTCTTCTTCTTCTTCTTCTTCTTCTTCTTCTTCTTCTTTGACGCATCTCCTTTAATTCTCTTCTCCTCTCTCTCTCTCTCTCTCTCTCTCTCTCTCTCTCTCTCTCTCCCAATCTGTTTCTTCTCTTTTTCTTTCTTCTTCTTCTTCTTCTTCTTCTTCTTCTTCTTCTTCTTCTTCTTTTCTTCTTTGACGCATTCCTCTAATTCTTTTTTCTCTCTCTTCTATTGTCTCTTCTTCTTCTTCTTCTTCTTCTTCTTCTTCTTCTTCTTCTTCTTCTTCTTCTTCTTCTTCTCTCTCTTTATCTCTCTTCTCTTATAATTCTATTATATTAATATTGTCGCTGTTTTCCTAGCAATACATTTAATGTATACATTTGTAGCTTATTATTAAAAAAAAAGAATTCATAAAGTAAATAAAAAATATGTTATCGTCTGGAATTTATTTGCTATTAGTAAATATATTTCTTATTTATATTTTCTCATATTGCAAGATATTACTGTTTATGTATATCGTTTACCGCCATTGGTAGACGTTTGAAATTGATCAAGTATCAAGTAAATAATTATTTTAATAAATCTATATATTTATTCAACCACTCCGTACGAGCAGGGTGTGTGACACAAGGGCAATTTTAAGTTGAGCCTATCAGGTTTGATCAACAGTTTTCTTTCTCCTAGACTGGTTGCCATAGAAAGGTTTAAGGGACGAATTTTGCATACTATTTCGTATCAGGTTGCATACACCTAGGCATGATAAAAAGCGGCGAAAACTTATATATAAAATATAGTATGTATATTTGTGGTGAACAATCCTTTTCCCCGGATATCTGTCTAAATTGTTATAAATAAGTTCTCTTTATCCTAACTAACCGTATGCTGAATAAAGCCTGAATAAGGTCTATCTGTTCCGTGATCTTTTTGCAAAAATGTAAATCCTGATTATCTGGTGTTGCTTCTCCGCCAACTTCTTTTTTATGAGTATGCGTCACCTCAGCTAAATAACGTGCCATTCCGTTGTTATTATAAAGAAAGAAAGGGTAGGAAAATGACATGCTACACAGAAAAATGTAATTAGAAAGAAAGAAAGTGAGTAGGGAAAAGATAGAGCTGCTAATCTCGAGGAAGGTATAACGCTAATCTGTTTCAATCGACCATAATGAACATTTAAATGAAGGAAAGAAAGAAAAAGAGAATGAGATAGATTTAAATCAAGATTATTATACTTTTGACATATTGAACTATTTCGCAATAGCTCTTAAGTAAATATATCAAACATTGTAATAATTAAATTGTCATACTGTGGTATATCCACAGGTATTACTAATTGCATAATATAACCCAAGATACTAGAAAATAATTTAATTTCTAAAGATTTAGTAGTAAAGTCGTCAGGGTGGCCTAAAGTCGGTATCAGCCAATCAGCGAGGGAGTCTATCCCCGTTTTCACTAGCACTAGACCAAGGAAATTGTTTTTGCGTCTGAGGTTGAGCTCCACACCTACCATCAGTTCCTTACTTTACCGCACAGATCTCGTTGCTACTCATACGCTGAGTTGGCGAGGGTCGGTATCGAACTAGGAACCTTTGCTTTCTAGCCGAATGCTCTACCGACTGAGCTAACTGTGGTATATCTACACGTCCTGTTAGTATGATGCAAATGTAATCACAAATCATTGAACGTAATGAATATCACAACATAGCAGTCCGTTGCAGCTGCCTGGTTATTTACAGAAAAGCTTTGAACTTAAAATGGGCGAAATCTCCAAAATAAAAATGTTCACTCCAAAATAAAAGCTCTATTGATTTTATGGCAAGACCCAACGCTTTTTTAATCATATATTTACTAGAAGGCTGTGGCTGAGGGTCTTCATGTCCTGGGTATGACGTTAAACTCTATTTGCTGTTGAAGTTCCAATTCTGGAGGTCAGGGGAATGTGAAGCGCCCCTTAATCACCATTACTCCCAGGTCCACCCTGACCCCGATTGATAGTGCCTGTTAGGGTTCCATCAATGGGTTAAATAGAAACTTATAAAATTCCAATTCTGGAGCTCTGGGGAAAGTGGAGTATCCCTTCATCACCATTGTTCTGACGCGGAGTGGTTGTATCTGTGAGGGTCCTATCTATGAATTAAATAGAAAAAATGAGTTTTAAAAATGAGTTTTTAGAATTGTGTTTTTTAAAACAATTGAGTACCCATGAAGAATGAATAAAAACAATTATATTCGGTATAAAATAAGCCAAAAAGGGTTGACATGCCGTAAAATCCAACCAACCAACCAGACTACTAGCAAACCTGTACTTATCTCTCTCAACCTACAAAATGATAGCATCGATATTATTGCACTCAGTTGAACCTGTCTTTAAGATCATAATAGATAGGGGAAATAAAGTGCGGATATACATTCTTTTTAATATATTTTTAAAAGATTCTTTTCATCAGGAAAATAGATTTTTTAGTGGAAAAACTTTTTATAGGAGTTAATATGCCATAAGAGAAAAATGTACAACAAATTTACTGTTGACATAGAATATCCATCAAAATTATTTTCTGGTATCCAATGGATTTGAGTTGACCTTTATATATCCACAGTGAAAACACCTGGCTAATGAGTTACACACACACACACACACAACACACAACACACACATATATATATATATATATATATACACAAGGTGTGTCAAAAATTATCAAGATTTTCAGTACTTTTTGACACACCTTGTATTCTGAAAAATTAACGTTCCATTCATTCTTCATTTCTACCTTGGTAAATACACCTTTAAAATCTGTACTTTTTGACACACCTTATATTCTGCAAATATAATTAACGTTCCATTTATTGTTCATTCCTGTCTTGGTAAATACATTTTAACACCTTTTATATATATATATATATATAATAATATATATATAAGAGAGAGAGAGGGGGGACAGAGGAGAGATAGATAGTAATACTAATCCTAATGAGTCAGGCACTTCCAACTAACAGTTTCGCTTATCAGCTCATCAGAGCAATAGTTAGATCTCTCTCTCTCTCTCTCTCTCTCTCTCTCTCTCTCTCTCTCTCTCTCGGTCTCTGTCTCTGCTCTGTCTCTGCCTCTGTCTCCTCTCTCTCTCTCTCTGTCTCTCTCTCTCTCTCTGTCTCTCTCTCTCTCTCTCTATAATATATATATATACATATATAAGTCACGCTATTGAAGATATAAATTCGATGCAGTTCTGTCCAGGATACTGAGATCTATTCAATGATATAGCAAACTATGGGTGTGCCTGTTTTGTCCCCCCTCACATTCTGCTGTTTATACATATATACATTTCATATTACTTACAAACCCACCACAAATAGGGGACGAGGTGTTAACCTTCTGGAAAAGTGCAGTCAGCATATTCCTAAAGCCCCAGCCGTGACGGCTAATAATATGTTGGGCTACGGCTTCTAGGAATAAAGTTGACGTGACACACTGATACACTGACATTCCCATTTATTATCAGGGAATACAAACTAAGAAAGTGGGCGGAGTGGCCTCTTGTTCGGTATCAGTCAGACAGCGAGGGAATCTAACCCCTTTTTGCTAGAGCGTGACCAGGGAGATTGTTTTAGCGTCAGAGGTGGGGCACCCCGCCTACCATCAGCTCACCACTTTACTGCACAGATCTAAGTCGTGCCGCGCATGCGCTGAGAGATCGGTATCGAAACCGGACGATTGTGGTTCCTAGATGACTGAGCTAAAATCATATACTTGCTTTCCGGTACTGATTTGGTTTGGTTTGTTTTGATTTACGGCATATCAACCTCAGTGGTTCATTTAATGCTGAGAAAATTTTGAAATAAATTAATTATTAATGGATACTCATTTTTGTTATATCCATTTTTTTAATATTTAACCCATAGATGGGACCCTAATAGGTACTTCCACTCCGGGTCAGAGTGAACCAGGTAGCAATGATGATGAAGGGGTGCTCCACATTTACCAAACCTCCAAAACTGGAACCTCACCATCAGATAGAGTGTAAAGTCATTACCAGAACATGAAGACGCTCAGCTACCGCCTTCTAGCACATATATGATAAAAAGGGTTGGGGCTTTCTATAAGGACAATAGGGTTGGGGCAATCATATAGGTGCTAGGGCTTAACGTGACCGGCCGATTGGTCAGAGGGAGTCTCTCCGACTGTCCGTCTAGCCAAATTAAGGGCCAAAGTAAAGTGTTGCATGTCATTGACTGCTCAGCCACCTGGGTTCACTTCGGCACTGAATAACCCCACAACGGTTGACATGCTGTAAAACCAACCTGCCAAACTTAACTGGAAGATGTAATTCAGCACACTCGACTCATACATGAGTATGTACGTCGGAGGTGTTATTGTCAAAAGCTACCGGTTAGAGGGTTAGAAATATAATCGTCTTTTGATCCATTTACTGAATACAGCAAAGTCTTGAACATTGATAACAAAGAAACAAACAAGAAAATAGGCTTGAATAATGTATGGACGGCCGTAAGTGACATACCGTGATTGGATTCCATTAATGATTACATAGTCGAATACGCTTGTCTCAATCGAGCATTCAGATTATGTAAATCACAAAGGTGTGACTTATTTTGCCTCGTTCGCTTATCGTCTTTCACCTTTGCATCGCTTTGTTTTGTTCTACCATATATTAGACATAGAATTTTATGCCCAATGATCTGAATGATATCGTGTCTATCTTTACAAATTGTTCCCCCACGTCTGGCTGGTCGGCTCTTCGAAAGAAAAGGGTCGAATAGGTAGGAAGTACGGCATGGAAACACTTTTGACACTATCGAGCATGGATAATGATATTATCGTTATATCTTAGCGCGGAAGATCATGTGATTGTGTACATATCTGAATCAGTGCTTCTTAGAAGATCATATATATATACCTTTATCTCCTTACCTTTCTCTCCTCTCCGCATCACTATCTCACATCCTATCCTCCTTTCTTTATATATATTTCTCCTCTCACATACTATTTCCCCTCTCTCTCTCTCTTTCTCTCTCTCACCCCTCCATATATATATATATAATATATATATATATATATATATATAATATATATATATATATATATATATACATATATATAATATATATACATATATATATACATATATATATACATATTATATATATATATCATTATATATATATATATATGTATATATATATATATATATATATATTATATATATATATATATATATATATATATATATATATATATATATATATATATATATATATATATATATATATATATATATATATATATATATGGAGGGTGAGAGAGAGAAAGAGAGAGTGGGAAGTAATGTGGAGAGGAAATATATATATAAAGAAAGGAGGGATATGATGTGAGAGAATGTGAGAAAGAGTGCAGAGGAGAGAAAAAGGTAAGGAGATAAAGGTATATATATGATCTTCCAAGAAGCACTGATTCAGATATGTACACAAATCATATGATCTTCCGCGCTAAGATATAACGATAATAATATATAATATATATATATATATATTATATTATATTATATGTTGAAAGGAAATAAATGAAGGAAATGTTGAATGGATGAAAATAGCTTTACTAACACATATTTCGGCCAGAAGTTTGTTCATGTACACATGTATTTCTATTTACTATTACTTTAAAATATAAAATAAAATAAGTAATAATAGAAAATTATTTATTTTCATCTCTCTCTCTCTCTCTCTCTCTCTCTCTATATAATATTATATATATATATATATATATATATATTATATATATATATATATCTTAATTGGAGTCGTACCTCAATTTTGAAAATTAATTAATTAATAATGAATTAGGCGGGGAATACCTATTAAATGTATGGCTAAACAAATCGAGAAAAATCAATCTCTGTATGTTACATTTCGGCACTATTAGGCCTCATCAGCAGAGCTATAGATAAGGAAAGGCCGCCCTGTGCGTGATTTTGAAACCGGAACTGCCAAGCTGACAGGCCGATATCACAACCCCTACACCAAACGCCTTCCTAGATTTACAGATTTGTTTAGAGTAGGTTAATATTCCTCTTCAGATGACTTTTATCTACACGACGAATATGAATAGTTGTAAAACACGGTTTGTTAAGAGGCTTTTTTTGACAGATAATTTATTTGGGAAATAAATGCTTAAATTGGAGTGTACCTAATTTTGAAAATTAAAATTAATAATAATGAATTAGGCGGGAATACCTATATAAATGTATGGCTAAACAAATCGAGAAAAAATCAATCTCTGTATGTACATTTCGGCCTATTAGGCCTCATCAGCAGAGCTATAGATAGGAAGGCCGCCCTGTGCGTGATACATTTAATAGGTATTCCCGCCTAATTCATTATATCAATTAATTAATATTTCAAAATTAGGTACGACTCCAATTAAGCACTTATTCTCCCAAAAATTATCGGCAAAAAGCCATTCTAAACAAACCGTGTTTTACAACTTATCATATCGTGTGTAATAAAAGTCACTGAAGAGGAATATTAACCTACTCTAAAACAAATCGTAAAATCTAGGAAGTGCGTTGGTGTAGGGGTTGTGATATCGGCCTGTCAGCTTGGCAGTCCGGTTTCAAATCACGCACAGGCGGCCTTCCTATCTATAGCTCTGCTGATGAGGCCTAATAGGCCGAAATGTACATACAGAGATTGAATTTTTCTCGATTTGTTTAGCCATACATTTAAATAGGTATTCCCGCCTAATTCATTTTAATTAATTAATTTTCAAAATTAGGTACGACTCCAATTAAGCACTTATTCTCCCAAAAATTTATCGGCAAAAAGCCATCTTAAACAACCGTGTTTACATATATATATATATATATATATAATAATATCTGTGTAATATTATGAAAAACATATGTTCATATTCGTGTAATGTTTTTTTGCCTACGCTGCAGTGTTTTGATCTGTTTCAATAGATCTTTCATCAGATTAGATTTTCAATTTTTTTCAATAATATTTACGGTACTGTCGGATTCACTTCCACTTTTCCTCACACACACACACACACACACACACCACAACACACACATATATATATATTATATATATTATATATATATTATATATATATATATATAGTGAAGACATGAGATCAACGTTTCTTATTAACTAACTGTATGTTAAAAATACGATTTTCGAAGAAATTCTTATATACATGGTCTATCAAAGATATTTATATTTTGCTATAGATATGCCAAATTACAATTTTTTACTATAGATATAGCAAATTACTATATATATATATATATATATATATATATATATATATATATATTCAATGATTTTTGTCATGGTGTGTGGGGAGATTATTTCATATGTGTTGTTATCAAGTAGTAGGTCCATGATTTTTGTTGGTTGTATGCTGATGTATCCATGACAACAGCTCCGCTGCCCTTGCCAGAAGGTGTGATGACAATGTCATTGTTAGAGGCGAGGGGTTTTAGGGCCTGGATGTGTCTTCTTGGTAGGGTATGTTCCTCTGTTTTGTGGTTGAGCAAGGCGATTATGCCCTGTTTGAAGCCTTTGGTGAAGTCAGAATCCTGGTGTCTATAGTTTTTGTCTATGAGTTTGCCACTGGTATAAATAACCGAAACACGAAGCATTTCACGACTGTTTTTTAAGATCTCAACCATTGGACTCATCTGATGATTGGATTACCATGAAACTTCAAGTTATGAGTGTAAATCCATAATAGTACCATTGATTATTAATCACTGCTTGCTTTATTAGCATTGTGCACCTTTTCATGCCAATACTTTTCTCATTTTTTCATCTCTCTATTCATTATATATATATATTATATTATATATATATATATATATATATATATATATATATATATATATATAATATGCGTGTGTGGGTGCGTGTGTGTATTAATACTTTTTTACACTATTGTAAAAACATTGTTTAAAGTATCACACTATATTGTAAGTGAAAATCAGTCATGTCGTACAGCTTAAGCGGTTTGGTTCTAATTACTTCGTAGACTTGGGAATATCATTCCTGATATGATTCAGTGATAGGTAATTACTCCTTGAGAAGAGGATTATGCCACGCATTTCATAGCGCTGTTTATCTACTTCAGATCTATATTTGAATAATCCATTTCTTCTCTTCTTACCATTTTACTAGGGTCAGTCAAAAAGTAATGCCATTTTCTCTATTATCATTGTGATTTTGGATTGTTTTTATATAACTAAGGCTACATTGAGACCTAGATCTGACGAGTAAGACCGAACATTTGCAATTGACAATGATCCTCTTCTGCATGACAATGTCGACCACACATAAAGCAATTCAGATCGAGGGAGAAAACTCGCCTTCATATTCGCTGTGGGCCAACTTCACTGCAATCCATCATACTAACCAGATTTAGCGCCTTCCAGACTATTTAATACTAACTATCGACGACCCACATGAAAGAGAGATTTGAGAGGCAAAATTATAGTCACGAGGAAGTGAAAATCTATACGTGAAAGAAATGGCCTCAAAGGAAAGTCGACAGAATTCTACAAGAGGTGAGGGTTACATGCTCTCATAGAAAAAGAAGGAAACGGTGACATATCAATGGAGAGTCGGATGTTGAATCCACAGAAGGAACAGCTATACCATTTTTGCATGATGAAATATGAGTTCCTGATGTACGGTAATTTTACCTGTCTTTAAACAAAATGGCATTACTTTTTAACTTCATCCTGTATATACTAATCTTCTTCTAAGCTGAATTCGGGCCATCCACTTACTATGTTGAATTTCAATCGAATATAATGGAAGATGAAAAAGAAGGAAAGGAAGGAAGAAAGAAACATAAAGAGTAAGAGAAAGTTAAATCAAGATTATTATACTTTTTACATATTGAACTATTACGCAATAGCTCTTAAAGTAAACATATAAAACATTGTAATTAATTAGATTTATCATACCTGTGTATATCCCACTGGTACTGCTAGTCTCATATTGTTTCTACAATTATATGGTTTCAATTAAATATTTCTATTATTATTATTATTATTATTATATTAATAATAATAATAATAATAATAATAATAATAATAATAATAGACAAATACTTAGACCTCGCCAGAGAACTGAGGAAGCTGTGGAACAGGAAGGTGAAGGTCATACCAATTGTAATTGGTGCCCTTGGCACAATCCCAAAGCTCTGGAGAAGAATGTGGGTGAACTAGAAATCAGAGAAAGAACCAGACCATTCCAAAATACAGCATTGTTGGGATCGGCTAGAATACTCAGAAGAGTCCTGGAGACCTGAGGAGACTTGCTGTCCCTCAGCCTCCAGTGAGCCACCAGCCTACGGCAGGTATGAAAAACTAAATAATAATAATAATTAATAGATAATAATAATAATAATAATAATTTGTTTGAACACAATATTATGGTTCCATGTATCAACTATTTTAGCATCAATAATTCTCAAGTGATGGTCGAGTCGTCTATCAGCTATATTGTTCTCTTTATGCTTGCCGCTTGGATCGTCCTATTTTCCATCTGGATATATTTATTGGTTTCTCTCTGTTCTCGGATCTGGGACTTCTTGAGGTTTTCTTCATTTTTGTGTCCGTTATTGTTTTTTATACGAACACAAGAGTCGTTATATCTTTTTAGACGCCTTTATTCAGCCCAAGTTAACAAGCAAGGGTGGGCCTAAATAACCATCATGGAGACACATTTGTCCAAAACTCCCGTTTTTAAGTCTATTTTCTGTTCTCTCGAATCGCTTTGACGAATCAGAGAACAAGTACATGGTCTACAAAGGGAAAGCCTGTTAATTCATTTTTCCAGTTTTTTTTTTTGTTAGATTCAGAATTACCGTTATTTCTAATTTCTACACTAGCATACATAATCTATAAGTTACCTTATCAATTAGGTAACAGTAGTCTCCCCATCAGATCCACTTTAGCGGTATAAGCAAGGTTACCTCTTTAAAGGAAGATCTTAGCATTCCGCAAGCCTACACTCACCATATCGTAGATCCCGTTAAAAGGCCATTATTTTATTAAGAAAAAATATATCATATTTTCTTCTTATAATAAATTAATGAAGGTGGTGTCAAATGGTTAGAGTCGTAGAAAACGGACTCGTCACCAAGAGTTGAATTCTTGGACGAAGCTGTATGCTCTCACAATGGCGCTAATACCCTTGGAAGGTATGAATCACAATTCTCCCCTCCAGCTATAGGCAAATAACAGGGCAAGATAAGGCTCTTTAACCATGGCTAGGTAACCAGCGTCAAGGATGAAACTCTGATTCAAACCTTTTAAACTCCACTTAAGAAATTGACATTGTCTGGAGAGTTGCCTAAATATATAATATATATATATTTACCAACCCGCTCCGCACGAGCACAATGTGAGACCAGGTCAATTTTTAAGCGTTGATTTGACAGGTTTGAAGTCAGAGTTTTCCTTCTTCTAGACTGGTTACCTAGCTCAAGGTTAAAGAACCCAGTCTGCCCTGCTATTTATCCATAGCTGGAGGAAGAATTTGGATTCTACCATTCCCAAGAGTTATAGGGCTATATGAAATGCAAACATATTCGTCCTGGAATTGAAACTAGGGTCGACGAGTCCATTTCCTATGAATTAACCATTAGACACACGCTCCGAATTGGTAAATATTATAGATAATATAATAAATATATATAATACATTAATCAGCTTGTGAGCTGAGCTTAGAAGAGACAGCAGCAAGTGAATATCGAAAGGGAGGTAATTCAGTCCTACCTGTAAAAATAACTATCTTGGGTACTTCCTCACCTTACAGAACATATATTTTCATGTAACTTGTGGCACAAAAAATGACACCTAGAAAAGTGATTATTGTCTACGCGACCAAGTTCAAATAGCATCTGAAGGCCAGCGAGTCTAGATATTCCCTAAACATGGCTTAGTCTTTAAGGTAATTTTATTAACCATAACCTAACTGACATCTTGGAAAGATTACGCAGGTGTTGTTAGCATCAACACAGTTTTAATTTTCAAACAGTTAGAAATGTTTATGATGTTTGATTGAATCTTTGTAAAGAATAATCTCTAGACGGAGTATAACAAGTTAATATATATATATATATATATATATATATATATATATATATATATATATATATATATATATATATATCAGGAAAAATATCATAAGATATAGATCTTCATTGTGATATAATTTTGCTCTGTGACTCTGACAATAAGAGCACACGTTCAGCTCTGCAAATTACGACAATTAAAAAGAGTACTGCTTAGTAAGGAAGATTTCCTCACTTCAGCTTTGTATTATGTATATATATATAATATATATATATATATATATATATATATATATATATATATATATATATATATATATATGAGAAGAAAATATTTTAAAAATATAACAAACACAGGATGTTATGATCAGGGGAAACAATTTTATGTGTCAATACTTAATCATTTCGGTATATTGTACCATCTTCAGGACACTGTTAAGTAATGTTTATGTGAGGGACAAAATAAAGATGTTAAGTGTATAGTGAATGCGTGAATATGATAAAATTGTTTCCCCTGAACATAACATCCTGTGTTTGTTATATTTTAAAGATATTTTCTTCTCATATTGTCGGATTAATTTCCTCACCGTATTTCCATATATATATATATATATATATATATATATATATATATATATATATATATATATATATATATATATAAAAGTAATTGGTAATTTGCTTGAAGCATTGTTAAGTATATCATTATATATTAATGATGTGAAGGCAATTACAATGCGAATAAAAATAAAAACAAAAATATGTTATTTTTGTCTCATCGATTTCAAAGAAAACTTTATCTTCAGAGACGATTTTCAGAAAAATTTTCAGAAAATTGTTTCTGAAGATAAAGTTTACTTTGAAATCGATGAGACAAAAATAACATCTTTTTTTTTTAGTTTTTTATTTCCATTGTAATTGCCTTCAAATCATTAATATATATATATATATATATATATATATATATATATATATACGATGGTCGTGCAATAAATACGGAGAACATTTTGAAGAAATCAATATGATTCTTTTTTTTAATAATAATGGCGAATCTTTTTTTCATGAATGTAAACCGTTTGTTTGGGAAACGTTTGTTTTATCGTCAAAATCATATCAATCTCGAAAATATAAATTTGTCTGAATTTTTTTAATGAGGTTTGATGTGTATAATTCTATTTTTTGGGGCTGTTGTCCTCATCTTTATTGTGATATGTAAAATCCCCAACCCGAAATGTTGTGATTTTACATACCACAATAAAGATGAAAAATCAAAATTATATTAGAAAATATTTGTATATAGGTATATATATATGTATATACAAGGTGTGTCAAAAATGTATCGATATTCTTTGTACTTTTTGACACACATTTTATTCTGAAAAAAAAAATAGAAAGATTCATTCATTCATTTTTTTTTTCAGAATATAAGGTGTGACAAATAAGCACCAAATTTAAAGCTGTATTTACCAAGAAAGAAATGAAGAATAAATGGAACGTTATTCTTTTCCGAATACAAGGTGTGTCAAAAAGTACAAATAATCTCGATACTTTTGGACACACCTTGTATATATACACAAGTCACAATTCCCTTAGTTAATTACGTCACATTCTCCATGATTTTATCTTTTTATTTTAACCTCAATTATTGATAAAAATATTTTACATTATTAATAATGTTGGCCTTATCAAAGTACAAGTAACATGCAATTGTATTTATATATACAACAAAATAGAGGCTTACAGTGTAAACGGGAAGGATAATTTGCATATTGATATTAAAAATTGGATTTTAATAATATGTGCTTAGTATTATTCATTTTGAATTGTTTGGTTTCATCTTAATGAATATGAGCAAAAATCTCGGTGAGGAATCTAATAAGAAATGACTGTAATTTTATTCTTTACTTCCTATTTTAACTAAATAGTTAAATCCGGAAAATTTTGCAATGAAAGACGGGAGTGATGGAAGAGTAAGTTTCAGTTGTTCTACTTTTCGATTATATCCCCTCTGTTTCAAATCATTTTATTTGCATTCTTACTTAGTTTCATTAGCCTAATTTTATATAATGTTTTATCACATTAAAACTTAAATACGTACACCAAGAGGGTGCATATATTTGCTAGTAACAATAAAGTTGATGACAACAGATCGAAAAATCTAAATAATATGAAATACATTTTTCTCGCTCTTTGTAGAAATCATTGTAAGAATAGGATATTTCTTTAGCTTTCCTCAAAACAAAAGATAGCGAATTAATGTTTGACATCAAATCAGTGTTATTACTACATATCTCCAGTTAACGCCACATGAAACATTATTTTATTGAATCTTTGCGAGTCTACCATTTTTTATCATATGTAAAATATACGCATGAGAGTGTAGCATATTTAATCATCAATATTTGTTTTAAGGTCTTGCGTCAGTGATCAAGAAATATGTTAAATATTATTTCTAATACTTACTAAAACTTACTGTGATACTTTCTAGAAATCGTCACTTATCAAGTTGAAATAATCATTGTAAATACTAGCAACAGAAAACACCCTTCGGGCGTCGTAAAAGTTAATTTTTGAAAGAATTGCCTGAGATAGGGTGGGAGTTAAAAAATCAATGTCAGAGGGTTTGTATCATAAGTAACCAAAATCCTCACATTTATTGTTGTGCTAGAGAGAGGTTAAACATCACGTTATCAGCCAATGTTAAAAGAAACCCATAAGAATAGTTGGAAATTCATTTCATTAGTTCCTCTAGTGCATTCTCTGAAATTTCCAGTCCGGTTTCGTCATTTATTACAAGCATATTGCTCTTTGTCAAATTTTGGATTGTTGTATCGCCCTGATGATAAATCAGCAAACAAGGCAACCGTACATATGTTCGCGTACGTAGAATTATCAAGGCATTGGTGCATTATCTTAAAGAGCATAATACCGAGCATTAAGTGCACATACCACACTGAACAGGACCAAAAGCTTCCAGTATGTATTTATCTATCTATAAGTTAAAAGAAAGGAAATGAATCCGACGGTATGAGTATAGAAAAAGGATATGAAAACACCCTAAAATTCTGTTAAAGTGAAAACATTTTATAACATATTCATGGCTGATATTGAACAATATTTCGATTTTATAAATTATATATTGATAATATATAATAATATAATATATATAATATGATATATATAATAATATATGATAATAATATAATATATATAATAATATATATAAATATAATATATATAATATAATATATATAATATAATATGAATCTGATATACTGAAAAAACAAAAGATGTTTACAAATGCATGGGATCATCAGGAGAGAATGTGCAAACCGTTTCAGGGCCTTTCTCCCTGATGATCCCATGCATTTGTAAACATCTTTTGTTCTTTCAATATATCAAATTCACACTGTCGGATTAAGTTCCATTTTATTTCACTTACATAATACAATATAATAATAATAATATATTATAATATATCTGTTGTAGTGTTTACTAATTATATTACTATTTATATATATATATATATATATATATATATATATATATATATATATATATAATTTTTACTTGAAGGCACTTACAACGCATAAAATTCGATACTTTTCTTATAGAAAATGAACTTGACAAGTGTAATCCCAGCAAAGGATGGCTCGGTGTGTAGAATACCGTACAGACTGTTTCGACTTTATTAAGTCTCATCAGCGGTATATACTAACGATTTCCATCCGACAGAAATCGAAACCGGGACTTCAGCAGACACAGTGAAACACTAGTGAAACACTATATCCCCTCGGCCACAGTACACAGCTGACCATCCTAGCGAAATTAAGCTTGTCAAATGATACTACACGCCTCTACGAATTTTATGCGATACATGCGTTGTAAGTGCCTTCAAGTAAAAATTTAATATATACTTTATTCAGCAACGTTTCTAAAATAAACAAACATCCAAAAATCTTATTCACTTCGCCGAAGGGCATACGTTCTGTTT
The DNA here is from genome assembly GCA_023376005.1 of Doryteuthis pealeii. Lineage (NCBI taxonomy): Eukaryota > Metazoa > Mollusca > Cephalopoda > Myopsida > Loliginidae > Doryteuthis > Doryteuthis pealeii. The sequence continues at coordinate 41,328,554 of CM042159.1, read as the reverse complement.
GTTGTTATTATTCTCTCAAAAACGCCCCCTTACCTATTATAATACAATTGATTTAATTTGAGTTACCAGCACGTGTTTCGACCAGGGGTTTGTTCCTGTACAAACGTATTCTATTTATTATTATATTAAATATAAAATAGAATAATAATAATTTTATTATTACATTTAAAATAATAATAAATATAATACATGTGTACATGAACAAACTCCTGGCCGAAACAAGTGTTGGTAACTCAAATTAAATCAATTTTATCCATTCAATATTTTCTTTCCTTTATTTATCCTTTCAACATATATTATATAGGTATTATATAGGTATTATATATATATATATATATATATATATATATATATATATATATATATATATATATGAAATTTAACACTTTGAAAAAACAAATGATGTTATGTATTTGCTGACAGAAATCTGTTTCGACCAAATCGATAAATTGGTCTTCATCACGAGCAACATAGACGGGAAAAAGAAAGATATCCGTTAAAAGACTGTTGATGAAGACCAATTCATCGATTTGGTCGAAACAGATTTCTGTCAGCAAATACATAACATCATTTGTTTTTTCAAAATGTTAAATTTCATACTGTCGGATTAATTTCCATCTATTTTTCATATATATATATACACACATATATATATATATATATATATATATATATATATATATATATATATATATATATATATATATTACCCACAGACACACATACACACACACACACACACACATATATATATATATATATATATATATATATAAGTTTAAGGAAAGCTTCTATGCATATGTACTTAATTTACCTTTGTAAACTCTCATGGCCTAATCTAAAACTTCTTAATCCCTGGCATAAAGCCACTTAAAATTAACTAAATTTTAAAAGCACTTCATTAATTACATTGAATTTAATCAAACGGCTTCTGTCGAAGAATGTCTGCTTCGCACACGTTTTTATATTCCATTTTCATCATTCTCTGCTTAACCTGCTTTAATATTTTCCCTTTAATCTCATACAATTTAACTCTGAGATTTCCTTTTAGACGAATTAGGCCTCTAGGTTGTAAGAGCGAAGCAACTGCAATGCAATCAATTTAGTTTCCACCAATTTTCCCTCGAAGGGAAACACGAAAAGAATGGCGATGTGTTGCAGGCATAACATTAGTATAATGATGATTAGGTCTCTTTATAATCTCCTCCTCATCATACTGAGAGTTTCACGTAACAAAGCAGTGAGATCGTTAAAGAGCTTATAGCCGAAATCAGGTCCAACTTATACTTTTCTGTTCTGTATTAAAATAACAATATGAAAAGAAAACTATATCGTTGACCCGGGTTGAAATTCTGGACGAATCTGTTGCATTTCACATGGCGCTAATATTGGGATAGGTATGAATCTAATTCTCCCTCCAGTTTTGAATAAATAGCAGGGCAGACGGGGCTCTTTAATAATGGTTAGGTAACCATTCTAGGAGAATGAAAACTCTGAATTCAAACCTGTTAAACCCCGCTTAAGAAATTGGCCTTGTGTTGGTAAATATATATATATATCTTTCGGAGGTGAGTGTTCTAATCGTTAGAGTCGTAAGAAATGGACTCGTTGACTCGATTTCGAATCCTGAACGAGGCTGTTTGCATTTCACATAGCGCTAATTCATTTGGGAAAAGTTTGCCTTAAACTACTTTCACTCCAACTATGGATAGATAGTAGGGAAGACTGGACTCTTTAACCTTGGTTAGCCAACCTGATTAGAAGAAGGAAAACTCTGAATTCAAAAACTGTTAAACTCCACTAAAGAAATTTACCTTGTGTCACATCCTGCTCGTTAAGAGGACTTAGTAGCTAGTTATATCTTTATTGCGTAATCCTTATTGCCTTCGCAGGCCCAGACACATCCTCGGTTCGACACTTGGTTGATTTTAACGCCATATCAACCTGTTCAGGGTTATTTTATGCCCTGATGTTAGGGAATTCCACTCATTATACATTCATACTTTTGTTTTGTTTTGTTGTTTGTTTTGCTTGTTTGATGCTGAAGTTTCAGTTCTGAAGCTCTGGGGAATGTGGACTACCCCTTCATCACCATTACTTCAGGGTCTATTTTGACCCGGAGTAGTAGTTAGGGTCTCATCTATGGGTTAAAAAGAAAAAATGAGTTGAATACTTATTTGGTTGACCATTTAGATAATGTATGTCCTGGGTATGACTTTAAACTATCTAATAGTGAGGTTCCAGTTCTGGAGGTCTGGGGAAAGTGAAACATCCCTTCATCACCATTGCTCCCAGGTCCATTCTGACCCGCAGTAGTGGTACCTGTTAGGTTCTCATCTATGGGTTAAAAAATGAGTTTAAAAACTGTTGTAAATATTGAGATTAAAATAATTAAATATCCATAAATACTGAATAAAACAAAACGTCTTCGGCATGAAATAACCCAACAAGGGTTGATATGCCGTAAAACCAAACCAACCAATCAGTTGGTATGCAATATATTCCTGCTGGACAACATCTTGCCTTTACACAGTAAAGAATATTTTGTATTAGCTAATTGGCTATTTCAGCGAAATAAAATTAGTCAGCCTATGGTACAAGTTACTTGTAGCTTTTATAGATGAGATCAGAGAACACTGACGGCCAGTTGTGAGGAGATGCTTCTGTTTGATTAACTTACATTGAGAAATCGTTCGAAGCGAGTAAGCTGAAGAACAATTGGTCGACTTTGAATTCCCTTTTGGGAATTAACCCAATCAGAAAGATGGGATCAAGACTGAAATAAGGACTACTGATGTCCTAAGTACACGGGCTTTAAATATTCATTGCGATAATTTAAGTCTTCTCCTTGGTCAGAAAGCACATCTATATTAAACATGGAATTCGTTAACTGTTTGACTAAAGTTAAACTATGACTGTCCTAAGAGAACAGGTTATATCGTATAAAAAATCATTTTATCGTATGTATTTGTTCATAACTTGCACATACATATAACACGTGTTACGTACTGGCTTCTTCGCTACTCTAAATCGTGTACGTTAGTACTGGGTTTTCACTGTACCCAAAGCGATGTATGTTAGTAGTTAGCTACTACCGACTACTGGACTTCAATAAACAACAGATACGTATGTACAAAGAGAGGACCCTTCTATATTTTCTTCGGTGTGTGAGTGGTGAAGGCGCAGAGCCTACAATGAATGCCCGAGGGGTGTTTACTGACGGGAGACGTGAAGTATCCTTTTGGCTGCCGGTTGGCGTCTCTGTGTGTCGGCTCGAATCTTCCTGCCTTTATATTGATAGGTACGCCTCCGCATCTTTATCTTTTGATCTGATAACGGACATTTGTTATATATTTCTTTATCCTCTCCCTGCTTCCTTGACCGGAAACCCTCTTTCCCGTTTTTTAACTTCTTTGTTCGCTTTTACCGGGAAAAAAGTCCTTTGGCATTCTTTGTTTAATTTAACCGGAAATTCCTATTTCCGTTTCTACAATATACAACACACGTACCCCTAACTTCAGTGTTTAACCCTGGAAATTAGTATTGTGTATAATGCGCACTGAATTTTTAGAATTCCTAACAGCTAAATCCTAACTATATTTATCCAAAATTTTATCGGTTCGTACGGATTAAAATATACAAATGTATATATGAGGGTGAGTAAAAAAGTAATGCCATTTAGTTTCGGACAGGTATAAATAATTACCAACACAGGGACATGTATCATACATCGAAATGAAACCCTTTTTCATGGAGCCGAAGAGATGATAGTCTGAAGGCGCTAAATCTGGTGAGTAGGGAGTATGTGGTAAAGTTGTCCACCCGAATGAGGTGATTTTCCCCTTGTCCCGATGCTTGTGTGTGGTCGAGTATTGTCACGCAGAAGAAGGACATTGTCGATTAGCAAGTTGTGACATACTCGTTGGATTCTTGCTCTAAGCCTCGTTAGGGTCTCAATGTAGGCTTTAGTTGTTTTTTTAAACTTCAAATGAAATAAAGAAAGTGGCATTACTTTTTGACACACCATCGTAGTTTATATTATGTCTTCAAACGCAAAATGTGCATACACATTATTATTAGAAGATAAACGGACATGTTCACACAAAAACGCAACAAATAAAGTCACATTAGTAGAAACAATTTTATAAAGAACCACAGAACCAGAGGATATTTACCTGTTGGATGGTTGGTTGGTTGGATTTATGGCTTGTCTGGCTATACCGACTTTAGGCCACACCGACGACTTATATATATATATAGTCAGACTGCATGGGTGAGGAAGAGAGAGAAAGAGAGAAGAGAGAGAGAGAGAGAGAGAGAGTGTGTGTGTGTGAGAGAGAGAGAGAGAGAGAGAGAGAGAGAGAGAGAGAGAGAGAGAGAGAGGGGGGGAATATTCCATTACAATACATCTTTCTGAGCTAATATTCCCATTAAAATTTCGCTCAATACCTCCTCTTTTTGAGGTCTAGACATAGTCGTAAGACATTTGGGTTGAGAGAGTGTGGAATATTCCATTACAACAGTTAGTGAGTTCGCTTCTCAATGGACGTGTCATATTTCTTGTTTGATTATTATGTCGAAGACGTTTTATTTGATTCATTCTTGATGAGTGTACAATTTTTTGAGAATAATTTTTAAACATATTCTTTTTTAAATACATTTTTTCTATTAATCTATAGGTGGGACCCTAATAGGTACTACCAGTCTGTGTCACAATGGTCCTGGGAGTATAGCGATGAAGGGATACTCCTTAACCCCAGAACTCCAAAATTGGGACTTCACAATTAGATATTTATCTGTTGTAAACTAAAGTAGTCGGGTCGGCCTAAAGTCGGTATCAGCCAATCAGCGAGGGAGTCTATCCCCATTTCACTAGCGCTAGACCAAGGAAATTGTTTTTGTCTCTGAGGTAGAGCGCCACACTTACTGCCAACTCGGTGTGAAACTCATTAATTTTGAATATAAGAATTACATAATTTCGGTCATACCGTCCCGACAATGGTGAAGCATGCGCCCAGAAAGTGAATAATAGACTTTTAATGTATAATACGCATCTATCGGTTGAAAAATCAGGAAAAATTGTGAACCATATACACAAATAATCACTGTATATGAGGATGTATTTTCAAAAGGTTCTGAAAATGGTCACGTGATGGTGGTGATGATCTAATTTAAGTTTTAAGGCATCATACAAGAGCGAGTCAAAAAGTAATTCCATTTTGTATAGGACAGGTATAATTACCAACACAGGAACATATATCATACATTAAAATGAAGCTAGTCCTCTGTGGATCACATACCTACTTCTCCACATAGTCACCATTTCTCTCAATAGCAATGTTCCACCTTCAAATAAGAGCATGTATCCATGCCCCGTAAAAAAATGTTGACTGTTCATTGAGCCACTTCTTCAGTACCGGTCAGCAAAAATCAAACATACTTTTGATGCACCCTAGACATCAGTTAACATCTGATTTTTTTTAGCTGAGGCTTGATATTATTTATATTATTCTGACTATTGTCATCGTCTTTATTATTATATACATACCGTTTCGGCTGATGTGCCCTCCGGTCTTCTTCTGGTGTTTCATGTCGAACTCAGGAACCTTCTTGAACTCGGGAACCCTCTAAGTATTTTATTTTATTATCACCCTTGGCCAACTGGCAATGGTTATTGCATAGAACTGTATTGACCCGACCCTTATATCGGTTAAGCCAATGTGTCCAACTGTGTTCGACAAGAAACACCCGAAGAAGACCGGAGGGCACATCGGCCGAATCGTTGTGTATATAATAGGTGCGAATAATACAAATAATACAAATTAACTTCGAATATATACAGTTTTTTCTCTATTTCAATCGTATCAATCTGAGACAATAAACGTTTGTTTGTGTAGCGAGCTTAATCATCTTTCTCACCCCCCTCTCATTCTCTATCTCTCTCACACACACACATAGTGAGTGTGTGTGTGTGTGTGTGTGAATATGTGTGTGTGTGTGTTTTAGTTCTCTCTTAGGCTCAATAAATATCTAGACACCATCTTAGGCAATGGTGTCTTGGAGGCAAACGCATATGGAGGGACTTCGCTTTTACCTCTAGTCCTGAGCTCCATCGAATTAAGTTCACTAAATATATACGTTCCTTATGGCAGAACAAAATATAATGTTTGCCTTGTAGACTGTTGCTTGTGTTAAGTGTTCGGTCCTTAATGTCTGGATATTTTGGCCTTAAACAAAACTAAGTTTTAAAAAATGCCTCGAGAATGCTCGGATAAAAATAATTGTAAAAGTACACTTCAGCTCAATTGTTCATAGGGTCGATTTATCTCAGTCGGTAGATCGTCCAACTACGAACCACAGGGTTTCGGGTTCGATAACGCCCTCGCCAACACAGCGTACGAGCAGCACAGATATCTATGCAGGAAGTAGGGAGCTGATTGTAAGTGTGGCGCTTCCCTCTCAGACGCTAAAACAATATTCCTAGTCTAGCGCTAGTGAAAAGGGTATAGACTCCCTCGCTGTCTGGCTGATAGCGACAATAGGACACTCCGTCGACTTATTTCGTTTGTATTTCTCATAATAATTGTGAATATCAGTGTGTCAGGTCAAATTTACTCCTAGAAGCCGTTACTAAAACAATCTCCTTGGTCTAGTGCTAGTGAAAAGAGGATATACTCCCTCACTGTCTGGCTGATAGCGACAATAGGCCACTCCGTCGACTTATTTAGTTTGTATCTCCTAATGATAATTGTGAATATCAGTGTGCCACATCAAATTTACTCCTAGAAGCCGTTGCTAAAACAATCTCCTTGGTGTAGCGCTAGTGAAAAGAGGATATACTCCCTCGCTGTCTGGCTAACGCTGACTTTAGGCCAACCCTTAGACAATGTTTTTAGAAGGCACGAAAAAAAGTTATACAGGGTGACCTTCAAAGTCCTGAAACATTAAAAAAAACCCCTTAACGTTCTTGTTTTTAATTCAATTTCTATATCATTGCCCTCACTTGTAGGAACTGTGGATATACCACAGTATGATAATTTAATAATTAAAATGTTTGATATGTTTACTTAAGAGCTATTGCGTTTTGTCCATATGTAAATAGTATAATAATCTTGATTAAACTCTCTATCACTTTTTTTCTTTCTCTCCTTCGTTAAATGTTTTCATTGTGTTCAATTGAAACAGGTTAGTGTTATCGTTTCCACGAACTCATCCCCGTAATATCTTCCTCTACTCTCTTTCTTTCTTGCTTGCTTATTACATTTTTTCTGTAAGAATTCGGTGGATTAGCAACACCAGATAATCAGGACTTACATTTTTATGTTTCATCTTGGACGTTCTCATTTTTAACCAGAGGGTGTTGCAAGATGATAACGGTCGGAATATTAATGAACACGAGTATTAAAATATAGATATTATAATTAACCTAAGCAAATTGAACATATCAACTTACAATGTGAAAAAAATACCAAATTAAAACTGGGTGTTTAATGATTTCAACAAAAAATGAAATGTTCGGGACAGAATAATTTCATGAAATTCATAATTCAAATAGCCTCCCATTGGCAGTTTTGTCAGCCCGAAATCTTCTTGTGGGGTTATTTATAAATTCGTCGGGGTGGCCTAAAATCGGTATCAGCCAGACAGCGAGGGAGTCTATCCCCATTTCCCTAGCGTTAGAGCAAGGAGATTGTTTTGGCATCTAAGGGTGGGACGCTACACTTACCATCAGTTCATCACCTTACCACACAGATCCCTGTGCTATTCATACGCTGAGTTGGCGAGGGCCGGTATCGAACCCAAAAGCTTGTGGTTTCTAGCCGAATGCTCTACCGACTGAGCTAACTGTGGTATATCTACACGTTCTGTTCGTAGGATGCAAATATAATCCCAATTCATTGACGTAATGAATATCACAACATAGCAGTCCGTTGCAGCTGTCTGGCTATTTACAGAAAAGCTTGAACTTAAAATGGGTGAAATCTCCAAAATAACAATTTCACTCCAAAATAAAAGCTCTCTTGTTTTTATGGCAAGTCGCAACGCTTTTTTAATCATATATGTACTAGAGGGCCGTGGCTGAGGGTCTTAATGTCCTAGGTATGACGTTAAACTCTATTTGCTGTGAAGTTCCAATTCTGGAGGTCAGGGGAATGTGAAGCGCCCCTTCATCACCATTGCTCCCAGGTCCACCCTGACCCGGATTGATAGTGCCTGTTAGGGTTCCATCAATGGGTTACCGACTGAGGAAGCTCTAATAATTTTAAGGCCTTGCAATAACTCAATATTCGTGTTGAGATAATAGGATTGACCACAGAAACCTTGTGAAAAGTTATACAAAGTGCTCGAATTAAGGTACAATTTTGGAGCCCCGAAAAAAGAGAACATTTACAAGATATCTTTTTTTTACAAATACCCCCAAATATATTTCTTTGGGCGATATGTGATGATTCAAAAAGACTGAATGATTATTGTTTTATGAGACAGTCTTTTATGTGCCACCTTGTGTTGCATAGGGCCAAATTCAAGTGGTAGTAGTAGTCTTTCAGTAGTAGCTTTCAGTAGTAGTAGTAGTAGTAGTAGTAGTAGTAGTAGTTAGTTCAGAAACAACATACTCAAGTTGCATAGTCACAAGGGGCTGTTTCTTTCTTCCTTGGCTCGTGGGTTCTTTTGAGAGAGAGAGAGAAAGAGAGAGAGAGAGAGAGAGAGAGAGAGAGAGAGAGAGAGAGAGAGACAGACAGACAGAGAGAGAGAGAGGGAGAGAGAGAGAGAGAGAGAGAGAGAGAGAGAGATTATGGTCAACCTATTCTATCGTAAATCATGTTCGGTACTACTACGCGAAACCCATACGGGGGAACCAGGAAACCCCCGTCTAACTCCCACGAAAAAAGGCCGATTTTCCTCTTCTTCCGTTTCTCGTCCCGGGATCACATCCGTGTCTGGTCTAAACCCAGAACTTCCGTTTTTATTTTTAAATCTATTTCCGGGGTCATGCTTTGGTCACTTGAGTGTTTACTCTTCCAGACTTTAACCTTTGTTCTTATTTATTTTCTTCTCTTTCTCCAGAAATCCGATTACCGTTTTATTTTTCAATTCCCAAATTCCCCGTTGACTATAATAATTACGCTACGCTGTATCAAAGTCAGACTATCTTGCTGTGCAATGGGTAACTCGATTTTCAAATTCATAATGTTGTGAATTCAAATCCCACTGGGGGCCCTATACTTCTGTTTTTGAGTCTAAGCTAAACGATTTTTAAAGATATCCTTGGGTAATATATGGCAAGTTAAAACCGCAGAGCAATCATAGCTGAGTGTTGTATTTGATGGCGAGCTTCTGAAATTAATAGACGAGTAGACATATCTCATCAAAAGAAAGCGATGACAATATACGTAGCGAAATGGCATGGACTGATATAAACCGTGCTACTGTATGACTGCACCCCTTAGACTTAAATGAAACGATTGGAAAAAATGGTTAGCATAATGTAAAACAATGTTATTAATAATTTAGATTTAAATGAAAAATAAAATCATGGAGAATGTGACGTAAATAACTAAGAGGGGTATGACTTGGGTACTGATATAGTTTCGGTTACAGACAAACACACACAACCTCCATTATATATATATATATATATATATATATATATATATATATATATATATATCAATTCTTCCAGGTTGTGGTCGTATCAGTGCTGCTGTATGGCTGCACCACTTGGACCCTAACGAAAAGAGAATAAGCTAGATGTGAGCCGCACAAGAATGCTGCGTGCAGTCTTGAACAAATCGTGGAAGCAGCACTCCACAAGAAAGCAGCTGTATGGCCACCTACCCCCCATCTCACAAACCATCCGAGTGAGACGGATTAGGAACGCAGGTCACTGCTGGAGAAGCAAGAACGAACGTGACGTTCTCCTCTGGAAGCCGACACATGGACATGCTAATGTGGGCCACCCACCAAGGTCTTACATAGCCCAACTATGCGAGGATGCTGGTTGCTACGCAGAAGACCTCCCAGATGCAATGAGTGATAGAGAGGATTGGCAAGAGATTGTCATGGATATCCATGCTACATGTGCGACATGATGATGATGATATATATATAAATATATATATCATATATGTACATATAAATATATATATATCATACAGGATGCGGCATAAGTAACGCTCTTTGTTTAAGTGGGACAAAATTAAAGCCTTTTTGATTATCTTTTATTTATTCGAACAAGAATGTATTGCCACGGGTTAATGGATTAATATGAGATATTAACAAAATGGATATAATGCTTATTCGGTTTAATTAATTAAAGAAAATAATTAAAAAAACGTATACATTATAAGATATGAAATTAAAAAGGGCGTTACTTATGCCGCACCCTGTATATGTACATATAAATATACATATTTCACTCACACACACACACACACATGCATGCATACATATATACGTGGGGTTATATATGTGTAATTCTAATATAATTATTTATGATGCAATGTATGTAAAGTAATTTTTGATGCTAGTGTGTTTTGCAGGAATGTACTGAAAGTTTCGCGCCTCACAAAATTCCTATATGTACGCACAAATAAGCGAATTGTGTGTGTTTCACTTACCAGGCGACTGAACTGTGAAACCTGTGATCTTTATTTTGATGTTCCGAGCAATTAGCTTTTTTTTTATTCTCCAAAATAGAAAACACAGTCGCCATAAAATAGTCGATTACAAAAAGACAACAGGGGAAATAAAGGAGATAATAATAATAATAATAATAATAATAATAATAATAATAATAATAATAATAATAATAATAAGAAGAAGAAGAAGAAGAAGAAGAAGAAGAAGAAGAAGAAGAAGAAGAAGAAGAAGAGAAAAAAAAGGATCTGAAATTTCATTTCTATTTTCATTTGTTATTACTCCCCCCCACACACACACCGCCCCCCCCCCCACTCGTTTGCCCAGTTGCTGAGCTTTTAAGGTAATGAACGACTCGACGAAAGAGTGAAAGAATGCCTAATGAATTGTGAAATGCTAGCCCAGCCTCGTCCTCGCCGGGCAATCACAGAGAGAGAGAGAGAGAGAGAGAGAGAGAGAGAGAGAGAGAGAGAGAGAGAGAGAGAGAGAGAGTAGCGGGAATAGCGGGAATAGTGTCCGCACTTACGGCACGTAATTCCACCCCTGAACCCTCACCCACCCCCCTCCCACACGCACGTAAAAGACGCAAATCGATCAGTTTGATTGATCGGGGTGAGGCAGGCGCTTGCTTCTGTCAAGTAATCGAACATGCTGGCCTAACGTTTCTAACGACCGCAAAATAAACCGTTCACTGACTGAGGCAATTGTTTCTCCATTTGGTGTTCAGGTCGCTTTCACATTTGATATTGTTATTGAATATCTTATTGACAAATATTAACAAGAAATATAATCAGTATTATTTTGAATTATATGACATTATAATCTAGTAGGATTATTATTATGTGGAGGCGCGTGGTGTAATGTTATCGTCATAGGAAATGGATCGGTTATGGTCTATTATTTATCTATCTGAGGTCATGACAGTTTATATACTGGTAAATAAAACAACCCCCAAACTCTAAAGCACCTGACACATGAATGTGTTGTATACCCTTCTCATTACTTCTTCTATTCTTCTTCTGACGTCTTTTCCATCTTAAGTTCTTCTAGGTCTCTTCTAACATCTCTTCTATCGTCTTGGTGATCGGTCGCACTCAACTCATTTCTTCATCCAATCAGTCCAGTTAACAAGACACCCATTAATCACAAGACCGTGTTATTTTTCTTAAGCTTTTATTTCCTTAACTATGCATTTCATGTAACTAACATCTGACGAACATAGCACGCGTATGCAGTGTAAGCTCCAGTTAAGGCAGGGCATCCTCTCTGCCCGATGTCCAACTGGAAACTGAGGACCCAACCAGGTCCCACGTGACTTCACATATTTCGCGGGCTTTCTGTACTATTCCATGGAAAGTCCCGTCCGTGATATGAAAAGAGAGAAATAGGGGATTGACAATAATCTTATGCAACCGCATAGATTATGTAACAAATGAACACATGGATTAAATAACACATAAAAGGTCTAATAAAGTGGTATGTTAATGAATATATATATATATATATAATTATTGATAGCGGAGACCTTGAATATTCCACCATAGCCAATGCTGCGAAACATAATCAAATTTTCGTCGAAATCTGTGTCCTCTATGGAATTTCAGGTTGTTATCGGCAACATCATATTGCTGTGAAGTGAATCAACATACGTTTGTATTCAGACAAAGGTCCGCCCTCTCGGCTGGGGCGTTAGAATGCACCGACTGCACCTCTGCAGAGGGGTAAGACTCCCCCAATGGGGCCACCTGTTGGCCGTGGGTGGCGACCCGTGACGCTTAAGGATAGAGCCCAGGTGGATGAGCAGTTCACGACATGCAATACTCCACTTTTGCCCTATTTTGGGCTAGATGGGCGGTCAGAGAGGCCCCCTCCGATCAATCGGCTGGTCACGTCAAGCCCTAGCACCTATATGATTTTCCCAACCCTATTGCCCTTATGGCAAGCCCCAACCCTTTTTTATCATATGGGTGCTAGAAGGCGGTGGCTGCGGGTCTAATGTGCTGGGAATGACGTTAAACTCTATCTGATGGTGAGGTTCTAGATTTGGAGTTTGGGGAATGTGGAGCACAACTTCATCACCATTGCTCCCTGGTCCACTCTGACCCGGAGTGGTAGTACCTGTTAGGGCCCCATCTATGGGTTAAATAGAAAAATGTATTTATAAAAAATTGTATTATCCATTAAGAATTGATTTATTTCAAAACTTTATCGGCATTAACTAACCCACTGAGGTTGATATGCCGTAAAATAAAACAAACCAAACCAAACCAATCAGACAAAGGTGGTAGCTGTCTGCCTTGCTACTGAGGCAGACTACTTTTATAGTATTATCTCATTTGCATAAGATACTACAATATTGTTAAGTAAAGCAAACCAAAAAATACTAAATTCAATTTCATAAATTAACACATATTTTCAATAACACATAGACGGGTTTAAATACAAGCAAATAAAGCAAATCAAATCAAACCAAATTTTAATTAAATGACATATAGAATAATAATAATAATAATAAAGTCGTCGGGGTGACCTGAAGTCGTTATCAGCCAATCAACGAGGGAGTCTATCCCTTTTCACTAGCGCTAGACCAAGGAGATTGTTTTGGCGTCTGAGGTGGAGCGCCACACCTACCATCAGTTCCTTACTTTACCGCACAGAATCCTGTGCTAAATTATAATAATAATAGAATAATACATACATTAAATAATACTTACAGGTGTTTATATACTGGTAAATAAAGCAAACAAAAAAAAACTAAATTAAATAACATAAGTTAACACATTAATGAAATAAATCATAAAATGGTTTATATATTGTTAATTAAAGCAATAAAAGCAAACCGAATTTAAATTAAATAACACATAGCTTAACACATAATTTAAATAACAGATAAATGGGTTTATATTCTAGTAAATAAAGCAACCCCCCCCCCAAAAAAAAAGTTACGGTCTATGATTTATCTGAGGTGATAACAGGGGTTTATGTAGGAAGTGCGTGGTGTAATGGTTAAAGTCATGGGAAATAGACTCGTCGCCCCGAGTTCAAATCCTGGACGTGCTAATTGCATTTCACTTAGCGCTAATACCCTTGGGAAAGGTATGAATCCTACTCTCCCTCCAGCTATGGATAAATAGTAGGGCAGACTAGGCTCTTTAACCTTGGTTAGGCAACCGGTCAAGGAGAAGGAAAACTCTGAATTCAAAACCTGTTGAACTCCGCTTAAGAAATGTACCTTGTGTCGCATCCTGCTCGTGCGGAGGGGTTGGTAAATATATATATATATATATACCGGTAAATAGAGCAACCCCCCAAAATCAAAATCAAAAACACATGGATGAACTAATGAATTAAATAACACGCAAAGGTTTAAGAAACTGGTATGTTAATGAATATAGGTATACCCAATGATTAAGAGAGAAAACCCTGTATATATTACGATGCGATCATTTGACAATTACAACCATTTGTACATTTTCTGAAGAGATATTGCAAAATAGTTCAGTAAATAAAAAAATGTAATAATCTCCAACGAAATTTTTCTCTCTTTTTCACTTTTGTCTTCATTTTTCCCGAATTTTTCTTTCTTTTTTACTTTATTTATTTTCTACTTTTTTCTATTTCATTGAAAGTGACGATAAGTCCTATCCTTTCATATCTCTCACGTTTCTTTCTTTATTTTTCTTTTTTTCTTTCTTTCTTTTTTATTTACTTATTTATTTGCTTTCTTTTTCATTCAGACGTGTAGCACGTTTTTTTTTCCGTTTATTTCCTTTACAACGATATGCTCTAGTATATATATATATATATATATATATATATATATATATATATATATATATATATATATATATATATGTAATATGTATCATTATAGTCAGAGTGTATCATTGCGAATGAATTCTTTATTATTTAAAGGCAATTATTTTTAGACTATACACATTTGAAAAGACATTTTAGACAATAATGCTATATCTCTAGTCTTTTGTTATTTCTTTATTTATTATTTGCTCAGTGACTCTAACATTAAGAGCACACATTGAGCTCCCAAACTGCGACAGTTTTTAAAATAAAACTCTTGTGTCGTTTCTTCCATGAACTTTTGGATTATATATATTATATATATATATATATATAATGGCTGTCAACTCGTGATTCGATAAGACCATTTCCTGCTTTTTCCCTTTTTTATCATCATATTTATATGCAGTTGTATTTGACTCTCCATTCCTGTGTTTTCTCAGATGACTCACCAGGCCAGCCCCGGAGAGACATACTCTTCCAATAAAACACATGTTGGAACTTTCTACATTTGAATGTTGCTTGGTTGAAAATACCCTTTCTAATTGACCGTTTCAGTTTTTCGTGTTGATTCGGTTGGACTCAAATCCACAGACAGGTATATATATATATATATATATATATATATATATATATATATATATATATATAAACATTAGTTAACCATGAATTAGATAAATCATAAATGGTTTATATATTGTTAAATAAAGCCAAGAAAAGCAAACAGAATTTAAATCAAATAACGCAATAAATTAACACATACTTTAAATAACACATGAATGGGTTTATATTCTGGTAAATAAAGCAAAGCCAAATAAATCCAAATCAAATAACATAAATTAACACATGAATTAAATAACTCATAAACGGGTAACTTATTGGTAAATAATCCAACGAAAAGCAAACGAAATCTAAATTAAATAAAATTATCTAATCATTTGAAAATAATCTATTGTTCAATAAAACTTGCTGCTAAACAATATTTCTCATAAAATAATTCCTCTTTTAGTCTACTGTCTTTCTGCAATGAGGTATAACACAGCAGCTGCGTCGTCTTTAGAATTATACAAAAATAATGTTGAAATTGAAGCAACAGACAATCTTGAGGACTTGATAATGAGTGTTGATATTTATAGCCTTTCCCTATCGCCTGCCAATCCTTTATTGAATCAAGATAATAACTGAACGTTAAAATGTGATGGGGGCATGTCTGCTATTTCAATCTACTTACATTTTATGGAATTAAAAAAAAAAAGAAGAAACACTTTTTAGTTACACATCCTCTATTGCTGTGTAATTTCAAGAGCAGGGGCGGTGTATGCAATGTCTTTAGTATGGTTACTCGTTGGTTTAGCAAACCTTGCATAGTCAGGTATCGAGAGTGAGATTTAACATAGCCGGTTCAGTTCTGCTCAAATCCCCAGAACTCTTGTGGATATTCCCACCGAACTTAACAATGTTGTTGTCTCTATAGGCACGATTCTTCAACTAAATTCCAATTCCTTCAGTCTCTTTTCAAAACTTTTCGTGACCTTTCCAAAGCACCAACTACATTTACCATGTTCCATAGTTTTTTAAATTCTCTGGCTAGCTTCAAGTGTTTGTCTATTATTATTATTATTATTATTATTATTATTATTATTATTATTATTATTTGCTCCTTTTGAGTTTTCGCATCAGCATTAGCTGATGGTCTTTCACTGGAGTCTGAGTGACAGCAAGTCTCCTCAGGTCTCCGGGACTCTTCTGAGAATTCTGGCAGATTGCAGCAGTGCAGTGTTCTGAATGGTTCAATCCTTCCTCTGATTTCCAAACTTTCCAAACCCTTTTCTAATCCTTTTGGGACTGTTCCAAGTGCACCAACTACAATTGGTATCACTTTCACTTTCATATTCCATAACTTTTTCAGTTCTCTTATTATTAATTATTATTATTATTATTATTATTATTATTATTTCACTCATTGTGTGTTTTTCACACGAGCGTTAGCTGATGGTCTTTCACTGGAGTCTGAGTGACAAGTCTCCTCAGGTCTCCAGGGCTCTTCTGAGTATTCAAGCCGATTGCAGCAGTGCAGTAGTCTGGATGGTCTCAATTCTTCCTCTGATTTCCAGATCCTCCAGTCTTTTTTCCAAGCTTTTTGGGACGTTGCAAGTGTACATTATTATTATTATTATTAGTTATTATTATTATTATTATATTATTATTATTGTTGTTGTTGTTGTTATTTCACTCCATTCGAGTTTTTCACACCCGCCTTACCCGGTGGCTCCCTGGAGGCTGAGTGACAGCTACTCTCATTAGGTCTACTGGACTCTTCTGAGTATTCTAGCCGATCTACATTGCTGTAGTTTGAATGGCCTCAATTCGTCCTCTGATTTCCAATTCATCCAAATTCTTTTCCAGAGTTTTTGTGGCCGTTCCAAGGGCACCAATTAGAATTAGTACGACCTTCACCTTCCACCTTTTTCTCTGTTCTCTAGCAAGGTCCAAGTATTTGTCTATCTTTTCGCTTTCTTTCATTTTCAATCGGTGGTCGGCCGGGATGACAAAATACACGAGATGACAGGTTATCTTCTTGTAAATCAATACTAGGTCTGGTCTCCTGATTAGGTAATCCGTCTCTACCTCGAAGTCTCAGAGAATTTTATGCGTCTCATTCCCCAGGACAGATTCATTGCTTAGTTATTATTTATTCATTGTTTATATCCTATCAATTATTTCAACTTTATAAAGTATTGTGCTAATTCTCTCTCTCTCTCTCTCTCTCTCTCTCTCTCTCTATATCTATATATATATATATATATATATATATATATGTGTGTGGGTGTGTGTGGTGTGTTTGTGTGCGTGTGCATGTATATGTACGTGTATGTATATCTATATTGAGGCGTGTGGGCTAGTGGTTAGAGTTGTGGAAAATGGACTCGTCAATTCGAGTTCAATTCCTAGACGAAGCTGTTGGCATTTCACATAGCGCTAATACCCTTGGGAAAGGTATGAATCCATATATTCTCCCTCCAGCTATGGGTTAAATAGTAGGGCATACTGGGCCCTTCAGCCTTGGGTAGGTAACCTATCTAGAGGGACAACTCTGAATTCAAAATTCCTGAGGTCGGTCGTTGATTGGGTTTGTGGCAACCCTTGATGCACTAATTCTTTCCTATCGACTGTGCCAAAAAGTGTGGATGGTCCAACACAAGCCTTCACCACTATAAACAAATCACTGCGTGGACGTTCATTTGTATGAACACTCATACATCGAAATCGACGGGAGAGTCCATCATCATGTATATCTGTATATGTCTGTGTGTGTGTAAATTTTGTATGCATGGCCTAAGTGGCATGAAGTCAGTATCAACGAGAGAACGAGGGAATCTATCCCCTTTATACTAGCGCTATACCAAGGAAATTGTTTTTACCGTCTGATGTAGAGCGCCACACCAACCATCAGCACCTCCACTACTACTACATAATGTTGTAATTGTATTAAGATTATACTTATCGACGCATATTCTCAAGATATTTTACGTCATCTTTGCAAATTCATTGAAATATGTTATCATTGATTTATACGAGTCATGTCTCCAAAATATGGGAATACGTCTCTGGATGGACGCACCTTTATTAAGGAAACATAATTGATGTTATAACTTCAATCTTTAACAGTTCATATATTCTTGGAATCATCTCGAAAGTCCTTAGTCATGTTTCTTTTCGCACTTTTGCAATTACCCCTGCAATTCTCTCCCGGAGTTCTTACGGATTATTTGGCTTCGTAACCTGGAAGCGCTAGTTTACCATAATCGACGACCAGAAATCACACGGTGTGAGATCTGTAGAACGTGCTGCTTATACCAATGGGTCACCTCCTGTGAAAACTATTTCCTTCCAAATTACCCGTTATGGAAGTAAATTCAGAGTAGGGTGGATCAACAGCCAAATGTAGTAATCCAGTATACAGTATGTGAATTAACTAGTGGACTCTCACTCTTTCTCTCTCGTGGCACAAGGTCATGACTCTTGATGGAAAAGTTATCAGAAAAGTATAGTGGATATTAGATAGTCAACTTATCACTCTATTCCTAATATATATATATATATATATATATTATATATATATATATTTGGAGGATATGTGCTTAATTGAAGTCGTACGTAATTTTGAAAATTAATTAGTTAAAAATTAATGAATTTAGGCGGGCATATATGTTCAAATGTAAAGCTAAACGAATCGAGAAAATGTCAATACCTGAATGTACATTTCGACCTTGCTGATGAAACCTAATAGGTCGAAATGTACATTCAGGGATTGACATTTTCTAGATTCGTTTAGCCTTACATTTGAATATATATGCCTGCCTAAATTCATTAATTATTAACTAATTAATTTTCAAAATAAGGTATGACTTCAATTAAGCACATATCCTCCAAAAATTGTCGACTTAAAGCCATATAAAAAATAAACTCATTTGTTTGTTTACTTAACTTCATATACATACACACACACACACACACACACACACACACATATATATATATATAATATATATAACCTACTCAAGTTTTACCATAAATTAATCGATATATTAATTAATACAGGCAATGGCAGAAGACTCAATATTACAATATTTATCATATATATATATATATATATATATATATATATATATTATACTAAGGCTGAGTTAATCAACTTTTGCTTCCTAAAGACTTTTTTCCTATTTAGTTCAATGACACGAAAATTATTCCTTACTTTTAGGATTAAATCATGTTTGAAAAAATTCAGTTTTAATTGGTTCTAATTAGTCGTAATTTGCAATTAATTCAAAAACCGACCAATCTCTTACTTTACTCTGTGTCTATCTCTGTCTTCCCCTCTTGACTACCTCCTCGTTATATAATGTTAGTTTCTCTAAAGTGGAGAGAGAGAGAGAGAGAGAGAGAGAGAGAGAGAGAGAGAGAGAGAGACGGGAGAATTTGAAATGTCTTTCTATTTTAAATTTCACAAACAGCAACCCGTAGCTTAAATGAGGTCAACCATTTCCTTTCTTAGAAAGCTATCAAAATGATTTTAAGGATTCGTCCGGCCGTATTTGTTTCTTCTAAAATGTTCTTTGCTTTGCTAACACCCTTTTCACTAATCTCAATAATCTACCAAAAGCTGAATGGGTGACCCAATGGGCCACGTTTTGTCTAGTATTTATATACTGAGCTCATGTGACATTACTAGGGGTCCACACAATAAATACTGAATAGCGGTCTTGTGAGGTTTAATAAAAATAAATAAAAATAAAATAAATTAAGTAACAATATTCCAGGGGGCATCAGCTAGAAACAGTCCTCTGGGGATGCACAGAAAAAGAAGAGAGAAAAACAAACAATTACTAGCGCCAAAAATGAATTTGTTTCTCTTTAACACCAAGACTTGAGCGGGTGCACACCTATTGACAACCATGTTCTCTTGTTGAGCTGATTTCTCTTCAGATTTTCGACAGGGGGTTGCTCTTCTGTGTTGATTTGGGTTGTTATTTCTTCCTGTTTAAATTAACTCATCAACAAGAGATGGTTGCTTTTTTTTTCCATAAAGCTTTATTAAACAACTCAGCCCAGGATTCGACCGCCACAGAGGAGAAGCGACTCACAGTGCGAGCGACTTTCAAGTCTCCGCGTCCTTATTGAAGTAAGTCAGTTAGACAGTCAACAATTGGTTTCAGCAATGTGACTGGCCAAGCCTAACCATGCAGTTACTAGTTGTATTTGATGTGTGCCGGCTGCATCCCTGCATCCGACTCCACAACAAATACGTTTATTTATCTGAAATCGGTACAGAAGATGCAACGGACACACACCTGGGCACAAGGCCCGAAGTTTTATTTTTGGGGGAACGGGGTACAAAACTGGTCATGCTTCTATATCTTTTAGTTTCTGTCTTAGCTAGTCTCTCTCGCCGACCGATCCATACAAAAACAAGCACTGTCATCCATCTTCTTACACTACCGCTTCCACCAAAATCCGCTGTCGCTCCATGCGTGACGCCCTACTTACACCCAATGATAAAAATAAATGCCTATTTAAAATTTATTTACAATTCTAATGCTTATTAAGAGGGGATTGGAGGGGGCAAAAAACACAAAAGTCCCCAACGAAAAAACAAGAAACAGAAAAAAAGAGGCCATTTTGGTTACCCCCTTTCCTCGTCTATTGTACTGGGACCGCCGACTGTCTTCCGGAAGACCGAAAGCAAGCCGATCAGTTCCCCTAAGCAGGGAATGGGTGTCCTTAATATGGTCAAGGGGAAGAAATGAAGGGATAATGATTGGAGGGTTTTGGGATGGATTTAATCGAAACTGCTGACTCTCCAGGAACAAAATACTAAAGGTTTTAGGGGTGTGACAAGAAAATTGTTGGGCTTAGGGGGTCCTGGATTTGTCCTAATTGAAAAAAACTGGGACATGTTCCATTCGTTCACCTAACTAGGCAGCCTAAAAGAAATCTTAGAGCCGGGCTCGTAGCTTGCTTTTCTAATTAGACATTATTAGTCTAAGGGGAGGTATCGGTACCGCTTACGGGCCGTAGTGACCATGGGAGCTTGGAAAGGTAGACTCAAGTCCTGCCCCCACTCTCTCACACAAGCTTGCTGCACGCACCCACCTTTTGCAGAATGTCATGAAAGGAAGCTTCCTTTTGTCGCATCTAATCTTCACTCTAAGCTGATGCTTAAAGAAGATGATCAAATCCCGACAGGAAAAAAGCCTCCTCTCATGCAATTCCCTCAGTCGTGTGACCCAAATCACCATTCGAGCCACGGCTAGTTCGCGAAAAACACCTTTCGTCTTTCACCGGAATACGGAGGACTGACATTGTCTACGACGTAACCCACGTCGAGTTGGACCAGCCGATCGGGTACGATGCGAGCAGTGACCTCGTTCACGTATCCCCAAAGCGGACGAACTTTTGGACAGTGAAAGAAGGCGTGCTCAGCCGTTTTCTTCCCCACTGTCGCAAACGTTCACAAAAGGGCATTGCTGCCATATTCGCCTTGTAGAGTACGCTTGCGAGGGGCAACGCATTTCGAGCGAGTCGCCAGGTTAAGGGAAAACTCAGAGTTGTTGAAAAACGCAGAACCTGGCGCCCAATTCCAATGGGAGCGGACCTCCCCCAACGACGAGCCGAACCGTTCTACCAGTGGATCCGTACCGGCGCCCTCACTATCGCCCTATATAGTGCCCTTCGAGGCCATGAGATGTCGCTGGACACAGGGAGCTGCGAAGTGCATGACGGCTTCAGCAAAAACTGCGCTTCCTCGAGAGGCCTACGACGGGCCTCAGCCTTAGGGGACTGCCGTAATTTTGGGAAGGCGGCCAAATTGTCGGCAGCCACAACAGTTCCAACATCTCGATTTAAGAATGACAGTCTCTCGGCGGCTCGGTGAGCCGTCAAGTCTGGCATCCCCAAACTCCTCCTTAAAGGTCGCTTAACCCTGCCAGGACATTCCGGCCTTCGCTCCACAAAAGCGAGAATAGGGACCGTCAAGCGCCAATAACCGAGCCGGGGCAGAGGAAGTACAGACCGGTAAAATCAGGGGGAAAATTACGTGGCGCACGCCTCCGCCCTGCCTTTAAGGAAAACCTCCTTTTCAGCCACAATGCACCAGTGCTTCACCTTTGTCTGTACTTCCGACCAATTCTTCTCTACTGAAGGCTGCCCAAACCAAATCCGAGGATCTTGATTGGACCATCCTTCCAGCTGAAGGCCCTGGCAGAGGAGCGCCACCTCTCCAGATTCCCCGCCACCCCTTCGCTCTTTTCAAATTGATCTTTGCCCAGTCAACAGCTCATACCTTGTAAGCGCCCTCTTACCGCAAACTATGTCCTCGACCCGACCACGACGGTGACGTCATCGGCGTACGCGGATACCGTGGCACTAACGGGGCCAGGAACAACGCGCCAGGACCGGACTTGCCGACTCCTAAGCCTACGAGCAGGGGCTTCCCAAAGCGAGGACATAGTAGGAGACAAGGGGCAACCCTGTCGGACGATGGATCCTCGAGAAGAGGCTGACGAGCGCCCATTCCCTGTACCACTGCCGTAGGGGATCGATATAGGATACTAATCCATCTGCGGAATTTCCGGTTTGAATCCGGCAGTCTCCAAAACAGTGGCCAAGAACCGATGGTCTACCCTGTCAAATGCCTTGGACTGATCCAAAATTGATCAGCGCGGCTTTCTCGTCGTCTTTAACCCCTCTAGGATCGTGCGAATCAAGTGCAGGTTGTCTTGGATTGATCTTCCCTTCACAGCGTAGTTCTGCTCCGGTCCAATCAGATCCCAATGACAAGCTGCAAACGATTTTGCAAGGACCCGGCCAAATCTTTAACTCTGTGTTTAGTAGAGTTATGGGCCTGTAATCGTCTAAACCCTCCCAAACATTCCTGCCACCTTTCTTCAGTAATGTGATCACACCTTGGTACAGCGTCGGGATCCCTCCCCGCTCGAACCAATTTGTTGAACAC
The DNA here is from genome assembly GCA_023376005.1 of Doryteuthis pealeii. NCBI lineage: Eukaryota > Metazoa > Mollusca > Cephalopoda > Myopsida > Loliginidae > Doryteuthis > Doryteuthis pealeii. The sequence continues at coordinate 41,305,603 of CM042159.1, read as the reverse complement.
ATCCGTCAGAATAGGGACAAAAATGTGCGACATCCTTCAAGTTACACTTCATAGGGCAAACCATCCAATCCTGGCGCTTTGTTGAGGCCGACCTGCTTCAACGCGTCACGGACTTCGCAATCCGTCACTCTCCCTCACAGCTAGCTTGCTTCCGCCTCCTCAAGGCGGGGAAGTCGGCTAATAGCTGTGGAACTCCTGCACCGGGAGGTTCGGCAACGGGCAAGCGTGCCTGAAAATGAGCCCGAAAAAGGATTCACGAATTTCACGAGTCGACCGAAGGCTGTGCCCCCGGGGTTCAACACTGCTGAATATATCGATCAGCGAACTTCGCAACTCTTCCTTTACGCATTTCTGCGTCGAGATTCACCGCTTCGTTGGACACTCTATTTAGCCTAGTTCTAACTATGAATCCCTGATAACGCTCGCTACTCAAGCGCTCAGGTCCCGTCTAGCTAGATCATGGCTAGGGGATCCCCCCATCCACCGCCCGGGAAACTCTTTCTCTTAATGGCCTTCTCCTTCGATGCCTTTATCTAAGACGAGCCGTTGGCAATATTTGATGGAGAAGTCCTTAATCCTACGCTTAAGGGTACCCACCACCTATTCCCGATAACCGCCCCCACTAACGCCCCTGAAGAAGTAATGCCAACCGCTCCCGGAAGTCCAGTATCCCCAGTAAGGAGGTATTTGAACTTCCAGTAGGCAGGTCAGCCTAGGGCTATCACCTAACTGAGAGGACGAAGTAAGCAATTTATGGTCACTCTCATATAATCGTGGAAACAGGCACCTAACAAAATCAATGTCGGTTCTTCTAACTAACACTTCTGTCCAGAAGATGAAGTATGTCTATCTGAGCCAGGGGACGACGCTACTGAGCCCATGTCCAACTCCACACCTGGGTATCCGAGATGCAAACCCTGCTATTCCGTCGACTTTGATTCGCCGATTTCCGAAGTCGCCATTAGGTTCGTCTCAGGCTGGGCTTTCACCGGCGGCCCCCGACCCCAACATTCAGCTCCCTTCCCCGGTCTATCTTGTGGCGAATTTTTCAAGGACTCAGGGTGCG
>CM042159.1:41272399-41304437 GCA_023376005.1 Doryteuthis pealeii | reverse complement strand
TTTGGCCGTCCAAGGCACCAATTAGAATTAGTACGACCTTCACCTTCCACCTTTTTCACTGCTCTGGCAATGTCCAAGTATTTGTCTACTTTTCGCTTTCTTCATTTTCATCGTGGTCGTCGGGATGACAAAATACGAGAACGAGATGACAGCTTATCTTTCTTGTAAATCAATACTAGGTCTGTCTCTGATTAGGTATTCGTCTCTACCCAAGCTCAGAAGAATTTATGCGTCTCATTCCCCAGGACAGATTCATTGCTTAGTTATTATTTATTCATTGTTTAATCCTATCAATTATTTCAACTTTATAAAGTATTTGGCTAATTCTCTCTCCTCTCTCTCTCTCTCTCTCTCTCTATATATATATATATTATATATATATATATTATATATATATATATATGGGTGTGTGTGGGTGTTGTGTGCGTGTATATATACGTGTATGTATATCTATATGGAGCGCGTGGCTAGTGTTAGAGTTGTGGAAAAAATAGACTCGTCGTTTCGAGTTCAATTCCTAGACGAAGCTGTTGGCATTTCACATAGCGCTAATACCCTTGGAAAAGGTATGAATGCTATATTCTCCCTCCAGCTATGGCTTAAATAGTAGGGCAGACTGGGCCCTTCAGCCTTGGGTAGGTAACCAGTCTAGGAGAGGGATATCTCTCAATTCAAAATTTCTGAGGTCGGTCGTTGATTGGGTTTGTGGCAACCCTTGATGCACCAATTCTTTCCTATCGATTGTCCCAAAAAGTGTGGATGGTCCAACACAAGCCTTCACCACTATAAACAAATCACTGTGTGGACGTTCATTTGTATGAACACTCATACGTCGAAATCGACGGGAGAGTCCATCATCATGTATATCTGTATATGTCTGTGTGTGTGTAATTTTGTATGCATGGCCTAAGTGGCATGAAGTCAGTATCAACGAGAGAACGAGGAATCTATCCCCTTATATACTAGCGCTATACCAAGGAAATTGTTTTTACCGTCTGATGTAGAGCGCCACACCAACCATCAGCACCTACGTAATGTTGTAATTGTATTAAGATTATACTTATCGACGCATATTCTCAAGATATTACGTCATCTTTGCAAATTCATTGAAATATTTATCATTGATTTATACGAGTCATGTCTCCAAAATATGGGAATACGTCTCTGGGTGGACGCACCTTTATTAAGGAAACATAATTGATGTTATAACTTCAATCTTTAACAGTTCATATATTCTTGGAATCATCTCGAAAGTCCTTAGTCATGTTTCTTTTCGCACTTTTGCAATTACCCCTGCAATTCTTCCCCGGAGTTCTTACGGATTATTTGGCTTCGTAACCTGGAAGCGCTAGTTTACCATAATCGACGACCAGAAATCACACGGTGTGAGATCTGTAGAACGTGCTGCTTATACCAATGGTCACCTCCTGTGAAAACTATTTCCTTCCAAATTACCCGTTATGGAAAGTAAATTCAGAGTAGGTGGATCAACAGCCAAATGTAGTAATCCAGTATACAGTATGTGAATTAACTAGTGGACTCTCACTCTTTCTCTCTCGTGGCACAAGGTCATGACTCTTGATGGAAAAGTTATCAGAAAAGTATAGTGGATATTAGATAGTCAACTTATCACTCTATTCCTAAAATATATATATATATAATATATATATATATATATATATATATATATTGGAGGATATGTGCTTAATTGAAGTCGTACGTAATTTTGAAAATTAATTAGTTAAAAATTAATGAATTTAGGCGGCATATATGTTCAAATGTTAAGCTAAACGAATCGAGAAAATGTCAATACCTGAATGTACATTTCGACCTTGCTGATGAAACCTAATGTCGAAATGTACATTCAGGATTGACATTTTCTAGATTCGTTTAGCCTTACATTTGAATATATATGCCTGCCTAAATTCATTAATTATTAACTAATTAATTTTGAAAATAAGGTATGACTTCAATTAAGCACATATCCTCCAAAAATTGTCGACTTAAAGCCATATAAAAAATAAAAACTCATTGTTTGTTTACTTAACTTCATATACATACACACACACACACACACACACATATAATATATATATATTGTAATATATATAACCTACTCAAGTTTTACCATAAATTAATCGATATATTGATTAATGAGAGGCAATGGCAAACAATAATACAATATTTATCATATATATATATAATATATATATATATATATATATATAATATATATATATATATATTATACTAAGGCTGAGTTAATCAACTTTTGCTTCCTAAAAGCTTTTTCCTATTTAGTTCAATGACACGAAAATTATTCCTTACTTTTAGGATTAAATCATGTTTTAAAAAAAAATTCAGTTTTAATTGGTTCTAATTAGTTGTAATTTGCAATTAATTCAAAAACCGACCAATCTCTTACTTTACTCTGTGCCTATCTCTGTCTTCCCCTCTTGACTACCTCCTTTAATATAATGTTAGTTTCTCTAGAGAGAGAGAGAGAGAGAGAGAGAGAGAGAGAAGAGAGAGAGAGAGAGAGAGAGAGAAGAGAGAGAGAGAGAGAAAAGAGAGAGAGGAGAGAGAGACAGGAGAATTTGAAATGTATTCTATTTTAAATTTCACAAACAGCATCCCGTAGCTTAAATGAGGTCAAACATTTCCTTCTTAGAAAGCTATCAAAATGATTTTAAGTTTCGTCCGGCCGTATTTGTTTCTTCTAAAAATTCTTGCTTTGCTAACTCCCTTTTCACTAATCTCAATAATCTACCAAAAGCTGAATGAGTGACCCAATGGGTCACGTTTTGTCTAGTATTTATATATTGAGCTCATGTAACATTACTAGGGGTCCACACAATAAATACCGAATAGCGGTCTTGTGAGGTTTAATAAAAATAAATAAAAATAAAATAAATTAAGTAACAATATTCCAGGGGGTATCAGCTAGAAACAGTCCTCTGGGGATGCACAGAAAAAGAAGAGAGAAAAACAAACAATTACTAGCGCCAAAAACGAATTTGTTTCTCTTTAACACCAAGACGTGGGCGGGTGCACACCTATTGACAACCATGTTCTCTTGTTAAGCTGATTTCTCTTCAGATTTTCGACAGGGGGTTGCTCTTCTGTGTTGATTTGGGTTGTTATTTCTTCTTGTTTAAATTAACTCAACAAGACATGGTTGTTTTTTTTCATAAAGCTTTATTAAACAACTCAGCCCAGGATTCGACCGCCACAGAGGAGAACTGACTCACAGGGCGAGCGACTTTCGAGTCTCCTCACCCTGAATCCCTGCTCACATCTCAACTACTTCTCACTCATCTAATCGCACGTTTTTTAAGATTTGATTTGGTCTGTTTTGTTTTACGGCATATCAATCTCAGTGGGTCATTTAATGCCGATAAAGTTTTGATAAAAATCAATTCTTAATGGATAATACAATTTTTTTATAAATACATTTTTCTATTTAACCCATAGAGGGGACCCTAACAGGTACTACCACTCCGGGTCAGAGTGGACCAGGGAGCAATGGTGATGAAGGGGTGGTTTTTTAAGAGGTCAACTAAAATGGTTATTATCCGTCAATAACCGGCGAGGTAACTTTCCACTGGACCCCATTATTCAGAATCTAACGGACATTGATTCAAATATTCTTGCAACAGTTAAGTACATAATTCATAATCTGCCAATGAATTATGAAAAAATATTCGACTTCGGATAATTTTTGTCCTTGATAAATGTATCGAAACTCTGCGAGTAAGATTCCAGATGTTTAAATTTAACGATAATATCGAATGTGCTTCAAGTATCAACAGATTGCTATGTCTGTACGAGGCAGCATCTGTACAATTGCTAATGAGAGCGCCACAAAATCCCTATTAACCACAAACGAGAAAACATGTTAACCCTTGAGAGAAATAATCACGCTGTAAACAACAGCGAACAAACTGCGTTGAATGGATGACGTCCCATTTTTTTTGTTTTCTTCGAAGATTTCATTTTTGTCATGTCAATGCTCGACAAGAAAAATTAAAAAAGTGGTGTTAAAATGTGTGAAATAATAATAATAATAATAATAATAATAATAATAATAATAATAATAATGATATAATAAGATTAATTGGTTTCTAGTCACTTCAAGTCCATGCTACAGGTATTCAAAATAGATAAATTCCCGTAACTACACGCACGCAGACACATACGCACGCACACACACACACACACACACACACACACACACATAATAATTATATATAATAAACGCAGTTATATATATATATATATATATATATATATATATAATAATATATAATATATATAGCAACAGAGGTTGAAGGCTCTTTAGTAACTATCCGGAATTTCTGATGTTGTAACAAATGTTTTTTCGACAATAATATATATATAATCAACCTTAATAATAATAATAATAATAATAATAATAATAATAATAATAATAATAATTGGTTTCTATATCACTTCAAGTCCATGTTACAGGAATTCAAAATAGATACATTCCGTAAGATACACGCACGCAGACACATACGCACGCACACATACACACACACACACATACAAACACACACACACACATATAATATATATAATTAGACGCAGTTTATATATTATATATAATATATATATATATATAGCAACAGAGGTTGAAGGCTCTTTAGTAACTATCCGGAATTTCTGATGTTGTAACAAATGTTTTTTCGACAATAATATATATATAATCAACCTTAATAATAATAATAATAATAATAATAATAATAATAATAATAATAATTGGTTTCTATATCACTTCAGGTCCATGTTACAGGTATTCAAAATAGATACATTCACGTAAGATACACACACAGATACATACACACACACACACACACACACACACACATATATATATATATATTCATATATTATACACAGTATATATATTAAATATATATATATATATATATATATATATAATATATATATATATATATAGCAACAGAGAATGGAGGTCTTTAGTAACTATCCGGAATTTCTGATGTTGTAGCAAATGTTTTTTCCACCATAATATATATGTAATCAACCTTTATAATAATAATAATAATAATAATAATAATAATAATAATAATATGTAAATGAAAATCGGTCATTTCGTGGTTATAGATCTATTTCTGCCTACATGTATCAGTGTATACTATGGGTAGAAATAGATCGATAACCGCAAAATGACAGATCTCCAAGCTTTTTCATTTACAAATTATATTGCTATGTTCAATAATATTGAACATTGAGCTCTCAACTTTGACCTGAACAACTCAAACATTCTGCTGTTTGAAGAAGGGTTCAACTTAGAATCATCCTAATACAAACTGACTTTGTGATCCACTAAGGATATATATATATATATATATATATATATATATATATATATAATATATATATATATATTATATATATATCCTTAGATGGGTTACAAAGTCAGCTGTACTGATGAGGGTGAAACCCCGAAACGCGCGTCTGCAGATTACTTTATATATATATATTATATATATATATATATATATATATATATATATATATATATATGATTGTAGACATGAGTTTCTCTCAACTATGGTTTCGGTGTTTAAGGTACACCTTCTTCATGAGAACTAAAAGTTATAGGTAGCTAATTTTTAGTTCTGAAGATGTACATTGAAGACCGAAACCGTGGTAGAGCGAAAAACGTTTCGGCAACTATAAATGGTCTTATTTTTACGATATATATGGAGTCATTTTGGAATTAACTACTGATGCTACTGCAAAGAAAAACGTGGTAGTAACATTTGATGTAATAATATATATATATATATATATATATATATAGAATAGATAGATAGATAGATAGATAAAAGGATATGAAAACACACAATGCTGTTAAAATGAAAATATTTTATATCATATTCATAGCTAATATTGAACAATATTTCGATTTATAAAAATCATCTTCAGAGCTTGTTTTTAATTCAGACTCATCGAGAGAGAAGCTGAAAATGATTCAAATTCAAAACGAAAAACATTGATGTTCCAAACAGCGTGCAAGTCATGCGATCGTTTCGTCATTAGCACATCCGCTACGCGTTTCTAAGCCAACGACATAATTGTATATCGTTAGTGTAACAGTTTTTGAAAGAAGAAGCTATATTTAAAATTCAAAAATAGACAAATTCTCTTTTTCAAACAGGAAGAGTTTTAAGCCGTTCATGGTCAGCCTGCAGCGGATTTTTTCAGAAAGAAATATTTTTTCAACTATGTTATTTTATGTAAAAAATATGAATGGTGTAAGGGTTTATTGGGATAATGTGAAATTTAAATTTGTTAGGAATAATATGTCAGAAATAGTTATGTGAAGGGGATTTTATAATTTTTGAGTACAAGTGTCGCTAAATAAGGATATATATTAAAAAAGCCTTGTCTTTTGGGGATGGTTTGATGTGTGAGAATAACTCAAGATTCCATAATTCTACGTAATGTTCTGTTGTGTATGTGAGTTAATATTTTGGCACCTTTAAAATTAAAGGTATAGTTTGTGTCTATAATGTATTTAGCTAGGGCGTTGTTTACAAAACTTTGTTTAATATGATATATATGTTAACAATTGATTACATTTGTTCAAATGGTAGTTTCTCCTCACTACTCATCTCGTTAGCATATATATATATATATATATATATATATATATATATATATATATATATATATATATATATATATAAAGTTTTTTTAATAGTATCTTTGAAGCATTGTGTGTATGTGTAATATAAAGATTTTTGAAGGCAATTTACAATGCAATATGTGTTGAAAATATTTATTTAACTTTTCTTTTTTTTTTAAATTCTAAATACACCTAGTACTTTCAATAACTCTGATGATGGAATTTAATTTTCCGAAAATATTTAGGAAAAAAAAAAAGAAAAGTTAAATAGATATAATTTTCAACACATATTGCATTGTAAATTGCCTTCAAAAATCTTTATATTACACATACACACAATGCTTCAAAGATACTATTAAAAAAACAAACCTTTATTTCACTATGCCGGAGCGAGGCTATATTTATAGTAAAAATTAAAAGAATTTCGAACAATCTCCACGAGCACAGGAGCAGTCGAGCCGAATTAACATCACGGAAATAGTCGATTTAACATCACGGAAGTAACCGAAAAAGAAAAAGAAATTCAAATATACGGCGTTCCTCAACTTCTTAAAACAACAGATGATTACAATATCGCCGTGGGATAAGTACTATAAAAAAAAAACACCTAGTACTTTCAATAACTCTGATGATGGAATTTTATTTACCGAAAATATTTGGAATTAAAAAAAAGCAAAGTTAAATAAATATAATTTTCCACACATATTGCATTGTAAATTGCCTTCAAAAATCTTTATATTACACACACACACACACACACACACATATATATATATATATATATATATATATATGTGAAGAGAGGAAGTAAATCCGACGGTATGTAATATATCAAGAAAAATGAAAAAACACAGGTTTAAATGGGTTAAGTGGTGAGTTTATTGGCCGACGCTGCAGTGTTTCGATCTATTAAATAGATCATCTTCAGGGCATAAGATAAGAAATTATATATCACAGAATGATGAGAAAAAGTGAGTGGTAATCCTTCTTATTCAGTCTGTTTAAAAATTTTTCTGAAGTTTGAAAAAAGGAGACGGTTTTGAAATATGACATCAAATATTCTATTTTAAGGTGTGAGTATGTAGTGCTGTTAGTGTGTGTATTGAAGGAAACATTGTGCATTTTTTATATATATATATATATAAGGTCTTTTTTCTAAACCCCTAGCTATGTATTCTGTGAGAATAAAAACAAACAAAACAACAAAAAATACATAGATCTCTTTTTGAAGCATTAGATCCTTTTGTGCACATCCGAATGTTTATCTACAATCAACCCAATGGATATTTTCTAAAGAATTGCTGATACTTCAATTTAGATGCCGTTGATATTCGTATCAATCAACTGTTTTTACAAACATCTGTGTGTGTATTATCTATAATATTTCATAGGTTATTTTTCATGCATATTATTGAAGTGCAGTTACGCTTCGTCCGTACACACTGTAGTACTCCCTACAACAAAGAATAAACAACAATAGGAGTTATGTCTGTAGCTTTACTTGAATTAATGAATGAATCTGCATTACTCGGTCTCTAATGAAACCCTTAGAGAAAAGCGCGGTGGTCTACTGGTTAGAGTCGAAGGAAATGGACTCGTCAAACCGAGTTCAATTCCTGGACGAAGACAGTTCACATAGCGTTAACGCTTGGAAAAGGTATGAATCCAACTATTCTCCCTCCAGCTATGGGTAAATAGTAGGGAAGACTGGGCTCTTTTAACCCTGATTAGGCAACCAGTCTAGTAGAAGAAAAGTTTGAATTAAAACCTGGTCACTACTAGAATAGGCTCAGGCCTACTTAGTGATATTTTTCAATCGAAAAAAAAAGCGACCCCCCCAAAAAAAAACAAAAAAAACACCAGAAGCATTAGATGGAAACATCGATATTGCATACTGTCTTGAACAAATCTTAGAAACGTTGGCTGGCTGGTTGATTGTTTTTAACCGCATATCAACCCGTCTGGGGTCATATCATGCCTAGCGGTTAGGAAGTAATATATGTGTATCTATGTTTACACTTTTGTAGTAAGTGGTTTTAACAATGTGTTAGTATCATGTTGTATGGTATTGATTAGGTTCATGTCTATATTCTATGGTATGATTTTATTTCCTTCAAAAAGGACAGAATGCTTCCTATGTTGACTTTTTCAAATAGATATTTCATATTGTTTGCATAAAAATAATTAAAATATTAAAAACAGCAGATAAAGCAGGTTTACAACCTCGTAACCTCTATCACACAACCTATTCAAGTAAGATGAATTAGACATGCTGCAAATTGCTGGAGAATCAAGGACGAATTAATAAGTGACAGTTTTTTGGACACACCAATGTATGTATTTACCTAAACCCTCCGAACGTACAGGGTGCGATATCAGGTCAATTCCTTAAGCGAAGTTTAACAGGTTTGAATACAGAATTTTCTTTTTGCCTAGACTGGTTGCCTAACTAGGGTTAAAATGCGCAGACTGCTCTACGCTTTACCCATAGCTGGAGGGAGATTAGTTGGATGTATATAAGGGGCCGGGTTAGCTCAATCGGTAGAGCGTTCGGCTAGAAACCACAAGGTTCCTAATTCGATACCGGTCCTCGCCAACTCAGCATATGAGTAGCACAGGGATCTGTGCGGTAAAGTAAGGAGCGGATGGTAGGTGTGGCGCTCCACCTCAGACGCCAAAACAATCTCCTTGGTCTAGCGCTATTGAAAAGGGGATAGACTCCCTCGATACCGACTTTAGGCCAGCCCGACGACTTTTTTACTTTACGACTATATCTTTCCCAATGGTATTAGTTCTATGTGAAATGCAAATAGCGTCATCCAAGATTTGAACTCGTCTCGCCGTGTCCATTTCCTACGACGGTAACCATTATACCATGTACCACCAATGTAGATTGACTGATAAAACCTACTTCAACCAGTTTAGTGTGGATTCAAAGAGAAATCGGATACAAAGAAAGAAGTAAATGAAAATAAATAAAATGTTGAAAAAAAACCCATTAAAAATTGAATAAAAAAATGAAAAAAATATAGAATAAAATTATAAATATATAAATAAAAACAAAAAGAAAGAAATAAGATAGCAAAAATAAATAAAGAAATTAAAACAAAACAATAAAAAGATAAAATAAAGAATAAAAGAAATTAAATAAAAATTGAAATGAAAAAAATATAATAAATAAATCATCATACGGCTGCACGGATATCCATGAATCTTTCTCACCACCTTCTCAATCAGTCATCGATCCGGTAAAGTCTTCTTTAAAGCATCTAGTGTCGGTGCAAACCTGATCGATGTTGATATTTGCTGGCGGACACATTAATAAGATCTGTTTGGATACTGGATGTCATGAGGGTGACATGCCAGGAGCGATGATCAGAATTTAGGACGGGTGGCGAGAGAGTGTCATAGGATTCCGTACTGTGATCCAACATGATGATGATGATGATGATGATGATGATTTCTACTCCATCGAATTATGTTCGTTTTTGATACACCATTTATTTTTTAATTTCTTTACTCAATGTTTATTGTTGTTTATTTTAGATAAAGTCTTTTTCACCATCCTTTTATGTTTTAATTCATCTTATTGTTGTTGTGATTTAGATCCCACTTTTTTTATATATTTTACTTGTCTTCGTAGTGTTTGTCATGATCAGCTTGACAATAGCTGTCATGTTAGCGAATGTTCGTTTGCCCTGATGAATGCCATGTCTTTCAGATCTGTCAGTCAATTTGATAGATCTCTAACTCTAGCACACCACCAGCCACGTCACCTTGACTGACAATTTCAAGGGAGCGATCTTTATTGTAGAATCTATTGTAGAAGCGATCCCCAGAGTTCTACGTTGCCTGCTTTATGGTGAATTTATAAGAGCCCTTTGAAGAACCCCCTCATAGCCTAGCTTATTTTTCATAGAGAGTCCTAGATTATTTGTACACTGCTGTTTAAAACATCGAGGTGATTACGGAGCCTGCTCCAGAGCGCTTCGGCCTCTGGAGTGGCTAGGTAATAAAATTAACAGCTTCGATCCCAGGGGGATATCCCCCCAGGTAATTCCTGCCCCCTTGATTTAAAGGGGCAGGGCTGGGTTTATTACCCAGCGCCTGAGGCGCCCATCTCGAGGGGGAATGCAGACGGGATCGGTGCATTTTTTGTGCCTACTACCCATACGCTTCGGTTTGTGGGTGGCCCCACGTTAATAGGGTCTCGTGCCTAACCCGTACAAGTGGGGTACGAGGTAAATATCCGGAGCCTGCCTCAGAGCGCTTCGGTCTCTGGGTTGGCTTAGTAAAATTAATTGAGTTGATCCCAGGGGGCTACATAAAAATGTCCTTGTGTCAGACAAATGCCTAAGACTGTAAAGATTACGGAACCATTACGCGAACCGTCTACCTCGATGTTTTAACACTTTGTTGTAAGTTACTCTTTAAGTGTATTGATGACAGGTACATTGAGCGTAGTGGCTAACCTGCTGGACTGGGAAATCATAGTAAGTGGGTTCGAACTCCAGTCGCGTTATTACGTTCACTTTCGGACTAATGCGCATTTGGGAAAGGTATGAACCCTCTCCAGCTAGGGGTTAGATAGTTTAATTACTGTTCTTCTAGAAGGATGCCATTAAATAATCCACGAAGGTTTATATGTCAAGAAACCAAACCACACGACATGAATTACTGCTGACCGTTTACGTTTGTTAGCTTGTACTAACTAATTTGGTTACCCGGAAGGCGTCACATACACAGGTGAACAAATACATCAATGCTTCTATACCCCCCCCCCATATATATATATATATATATATATATAGTCATCCACATACATGTGTTTCGACTTCTCAAGTCTCTTCAGTGTGGTTAGACATTTGTAAGCTACCTACAACCGGGATTGAAATCCGATCGGTTCAGTGTCAGCCAGGCACTTTAATCGCCAGGCTGTCATCACCTACTGAATGCAAAGGGGATTTTAACTGTTTTAATACGCACATCGCTTGGTATGTAAAAGCCACCATAGAGAGCTCCATCCTTTATATAGGAGAGCGACATGTATATATATATATATAATATATAATATAATATATATATATGTGTGTGTGTGTGGCGCGCGTGTGTGTGTGTGTGTGTGTGTGTCGATTACTTATTTATTATATATATATATATATATATATATATATATACGAGGGTGAGTAAAATAGTAATGCCATTTTATTTAGGACAGGTATAATTACCAACACAGGTACAAATATCATACATCAAAATAAAGCTGGTCCCTATTTCTCCACATAGTCACCGTTTCTCTCAATAGCAATGTTTTATCTTTGAATGAGAGCACGTATCCCAGTCCCGTATAATTCTCTTGAATGTTCTTCGAGACACTTCTTCACTACAGCTATTCCTTCTTCGTCACTGGAATATTGTTTGCCTCTCAAACTCTCTTTCATGGGGCCGAAGAGATTTAGTCTGAAGGCGCTAAATCTGGTGAGTATGGAGGACGCGGTAAAGTTTTCCACCTCTATGAGGCGTTTTTCTCCCTTGTCCTAATGCTTGTGTGTGGTCGAGCGTTGTGATTTAGAAGGAGGATATTGTCAGTCGGCTCGTTGGGCCTTATTTGTTGGATTCTTGTTCTGAGCCTCGTTAAGATCTCAATGTAGGGCTTAGTTTTATAAAAAAAAAATTTCACATGAAATAATGAAAATGGCATTACTTTTTGACCCCTCTTTGTATATGTTTGTGTATGTATGTTTTTTTAATGTTTTTATTTAATCACTCATAACTATCTTTCTTTCTTTCTTTCTTTCTTTGTTTTGTAGGTAAGAACAATCAATATATTGTGGATAGAAATGCTCGCATTCAAATTGTTTCACAGTAAGTTATCATATCATTTTTCTTTACTACGAATACAGGGTGTCCACAAAATCTTGAAACAGTTTTAAAATTGAACTTTTAATAACTCCCATTGTACAAATGATGAAAAAATTTTTTTAAATATATAAAAGTTCGACTCTTAAAGGTTTAATAATAATGTATTTTAATATTGATTTAACATTTTTTTTATTATTGCACTTCAAGATGAAAGCCATCTTTGTTGATACATTTTCAACCTGTTGCGGGATTTTATGGACACCCTGTACATCGTAATTCCATATGATATAGAATTAAAGCAAACCCAAATGAAACATGTATTAGTAGCTGACGAGATATCATGAATTTTCATGTATTCTTTTTATTTTTCAACATCCCTGATAAGTATCTTTTCATTTTTTTTACTGAAACATTTACAAACAGGGAAGTCATTCTTTTTTTTTATTTTACTTCTTGTAAGCTTTTCCCACCAGCTCTAACTGGTGGTTTTTCACTAAATTCCGAGGGACAGGAAGTCTCCTCGCGTCTACAGGTGCCTTATAAGTAGGCATTTATCCAACTGTTCCTCAACAGTTTGGATGTGACACAAGGTAAATTTTCTAGCGAAATCCAGCTTGTTTGGATTCAGAATTTTCCTTCTCCGAGAATAGTTGCCTAAACAAGGCTAAATAGCCAATTTAATCTACTATTTTTTTTATTCTTGTATTTACACAATAATTTAAAACAAAATAATATGTACAGCTATGAAAACAGTGAAATGAATTGTTTATTCGTACCATCACACGATGTAGAATATATATTTTTTGTTTGTTTTTTAATTGTAGGAAAAAGGTTTTTTTTGTGATAGACGCTATCATAAAATGGACGCAATCGTGGCCTATCACTTATCATAGTAGGGAGTGGGCTCGACTACCAATGTTCAAATCCTGAACAAGGCTATACTATAGCGTTAATGACCTTGGGAAAGTTATGAATCCAACTATTGCCCCTCCAGCTATGGGTAAATACTGTTAAATAGCACTTTCCTTTCCTTCTTCCCATCTCATAATACGCATCCTTGGCCAGTTGAAAAGGGCTTAAAGTAAGTAAGTCCTGAATTATGGAATCCTTTGGTAAGCGTATAAGTCCTATCCTGCCTATTGTTAAAGGTCCAGTGATTTAATCCTATGTCCGTCGTCCACGAAAGTCAAAATAGTTATGGCCAGTACTGTCGGTTTAAGTATTGTATCAGCAGCAGAGTACTGCCAGTGATTGGCCAAGAGAGATCTTGTCGAGTCTAAAAGTAAAAGCAGGCGTCTAGCACACACATTATATATAAAAAAATCAAGTTTGCAATGGCCGATATGATATAAAAGCAACTAAACATACACGAACGAAAAATATGATACCAGGCAACAAGTGCAAATTAACTTGTATGTAATTTAATGAAGCAAACAATTTGCAGATTTATATTTAAGATATGTGTATAAGTTCAAGTTATGTATTAGTTTGTGAGTCAATCTGAGTTTTGAAACAAAGTTTTACTTACCCCTTTTTTACACGATTTGTATGTATTGAGTTAAAGTATATATGGGCGTCTATTCTGCTATTTGTGTATCTGGACTGATCTCCTTTGTTCTTATAGTATGCTTTCATGGGACTACTCGGGAGTTCTTAATTTTTGTGTCCGTTGCTACTTTTATTAACGAACACAAGACTTGATATTTTTATACGTCTTTATTCAACACATGTGAAACCAACACGTATGGAGAATTGGCCTACAGGCGACAAACGCCATATTTGCATGTGTTCCGTTCAGTCACCAAACCAGAAAAGACTTTCTAACTAATTTTCTGTTCTCGCGATTGACTTGAGCCAATCAGAGACCAACTACAAGTTTAGTAAAATATTTAGTCCTGCCAACTTTCTTTAAGGTTTTTTTTTTACATGATTCAGAAATACCGTTATTTTCACTTTCTTTTCTACCGCACATTTATAATTGGCAACCTATCAGTTATGTAATGACATAATTTTTACACATTTTTGTTATGAATTTAATCTCCACACCTTTTACTATTTGTTTTTCCACAAACTGGTAAAACTGAAAATGTTAATGGATTTTAAAACAACAAAAACGTTTACCTTTGTGTGTGTGTATGTGTGTGTGTGTGTGTGTTTGTGTGTGTGTGTGTGGTGTGTGTGTGTGTGTGTGTGACATATCTAAAGCGCAATTTTTCTCTTCTTTTTCAAGGTTAAAAATTCAGAAGTTAAAACTCAATGTCTGTAGTATTTATCATTTTTTTTAACTCTTTAATCATGTTTAAAGTGATTATTATGAAAACTTAATACTTGTGTAAGGGAGTAAACCCCGAAACAAACCAGGAGCCGGTGTCCTAATGTGGTGTGATGCTGAAATCCAGTGCTACCATCAACTCCTGCGACACTATCGTTGCCAAACTGAATTGGTTCCTTACCTTTCCTTTGGATAACAGTGCAGTGTGGAGAGGGGGATTTGCTGCATGGGCAACAGCTCATCCTCCATATGACCCGCCTAGGCTATGTAGTTAAAAAATCACTTTGACACTACTCCATCGTTTTCATAGACGGAGGGCTGCCAACAACGATCAGTTATTAACAATAGTAGGGTAAACTGCACTCTTGGTTAGCAATCATCTAAGAGAAGGAAATATTTTGAAATTTAAAACTGTGATTGAACTGGTTAGGAATGAACTTCATTGGGCAATCCCTGGCCAATACATGAGTAGAAGCCCACGAGACCTAAATCAGTTAACTGGACGAATGATTGATGATATCATTAGTTTAATTTTTAATTGAAGAATTTTTCAGCGAGGAAATGAAGTTGATTAGTTGTGTCCATTTATTTCTTTAATACAATTTCGCTATCTCTGAATAAAAGAATAAGAAAAGTCTGACATTATATAGTCAATAAATTATTCAAATCAAATTGTAAAGAGGAAGTATTATTGTATTGGGCATCCTTCCGTCAGCTAAAGACGATGACGTAGTGTTCGTTTTTAACTGCATTGCGCGAGTGGCTGAACAGGCCAATCTTTGAAGGGCAATCTCTGGTGCAGTGGAATGCAAACAGAAACAGTGAAGCTGGAGTAGCTTCTGTCTCTCCTTCCTTCTTGGCTCTGTTCTGTGGTCGCTTCTTTCCTCTTTTATATGCATAAAAGACAAAAAGCAAAATAGAAGAGGTCTTTACATTATGGATAGGCCGCGCATTGCGAAACCGCAAACTAGCGACTTATTCTCAGTCCGGCATCCTCATTTACGACTGGTATGAGCTTCAAGGGTTGTTAGTGGAGTGTTTACTACCGGGAGAGTGGTCCTTACCTGAACCCTATACAATGACTCCACAAGGAGGGAAATCTTTTTCACATTAGATTACAGAGGCCCTACTAAGAAGCTCTGAAAATGAGGCACTTATTGTATTCAGAGTGTTGGAATTTTTGAGATAAAGAGCATTTGTGAGGCAGATTTCCAACTAATTTGTGATGCAAGCGTTATCATTTGACTTGATTTTTTATTCCTTGAATTGACATCTTTACAAAGTTAAGGTGCTTTAAAACTGCCCTTCTATTACTCACCATGGCTAGGTAGGGTGAGAAAGTTGAAGTATATGCTGAAAAATTTTTGTAAGTGAATCGAAAAGAAATGAGGTTTAATATGTATCTGCACTCGGAGTGTTTGAAATATTCGTGATTGAAATTACTAAAACCTTAATAGAAAACAAAACAACTGACTATTTAAACATAAAGGACCGGCATATACAAATTAATAGATTCTATACTAGGGGAATTGCTGAAATGTACAAAATGTTCTGGTGGCTTTATACAGATCGTACAGAATATACTCCGTGCAGTGATGTTGTGACCAGCTATATATGTTCATGATAGCAAATGAGACCTGCCACGAGCATACATTATATATATGTCATTCTCTTAGTGAAATAAATTGGGTGCCATATCTATATTTACTTAGCTGGTCTATATGCTAATGTCCAGCTAAAACGGAATGTGAACACTCTACAAAAAAAAAAATTATTTGTCATTTGCGATCTCTATATTGGAATTCGTAAAGAAAGCAAAATACTATTTTGTATCAATTGTTTGTTTATCAATAAATTGTATCACGACTAAGAAAGATTTTAAAAAAAGTCTCTGCTGTGAGCAATAAACAATAGTATAACTAATATATTAACATGATTCATGAAATTATTAAATTTAACAAACTGTACGATTGTGACTTTTTTTAGTGAGTGGACGTGTCTAAGCTCTCGTTAAGTAACAGATCGCAATTGAAAGATTCCGAATCATAATACGCTAGATTATGATAATTTGCCCTCTCCAGCCACCAGTTAGAGTAATGAATAGAATAAAACAATGGAAGTAAATAAAAAACAATGAAATAAAAATGAAATAGGCCTATGAAGTAGGAGCAGAGAGGAGTCTAGTTTTGACATAAGGAGCTAGGATGTTTAGGTAGTAGGCGATCACGACCTCGACTGTCCATAAAATCTGTCCACCTTGGATTCTCATTGCTCAAGTTTAGCAACTAAGGGGTAGACATACCTTACTCAGAGTGGTATGAGGCTGGATTCCGAGCTTTCCGGCCATACCTGTTACGATACTATTATTTTACATCATACCTATATATATAGACCGTGTGTTCGTACCCATACGTTATCGCAAACCTCCCGTATTTTCGGGCAGTATCCTTCGTACACAGTGTCACATAAAATTACGTAGCAACATCGTCTCGGACATAGCGTGATTGAATCTGTCAATAATACCTTAGATCATATGACCAATGGAATTGTTGTTATTCCTACAGATAATGAAAATCAGAGTGACAGTACCTCCACAAAAGAAAGAAAAACAAAACCAAAACAAATCTACGGATTCTTGTTAAAGTCTATTTGCCAAAGCAAAATGTACCTTCTATTAAACCATATTTGCTAATACCCTCGTTATACTTAGTAACCTTTTCTACCCCGTCTACTATACTTTTGAGGTTGTTCATATACAGATTATCCTGCTAAACCGTATTTGATATATCCACTCGTTAAAAGCATTTGATACTCGAAAGCCCGCAACCACAATCTCTGATAGAGTATTAAAATTAATATGATAAACTCTCTCTTTTCAAATAAATTTGTTTCGATTACTTTTTATTGGCTTTATTCTTAAGTTCTATTGTCAGTATCCCGTTTTTCACCATAACCGATTATCTCGAGTGTGATTTTCGTTGTTCTCTCGGTTCATACTCTCTCGTAATTAATTCCCTCACTGTGATCTCTTAGTCTGCTCGAGCTCATACCAAACAATTCTCATTCCATAACCAGCGTAAACTTATCAAAATAAAAGAATGTGTAAGTAAGTGTGAGATGTTGTCTTATTTGATTTATTTCAGTCAAATCATTTAATACATTGAAATAAATCTTACTTATTAACAATGTCTCTAGTGAAATCTGAGCTAGATTTACCTCCAAAACAGTCCTACATTGTTTTATAGTTTATGGGTGTTCATCATACAAGATTTATTAGTCACACTTTTTCAGACTTGAATCGTATCTCTCAGTCTATGGCTCACTAACTAAATAAAGAAAGAATTAATAATGCCGATCTCTCACTCATAAAACATTAGTAAATCTTTTTATAGTGTGATGTAATATTCCTACAATGTCAATCTTAAGAGGATTGTTCATAACCATCAATTTGACTACATTAACAAGTATCGTCACTTATCCTGAATAAGAATACAATCAGATAAAATAGTATTTCAGTGTCGAGACTCGTAGTTCGCGTATCAACATAAATAGGTGTGACATAACTTACTTTACGGGCTGCACCACGAAGCGCAAGAGATAATAGGATAGGACGTATCAAGGATGCTGATTCAAATCTTGAAAGCAGCAACCCCAAGCTGTGCAGATCTGGAATGCATGTTAAGGGAAGGACTCTTCCCATAAACATATGAAGCGTATATATGGTTGAGTGCCAATAAGCACTGTTCGGTGTGCAAGTGTGTTAAGTGAGGGTGTGAGAAGAAGAGTTACAGGAGGGTATTCAACGACGTCAAGTTTCAGACTCAGTCTAGAGTGTTTGTATGCTGTGACATGAATGATGGATGGGATGGATGATATGATACAGCAGTGACTATGTGGAGAAATAGCAGACAGTGTTAGACTGAGATCCGATGTGCCGGTGTCCATCAATCATCTCCTCATAGCTAGCTACCTTAGAATGCAGCAGCGCATGCTCTTTCGGATTCTCTGTCTTACATCGCGCACTTGATGACCACATACGTGGACGTGAGGATGAAGACAGAAGAAGGATGGGGGTGGTGGATGAATACCAGAAGCAATATCGTGTTCACTTCCAAGCTGCTAGAAGCTGAGCAATATCGTGATATATTGATTAAGATGACATGATAGAGTGATTAAAATCACTGACGTGATGCACTATAAGTGACGTTAATCACTTGTACGTATAATACACATGCAAACAAATGATGTCTATCGAGGTCTGCTGTCTCAGGCTCTCACAAGAAAATAGACTGCATTATCGATTGTGTTACTGCGCTAGGTTCTGGATTGCAGACTGTCGGCGAATCCCCACACTCCGGCTTTAATGGCAACAGTCGTGTGTGTGGTGTTAGTGTTGTATGTCAGTGCCGTTGATTTGGTGTAATTGTTGTTGCAGGCACAGATAGATGAAAGCATAGCGTTGGGAGTGAATCGAAAAAGAACTGATGGAAGAGATAATAGAGAATAAGAAATGAGAGAATTAGGTGTATGATGAGAATGAGAGATGAGACTGAGCATCTAGGGATATCGTACGTTAATCCATGCATTATTTGCTGATATCAAATCAAATCTATATGGAATAGATAATAGGGAGGTCATAGGATCTATTCATCTATTATGTACACATATGGTGAGTATAGTCCTTTTGACATGTTATCATATCTCAGAAAATGCCAACAACATACTTGGTAGGCTGCGAACCAGATAAAAAATAAATCTCAAGACAATCAAATTAACTCTGCTGCAGATTTGCTATAGAATTGCAATATATGATGAGAAGAACTTACCATATTTACCCTCGCTATGTACCTACTATGCACAGTTAGAGTAGTCTAATTAGATAACTATAGTCATAAGCTAAATAGTAATATTAGATATGTAGTAAGGATAGTATGAGTGAAATGACTTGTGGGAGACGGTGAAAGGAGAGAGAGATGAGAGAGTTAAAGATAAAAAGTGAAAGGTTAGTAATATGAATGTAGGCATCCTCACGTTACCTAAACGCGATCTATGACGACATGATATGATAGTAAATGCAATGATATGAATAGAAGAGAGGAAAGTAGTACAATTGAGGGTAGGAGTGAATAAGGTTAGGTAGGTTCGAGTTGGTTCGAGGGGTGTTTCTATTATTAACATCATCATAGGGATGTAAATGATTATAAGTCAAATCTGCGGGGGCAGGAATGTTTTCATGCAAAAAGCATAAAACTAAATTTAATTATAAACAGTTATAAAACATGACTAATTTTAACAGATATCACTATATATTAACTCTGTGTCGTCCCCGGTAGCAAGAAAAATGCTATTTCTCTTATTCATTCAATATTTTATTATATTTTTTTTCGGCATTCGACATTTTTCCAACATTATTGCAATCAGGAGAGAAAACAAATTAAATGAACGTAGCTTATGCAATCTTTTCAAAAATCGTGTTTATGCAAGACAAGAATTGAATGACAAGGTTTTATTGTTTCTCACTTGATATGACATTTACCTGCTTTTTCCAGTGTCTATTTCTTTTTTTTGAAAAACGCCATATTCATTTTCGATTTCTGTCAACAAAAGCGTTTCGGAACGTAAATCATTTTCATTCTCTAAATAATTTAGAATTATTATGTCAACAGTCTGTTTTCCTATTCAAATATTGCGTGCGAGAATATTTAAAACAATCATTTATCATTTCGTTTGGATTTTCTTCTCCTCTTCTTTTTTCTTCTTCTTCTTCTTCTTCTTCTTCTTCTTCTTTCTTCTTCTTCTTCTTCTTCTTCTTTTAACTTGCCCTTCTTCTTCTTCTTCTTCTTCTTCTTCTTCTTCTTCTTCTTCTTCTTCTTCTTCTTCTTTCAACTTGCCCTTCTTCTTCTTCTTCTTCTTCTTCTTCTTTCTTCTTCTTCTTCTTCTTCTTCTTCTTCTTCTTCTTGATTTCCTAATTCTTTTCTATCTTTCTTTCTTCTTCTTTTTTCTCTTTATTTATTTACCTTCTTTCACTCTTCTTCATTTCTCCTCTCTTCTTCTTCTTCTTCCTTCTTCTTCTTCTTCTTCTTCTTCTTCTCTTCTCTTCTTCTTCTTCTTCTTCTCCTCGCACCCTTTTTCTTCTTGGTTTCCTAATTCTTCGTTCTTTCTTTCTTTCTTTCTTTCTTTCTTTCTCTTTTCTTCTTCTTCTTCTTCTTCTTCTTCTTCTTTCTTTCTTCTTCTTCTTCTTTCATTCTTCTTCATCATTCCATTTCCTCATTTCACTTATTCTTTCTTTCTTTCTTTCTTTCTTTCTTTCTTTCATTCTTCTTCTTCCTCATTCCCCTTCCTCATTTCACTTCTTCTTCTTCTTCTTCTTCTTCTTCTTCTTCTTCTTCTTCTTCTTCTTCTTCTTCTTTCATTTTTCTTCTTCTTTTTCTGTTCTTCTTCTTTTTTTTCTTCTTCGTTTAATGAGGATTAGTTTTGCGGCTAAGATGTTTAAATTATTATCGGATTTTGTGATGATGGGTTTAGAGCAGTTGAAATATTAGAAAAACAACTTGAACACACAGCTTCATTGAAATGCTTCAATTCTTACACTTTTTGTGTTAAACACACCCAATAATTTGTTTATCATTTCATTTCGCCTTTATCTGTGGTTCACTTGGATTACATTTGATTTGCACTTGTTTTTCATTGAAATGAATTTTACTGACTTTATTGTCACGGAGTGTTTTACGCTGAATTATGAAATTTCTATTCCTATTTTTCGTCATTTCAGTTTGTTTCTTTATCTTCCTTTTACCTCATGTCAAATCATTTCCTTTTTCTTTTGTGTCATTTTTATATTTTCGTTCCTTCTTTCTTAAGATTTTTATTCGTTTTAATATGGCATTTTAAAAATTTGTATCTTATTTTATTTCTTATCTCTTTCTTTGTGTTATTTTTCATATTTTCTTTCTTTCTTTCTCTCTACTTTTATTGTTTTAATTGTTTCTTTGTGTTATTTATTTTATATTTTCTTTCTTTCTTCCTTTCTTTCATTGTGTTATTTTTTTGCAATTCTTTCTTTCTTTCTTTCTTTCTTTCATTCGTTCTTTCTTTCTGTGTTATTATTTCATTTCTTTCTTTCTTTCTTTCTTCTTCCTTCTTTGTGTTATTATTATTTTCTTCTTTCTTTCTTTCTTTCTTTCTTTCATTTGTTCTTTCTTTCATTGTGTTAGTGTTTTTGTCATTTCTTTCTTTCTTTCTTTCTTTCTTTCTTTCATTCGTTCTTTCTTTCTTTGTGTTATTGATATTTCATTTCTTTCTTTCTCTTCTTTCATCCTTCCTTTCATTTTGTTATTATCTTGTCATTTCTTTCTTTCTTTTCTCTTTCTTTCTTCCTTTCATTCTTTCATTCGTTCTTTTTTTCTTTGTGTTATTGTTATTTCATTTCTTTCTTTCTTTCTTTCTTTCTTTCTTTCTTTCATTCGTTCTTTTTTTCTTAGTGTTATTGTTATTTCATTTCTTTCTTTCTTTCTTTCTTTCTTTTTTTCTTTCTTTCTTTCTTCCATTCTTTCATTCGTTCTTTCTTTCTTTGTGTTATTGTTATGCAATTTCTTTATTTCTTTCTTAAGATTTTTCTTCGTTTTCATATGGCATTTTTAAAAAGATTATCTTTTTTTATTTATTTCATTTTCCTTCCTTACTTTCTAATTACTTTTTCTTTATCGGCTTGCGAAATTCTTTCATTCTTTTTTCTTTCACGCATCCATTGATTTATGGATTATGTTTCTTTCTTTCTTCTTTTATTCTTTCTTTCTTTCTTTTATTCTTTCTTCTATTGTTTCTTTCTTTCTTTCTTTCATTTTTCTTTTTCTTTTATATTCTTTCTTTCCTTCTTTCTTTCTTTCTTAGACGTTTTTTTTCTTTTTCCTTCCATCTACTTCTCTCTCACTTATTCTTCCTTTCATATTTTACGTGAAATTATGGAATATGTATACATATTTCTCTACATTTATTTGTTTCTCTCTTACTTCATGTCAAATTATTTCGTCTTTCTTTCTTTTTTTCCTTATTTCTTTCTTTCTTTCTGAGAATCTTTGTTCTTTTTCCTTCAATCTACTTTTCTCACACGTATTCTTTTTTTCATTTCTTACGTGAAATTATGGAATTTCTGTTTATATATTTCGACATTTCTATTTTTTTTGTTTCTCCCTTTCTTTTACTCTATGTCAAATTATTTTTTTCTCTCTTTTAATTTTATATTTTTATGATTTTTTAATTTCTTCCTGGAGCTTTTTATTCGTTTTTATATGGCACTTTTGTCAATTTTCCTTTTTCAATTTTCTTTCTTTTCTTTTTTCTTTCTTCTTTTCTAAACATTTTTTTCTTAAGCAACTTCTAACTTTCTTTCGTTTTCATTCACGTATCCATTCATTCTGTTTTTTTTCCTTTTTTCTTTTCTTTCTATTCTTTTCTTTCTTTTTGTCGTTTTTTTGTTTTTTTTGTTTTTCTTTCCATTTATTCCCCTTCCACGTCTTCTTTCCTTCATTGACGTTAACGAGGTATATGTTATCAACATCTTTCCTTCTGTTTTCTTTTTTTCTTTACTCATTTCTTTTGTCTTTCTTGCCCATGTAATTTCTATCTTATAATTCTTCTTATTTACCTTCTTTCTCTCTTTCCCCTTTCTCTCTTTCCTTCTTTCTCTTTCCTTCTTTCTCTCTTTCCTTCCTTCCTTCTTTCTTTCTTACTTTTTCTTCCTTTCCTTTTATCTCTCACGTCCATGTAATTTCTTTCTTTCTAGTAGTAGTAGTAGTAGTGGTAGTAGTATGAGGTTTTCCCACCTGCCGTAGCTGGTGCTTCATTGCAGGCTAAGTGACAGTAAGTCGCCTCAGGTCTCTAATTGTGGCACGACTTTTACCTTTTATGTACCAAAGTTTTTTTTCCGTCCTCTGGCAAGGTCCAAGTATTATAATTGTTTCTATTGTTCTTACCTTCTTTCTTTTTCGTTTTACTGCTTCCTTTTTCCAAATTTGCATAGATATGTTTTCAATTACATTTCATCTATTTTCTTGTCTTCCCCTTCGTTGATACTATACCCCAACATTTTTGTTTTATTTGCAAAGCCTTTTTGGTTTAACGGCATATCAAAATTAACGGTTTATTCTAAGCCAAAGTCATACTGGCAGAACAGTAGTGATACAATTTACCCTTGCTGAAAAAAAATGAGGGGATTCACACCTTTCCAAAGAGTATCGGTCTGAAAGTGAACGTTACAGCGCGATTAGAGTTCGAACTCGCGTACTACGATGTCACAATCCATCACGTTAGTCACTACACCACAGGGAGTGGCTCACTCGCACCTTTTTGTCTTAGGCAATATCTTCATTCACGTTTCTGACATCAGAACAAAGAGATCAATATCACGGAATCAATATCGTCTTGTGACAATCAATATGATTATCATTGGCGAATAGTGTCAGATATATTGATTAAAATGTTAATCATCAATAATTTTACGTATAAACCGTGATCTATTAAGCACCAGATCTTTTGATAGAAAGAACAGATGTTCTTAGATAAACTGATGTCTGGGGATTTTGACACGTAAAGAAGAAGAAGAAAAGAAGAAAGAAGAAGAAGAAAAAGAAGAAGGCGATAAATGAGAAGAAGAAGAAGAAGAAGAAGAAGAAGAAGAAGAAGAAGAAGAAGAAGAAGAAGAATGAAATGAAATGAATGACGAAGAAAATGAATTAAGAATGAAATTAAAGAAGAATAATGAATTAATAATGAAGAAAGAAAAAAGAAGAAGAAGAAGAAGAAGAAGAAGAAAGAAGAGAAGAAGAAGAATGAATTAATAAATGAAAGGAAGAAGAAGAAGAATTAATGAATGAAGAATTAAAAAGAAGAAGAAAAGAATGAATTAATAAATGAAAGAAGAAGAGATGAATTAATAATGAAGAAGAAAGAAGAAGAATGAATTAAAATGAAAGAAAGAGAGAAGAAGAAGAAGAAGAAGAAGAAGAAGAAGAAGAAGAAGAAGAAGAAGAAGAAATTTATTAAAAAAGAAAGAAAAAAAGAAGAAAGAAGGAAGAAGAAGAATGAAAGAAGAAGAAGAAGAATTAAAAAGAAAGAAAGAAGGAGAATGGAAGAAGAAGAAGAGGAAAAAGGAGAAGAATCAATTTTAAAAAAAGAAAGAAGAAAGAGAAAGAAAAAGAAAAAAAGAAGAATAAAAAAGAACGAAAGAAAGAAGAAGGCGAATTAAAGAAAGAAGAAAGAAAGAAAAGAAGAATTAAAAAAAGAAAGAAAGAAGAAGAATTAAAAAAAGAAAGAAAGAAGAGAAAAGTGAATTAAAAAAAGGAAAGAAAAGAGAAGAATTAAAAAAGGAAAGAAGAAGAATTAAAGAAAGAAAGAAAGAAAAAAGAAGAATTAAAAAAGAAGAAGAAAGAAGAAGAATTTAAAAAAAGAGAGAAAGAAAAAGGATAAAAAGAAGAATTAAAGAAGAAAGAAAGAAAGAAGAAGAATTAAAGAAAGAAAGAAAATGTAGAATTAAAGAAAAAAAAAAGTAGAATTAAAGAAAGAAAGAAGACGAAAAATTAAAGAAAAGAAGAAGAAGAATTAAACAAATATAGTAGAAGAATTAAAAAAATAAAGAAGAAGGAGAAAGAGAAAGAAGAAGAAGAAGAAATAAAGAAAGAAGAAGAAGAATTAAAGAAAGAAGAAGAAGAATTAAAGAAATAAAGAAGAAGAATTTAAAAAAAATGGAAAGAAAGAAAGAAAGAAAGAAAGAAAAAAAGAAGAAGAAGACTTAAAGAAAGGAAGAAGAAGAAGAAGAAGAAGAAGAAGACTTAAAGAAAGAAGAAGAAGAAGAAGAAGAAGAAGAAGAAGAAGAAGAAGAAGAAGAAGAAGTGGACTTAAAGAAAAAAAGAAGAAGAAGAAGAATTAAAGAAAGAAAGATTATGAACAACAAGAAGAAGGAGGGATATTATTAGAAATATAGAGAAAGAGCAGAAAAAGCAATTTGCTTTCTGAGGAGTGCCTCCTTGGATTTTATTGCCCTTTAGCAGAGGGCAGGGGAAAAACAGATTCTGCTGGTGAGAAAATAGAAATTTGAGTAAATCTATGTGATCGCGTCAAATTTATAAACATATTCCAATATGTTTTAATATTATACCTGCTTGAAATAAATCATATTAAAAAGGCACATCTTCAAGAGAGAAAAATAGCAAAATTACACCATTTTGATCGAAACGGATTATAAGTTATATAATTATCGTATTTTAAAGACTGCAAAACAAATAATTTTGGAAATCAAATAATTAAAAAGAAGACAAATAATTCATGGAAAAAATATTCAAAATACAGCAAAAATTACATTAAGTTTTATTCATTTTTTCCGATTTTTGTTGAATTTTAAATTAGGTCAACATTTGTTATTATTATTTGGATTAGATATAAATACTTGGTAAGATATAACTATTTGCAAATTGTTTCTAGTAAAAAGGTTTAAGTACTCAGTTTTACGATATGATTTCTAATTGGGAGTCATATATATATATATATATATATATATATATATATATATATATATATTATAATAAGTCATCCACAGACACGTGTTTCGGTGTTTCACGCCTCTTCAGTGTGGCTAGTCACGACTATCCTTGGCTAGGGTCGATCTCAGACTGACCACATGGTAGTCCGATATTTTATTCCCCTTGCCCACTGACTGCTGATGCGGGGACTGGTGTTTTTAAGCTATATATTAAGTACATAGGAATGTTTATGTATTTTACGGTCACTGAGAGATCAAATTTCCGGAGAAATGATCATTGCTTATTTGCTTAGTAGTGAGAGTTAATTTAAATTACCAATTAGAGAGCTCATTACCAAATTTATGTGAGCATATATTAATAAGTCATCCACAGACACGTGTTTCGGCGTTTCACACCTCTTCAGTGTGGCTAGACACAACTATCCTTGGCTAGGGTCGAACTCAGACTGATCGCATGGTAGTCCCATATCTTATCCCCTCGCCCATCGACAGCTGTTGCGGGGACTGGTGTTTTAAAACTATATATTAAGTACTTTCATTTCTCAGTTATATTTCTTAACCTCATTGTCCCATATCCTTATCAATCTATCTCTCTCTCTCTCTCTCTCTCTCTCTTTCTCTCTCTCTCTCTCTCTCTATAATATATATATATATATATATTGTCACATATCATTATCAATCTCTCTCTCTCTCTCTCTCTCTCTCTCTCTCTCTCTATATATATATATATATATATATATATATATATATATATATATATATATATAAGGATATGTGACAACGAGTTTAATAAATATAACTGAGAAATGAAAGGCAAATTGTTGAAATTAACAATTCTTCCATTATCTTTCTTTTATACGTTAAACTTGGTCAAATAATTGGCACATTCATTCGGTCAGGCGTAGAATACGCTGAATGTATCCCTTGGCGTGTGTATGATCCTCTTCCCCCAATGGAAACTCCTGGGTAAGACTCAAACCCACAGTGGTATTATATATTAGTCTTCCAGCTACGTGTACATTAGAAATATTTTTTAAAGATTATTTCTATATGATAGGAATACATGATAAGTTACAACAGCCAGACTCGAGTTGGAACTCGCTTTTTACGATGCTGCAGTTCATGCATCTTGACCTCTACGACACTTGCCTAACCAAGGTTAAAGAGCCCAGTCTACCCTGCTGTTTACCCATAGCTGGAGAGAGAACAGGTGGGTGCATACCTTAGCCAAGGTATTCCCTTTCTATGTGAAATGTAAATGGCCTCGTTTAGTATTTGAACTCTGTTTGACGAGTCCATTTCCCACGACTCTAGCCATTACACCACGCACTTTTCCGTGTTAGTCGCTTATTCTGAATGCAAATGTCATTAAAAATATAACGGTTTCTATTCGCTATCTCGTCAGCCTTAATTTTGTTGAAAATGAAACCGAAGCCATTCATAGAAAATTCTCAGATGACGTTTTCATTCGTTTTCAACTAATTTGCCACATTCATTTATTTATGGTGTCTTTTGTTCTTGTCTCCACAGAATAGAACTTCGTCTACTTTGCTGCTTCAGTAATTAGTCTTAATATAGTTGTTTAAGAATTGCTATAATTAGTGATTCTCTTTTTATTTGTACGTCTTGTTGCTTTACTTATATTTATATCAATAAGTATTTGCTTTGTTTTGTTTTACGGCATATCACCATAAGAGGGTTATTTAATGCTGATAAAGTTTTGAAATAAAGTCATTCTTAATAGATATTCAATTTTTTTTATAAATTAATTTTTCTATTTAACCCATAGATGGGACCCTAACAGGTACTACCACACCAGATCAGAGTGATTAAGTGGTGCTCCACATTCCCCAAATCTCCAGAACTGGAACCTCGCCATCAGATAGAGTTTAACGTCATTCCCAGGACATATAGACCCTCAGACACCACCCTCTAGCACCCATAAGATGAAAAGGGTTGCCATAAGGGCAATAGGGTTGAGACATTCGTATAGGTGCTAGTGCTTGACGTGACCAGCCGATTGATCGGAGGGGGCCTCTCCGACTGCCCGTCTGGCCTAAGTAAGGGTCTAAGTGGAGTGTTGCAGGTCATGGACTGCTCATCCTCCAAGACTCCATCCTTAAGCATCACGGGTCGCCACCCACGACCAACAGGTGACCCTATTTGGGGGAGTCTTACCCCTCTGCAGAAGTGCAGTCGTTGCATTCTAACGCCCCAGTCGACAGGGCATCGATAAGCATTGTTAGTCTTCATACCAGTAAAAGCTGATAGTCTTCACTAGTGTCAATGTGACTGTATCTTGTCCTCGTTATCCAGAAGTCTGTTCGGTTTCCTGGACGGTCTCAATCCTTCCTCTTTTTTCCAGTTCCCCCAACACGATCACATACTGTTTGCCGAACTTCTTTCCTTCTTCGTCAAACATTATGTGATTGTGTTTGCGTTGACTCAAAGCCATAGGATAGTGAGACAAATGAAACAGGTTAGTATATTTTGCATTAAGTTTTTAGTGTATTCTTCGAGTCCTTGAATTGTAACATCTACGCAACCTTCAATGCTGTGATTGATAAATTTACACCCACTTCAAATTAGCCCAGTTCGCTAATAAAAAAAACAAAAAAAAACAAGATCATATACATCATCTCCCAATCGTGTCACTTTCTTTTTTAATCTCTCGTATATCTATATCTCTTTATGGAATGTATATAAATAGTATTTGAATTCCATTTATATCTTTCTTGCTTTTTTTTTTTTTTTTTCATCTCTGATTTTTATTTCCTTATTCGGCAAACAGTATGTGATCGTGTTTGTGTTGACGCAAAGCCGCGGGACAATGCGACAATTGAAGCACGTTACTATATTTTTGCATTATGTGTTTTTTTTTTTCGTATTGAGTGTTTCTTCCAAACAATCATGACTTGTACCCATTATCGTCAGGTGATTGTCGAGGGCTGGGGAACTTGGGTTGACAAGGTGTAGAACGTTCTAGAAATTGTGAAAAAATAATAAAAAAATAAAAAAAGTTTATACTAAAATAAATTGACAGCAATGGCTTAAAGAAAATGAGAGGGGAGGTAGGCTGTAAACATCTTGAAAGACTTCCATTAGATGCGTTCTACAATGGAATATCCGTTGGTATCAGTTTGGCGTCCGGCAACATTTCCCTGCAAGTTGAACTGAATAATTCCTATTCACAATACATTTATCGACAGCTAAAAAGCACTTTCTACGTTTTAAGCTTTAGCAAATTGAACGCTTTCAAGATACAGTACGTATAAGCCGAGTCGAGTGGCCTGTTTTGTATTTTGTTTTCTTTTGTTGTTTTTTTTTGTAGCTAAATATTTCAGTGCTAAACATCAGCGTTAGGACCGGCTCTGGTGTAATGGTTATCGTCTTAGGAAATTGATACACCAACACGAGTTCAAATCCAGGTCGAGGCTGGTAGCATTTCACATATTCTCAGTTTAGAAATATCTCTCACAAAAAGAACTTCTCTCTATATGTCTATGCGAATTTTGTTTTGTTTTGTTCTTCATCGATTATTAAATTCTTCTCATCGAAATCCCGTATTTGTCGTCTTTCCTATCTCAATTATTATCATCATTGTGATAATGTGTTCCCATCTGTAAATACATCTCTTCTACAGGAATCTTGTAGTTATACCCTGGAAAACTGAATCTCAGATTCCGGGCAAATATAAATACAATTTGTGTCCAAGATTATCGGCCGTGTCATCATCAAGTTCATTTTAGAGTCCTATCCTTGAAACTCATTTTTGGGGGTACTTACCAATCTGCAAGGGATACAGTCACCGTATTCTAAGCTACCCACCCCCTCGACAAGGCTGTAACTGGATTAATATTACAGTAAGGGAGTTCAAGAATCAAGGACGAACTATAAATTCATCATCAGATTGAGTTTAGCATCATATCCAGGACATATTTTGGTATATATAAGATGTGCTGGAGCCCACCACTTAAATTTATAAACCTCTCCTGGCCGTGTGTATTCAATCAGCCAATCAACACGCTCGAATACGTGGTTGGTTAACTATCTAATTGCCGATCTTGAGAGGCATTCAGTTGCTCGTATTTGACACGGATGAAATGAACACAAGGATTTTGCTTGACACTAAGGAACACAAAGATTCTGTCTAACACTAAGGGACATAAATATTCTGCTTATCACTAAGGGCATAAGGATTCTGCTTAACACTAAGGGCATAAGGATTCTGCTTAACACTAAGCGGCATAAGGATTATGCTTAACACTAAGGGACATAAGGATTCTGCTTAACACTAAGGGCATAAGGATTCTGCTTAACACTAAGCGGCATAAGGATTATGCTTAACACTAAGGGACATAAGGATTATGCTTAACACTAAGGGCATAATGATTCTGCTTAGCACTAAGCGGCATAAGGATTATGCTTAACACTAAGGGACATAAGGATTATGCTTAACACTAAGCGGCATAAGGATTCTGCTTAACACTAAATGGCATAATGATTATGCTTAACACTAAGGAACACAAGGATTCTGCTTAACACTACGGAACACAAGGGATCTCCACTGTAAAATGCTCTCACCTGCAGCCTAAAAATGTCCACAGGAATCTTAACTATGATTTTGGGGATCATCTTACCCCTCAGCAGTAGATACAGACAGTGTATTCTACGCCTCATCACAGTAGGAGGTTTCGAAAAGCTTTACTATCAGATTCACTCCAGTGTCATACTCAGGATACTCATTTTTAGGGGTGGGCATATTTTACCCCTCTACAGGGGATACAGACACCACATTCTAAGTCCTACTGTAACTGTATTAATATTACAGTCAGGGCATTCGAGAAGCAAGGACGAACTCTAGCTTCATCATCAGATTCATTTTACTGTCATACCCAAGATACTCATTTTTAGGGGTGGGCATATTTTACCCCACTGCGGGGGATATAGACACCACATTCTAAGGACCACTCTAACTGTATTAATATTACAGTCAGGGCATTCGAGAAGCAAGGACGAACTCTAGCTTCATCATCAGATTCATTTTACTGTCATATCCAGATACTCATTTTAGGGTGGGCATATTTTACCCCTCTGCAGGGATACAGACGCCACATTCTAAGGACCATCTATAACTTTATTAATAATTACAGTCAGGGCATTCGAGAAGCAAGACGAACTCTAGCTTCATCATCAGATTCATTTAGTGTCATACCAAGATACTCATTTTAGGGGTGGGCATATTTTACCCCACTGCGGGGGATACAGACACCACATTCTAAGGACCACTATAACTGTATTAATATTACAGTCAGGGCATTCGAGAAGCAAGGACGAACTCTAGCTTCATCATCAGATTCATTTTAGTGTCATACCCCGGATACTCCCTTTTAGGGGTGGGTATATTTTACCCCACTGCGGGGAATACAGATACCACATTCTAAGTCCTACTGTAACTGTATTAATATTACAGTCAGGGCATTCGAGAAGCAAGGACGAACTCTAGCTTCATCATCAGATTCATTTTACTGTCATACCCAGGATACTCCCGTTTAGGGGAGGGCATATTTTACCCCACTGTGGGGGATACAGATACCACATTCTAAGGACCACTCTAACTGTATTAATATTACAGTCAGGGCATTCGAGAAGCAAGGACGAACTCTAGCTTCATCATCAGATTCATTTT
>CM042159.1:41234899-41267399 GCA_023376005.1 Doryteuthis pealeii | reverse complement strand
GTNTTTTTGTTTTTCTGTTGTGTTTGCAACTCTTTTTCTTTTGTGGGGTAGTGGGCTGGATTCCTCAACTTTTTTCTTTTTTGGGGGTCTAATTTCGTTAGGAGTTCTTTTCTCCTTTTCTGGGAGATGAAGACTCCCTGGTGTCCATTTTCTCCTTTTGGGAGATCTTGAGGGTCTTGTCCCCTTCTTTTGGTCCGGTGTTTTTCCGGGTGTTTTTCCGGGACAGGAGAGTCAGAAGTGACCGTGGCGTGAGGGTTTTTATCCCCTTCTTCACAACCATGGACCACCCCCCTCCTGTCGCTGTTGCTGGTTTGGTGTCTCGGCTCTTGGATGGTCATTGATTTCTTGACGGCCAGGGGTTTGTCAGCGGCGTTGTAGAAGGGTTTTCCTCTCCGGACAGTCCTGCTATGTTGGCTATGTGGCCCTGCTTTCCACATGTTCGGCATCGAGCTTCTTCCCTCGACCACAACCGAAATTGTATTATCCATAAAGATGATTGTGTCTGGATGGCTGAGAATCCCTCTTTGTTCGCGTCAGCTTCAACACGAAATCGGCGACCTGGATCCCCGATTTCCAAATAGGGATTCATGGATTCCAGGTCCCCGAATGTTCGAAAAAATGCCGCCAGATGTTTTGCGGCAGTTGAGGAGGGACCCCGTACACGGTCACCTTTGTTTGCCGACATCCCACTATTCCGGCTGTGTAGTCGGTAGTTTTTAAACACGATGTCGTGTTTGCTCGCCTCTCCGCCTCTTCCTTGGTGCAGCAGCAGCTCCCAGGTTGCGAAGCTCTTGATAGACATACTTTGCTGGGGTCTTAGTAGCAATCAGTATGCTATCAATTCTTCTCTCCTTATGCCTATCAACCTTTTGGTTGAGGCATTTGTAGACACCAGAGAGAGGACCTGAGATTATTCTTTGCAGATCTCCGGATTGGAGAAAAACGTTCCCTTCCGTGAACTTGCTGTAATCCAGTCTTTTCCTGGTGGTCCCGGAGTCTGTTGGTCGTTGGTGTCTCCATGTTGCTACTGCTGTCTTTGTGGTGTAGCAGAGCCATTAGGTTCAGAAGGGCACTCCTTTGTGATGAAGAATCGGAGAAGAGGTTGGGCCAATCATCCTCACCACGAGAATGGGAATGAAAATGGCCCCTCCTCGCCCTTCTGTAGTCTTGATGTTGAAGGTTCTGCCCGGGAGGGTTTGGTAAATGTCCCTTTTCCATGGGTTTGGTTCCTTCCTTGGCCCCTGCTGGGCCGGACTGTCTCTGTCCACGTTGACCGTTTTGTGGTTGGGTTGGCCCCTGGTGGGCCGGACGTATCCCCTTCCACAGTAGAATGGGTTGGCCCCTGGTGGGCCGGACGTAACCCCTTTTACTGTAGAGTGGGGTTGGCCCCTGGTGGCCGGACGTACCCCCTACTACCGACTGAACGGGGTTTGCCCTGGTGGGCTGGACGTAACCCCGTCCATCGTATCGGCCGCCGACACAGGGTGACTATCTGTCAGCCCTTGGAGAGTGTCCTACCTGGACCGGGCTCTCCCTCTGTGCTCCCCTTGGTGCCATCCGGATGGATGGGTCCATTCGGCTGAATGGGTCCTGTCTCCTGACCGTCTACTTCGATGATCACCAAGGCCGTGGGATCATCGGACCCGTCAGACCCGAAGTCTGACGCGTCCATCGAAACCGATACTCCTTAACAGGAGTCAACTTTTCCTCTAAACAGAGGCCAACAATTTTTCCCTTAACAGAGACCAACTAGAGTGCACTTTTTGGTAATTTTCTTCGTCTTCTTCTGGCTGGACTTGCTGTGGTCGTAGCTTAAGGAACAGGAAACACTCCTAACCATGCAGTTACTAGTTCTCTAATGAACCCATTATAACAGCTTAAATAATTACTGCCACTACTGCCAGGAAGAGTCCATTAAGCTGAGGAGGTGTTTGACTGTTCCACTGTCCAATAGTTAAAAATCTGTAACAGTCATTTCCAGACTGCAGGTTCAATCCTGGCTAAGGGTGAAAGTAACACAGAATAACAATTAACAGTATTCTACAGCCCTGAATCTCTGCTCACATCTCAACTAATTCTCATTCATCTAATCTCACGTTTTTTAAGAGGTCAAGTAAAAAGGTTATTATCCGTCAATAACCGGCGAGGTAACTTTCTACTGGACCCCATTATTCAGAATCTAACGGACATTGATTCCAATATTCTTGCAACAGTTAAGTACATAATTCATAATCTGCCAATGAATTATGAAAAAATATTCGACTTCGGATAATTTTTGTCCTTGATAAATGTATCGAAACTCTGCGAGTAAGATTCCAGATGTTTAAATTTAACGATAATATCGAATGTGCTTCAAGTATCAACAAGATTGGCTATGTCTGTACGAGGCAGCATCTGTACAATGTGCTAATGAGAGCGCCACAAATCCCTATTAACCACAAACGAGAAAACATGTTAACCTTGAGAGAAATAATCACGCTGTAAACAACAGCGAACAACTGCGTTGAATGGATGACGTCCATTTTTTTTTGTTTTCTTCGAAGAGTTGTCATTTTGTCATGTCAATGCTCGACAAGAAAAATTAAAAAAGTGTTAAAATGTGTGAATAATAATAATAATAATAATAATAATAATAATAATAATAATAATAATCAAGTCCATGCTACAGGTATTCAAAATAGATACATTCCCGTAACTACACGCACGCAGACACACGCGTGCGCACACGCACACGCACACACACACACACACGCACATATATATACATTCATATATTAAACACAGTTATATATATATATATATATATATAAAAAGCAATAATAATAATAATAATAATAATAATAAATAATAATTGGTTTCTATGTCAGTTCAAGTCCATATTACAGGTATTCAAAATAGATACATTCCCGTAAGATACACGCATGCAGACACAGACGCACATACACACGCACGCAGACACAGACGCACATACACACACACACACACACACACACACACATATATATATATGTATATATATATATATATATGTGTGTGTGTGTGTATTCATATATTAAACACAGTTTATATATATATATATATATTATATATATATATATATATATATATACCACAGAGGACGAAGGCTCTTTTAATAACTAGCCGGAATTTCTGATGTTGTAGCAAATGTTTTTTTCGACCATAATATATATGGAATCAACCTTAATAATAATAATAATAATAATAATAATAATAATAATATGTAAATGAAAAGCTTAGAAATAAGTTATTTTGCGGTTATAGATCTATTTCTACCTACATGTATCATTGTATACTATGGGTAGAAATAGATCGATAACCGCAAAATGACAGATCTCCAAGCTTTTTATTTACAAATTATATTGCTATGTTCAATAATATTGAACATTGAGCTCTCAACTTTGACCTGAACAACTCAAACATTCTGCTGTTTGAAGAAGGGTTCAACTTAAAATCATCCTAATACAAACTGACTTTGTGACCCATCTAAGTATATATATATATATATATAATAATATATATATATATATATATATATAGGATATCTACTGAGTCAGACGAACCTACTATTAGTTTCGCATAAAGCTCTTCAGGCTAAAATCTAAAAAGAGTCAGATTTTAGCCCTGAAGAGCTTTATGCGAAACTAATAGTAGGTTCGTCTGACTCAGTAGATATCCTTATTACTTGGCTCTACTTAGGTATCGAGCACTTTTTACAAATTAGCTTCTCCTAGCGTTTATATGAATATATATATATCTTATATACATATATATGCATATAAATTGGTTTTTCTTTTGGCCAAATACTATACCAATAGATTATTTTTTTGTTGGTACGAATATCTTGGTCTTTTCTTTTTTTTCAAAATTTTTTTCTTCCTGGTTGATGTTTGGTAAGTAATATTTTTTACAATCAAACTCTCTGCCGGGGTTTTTTCTCTCCGCAAGGATCTACCAACACGCTTGGTATATTATATATATATATATATATATATATATATTATATATATATATATGGTTATAGACAGTTTTCTCTCAACTACGGTTTCGGTGTTTAAGGTACACCTTCTTCAGGAGAACTAAAAGTTATAGGTAGCTAATTTTTAGTTCTGAATGTGTACATTGAAGACCGAAACCATGGTAGAGCGAAAAACGTTTCGGCAACTATAAATGGTCTATATTTTACGATATATATGGAGTCATTTTGGATTAACAACTGATGCTACTGCAAAGAAAATGTGGTAGTAACATTTTGATATATATATATATATATATATATATATATATATTATATAGAGAGAGAGAGAGAGAGAAGAGAGAGAGAGATAGATAAAAGGATATGAAAACACACAATGCTGTTAAAATGAAAATATTTTATATCATATCATAGCTAATATTGAACAATATTTCGATTTATAAAAATCATCTTCAGAGCTTGTTTTTAATCCAGACTCATCGAGAGAGAAGCAGAAAAGGATTCAAATTCAAAACGAAAAACATTGATGTTCCAAACAGCGTGCAAGTCATGCGATCGTTTCGTCATTAGCACATCCGCTACGCGTTTCTAAGCCAACGACATAATTGTATATCGTTAGTGTAACAGTTTTGAAAGAAGAAGATATATTTAAAATTCAAAAATAGACAAATTCTCTTTTCAAACAGGAAGAGTATAAAACCCTTCATGGTCAGCCTGCAGCGGATTTTTCAGAAAGGAAATATTTTTCAACTATTTATTTGTAAAAAAATATGAATGGTGTAAGGGTTTATTGGATAATGTGTAATTTAAATTGTTAGGAATTATATGTCAGAAATTGTTTATGTGAAGGGAGGATTTATGATTTTTGAGTACAAATGTCGCTAAATAAGGAGATATATTAAAAAAGCCTTGTCTTTGGGGATGGTTTGATGTGTGAGAATAACTCAAGATTCCATAATTCTACGTAATGTTCTTGTTGTTATGTGAGTTAATATTTTTGGCACCTTTAAAATCAAAGGTATAGTTTGTGTCTATAATGTATTTAGCTAGGGCGTTGTTTACAAAACTTTGTTTAATATGATATATATGTAAACAAATTGATTACGTTTGTTCAAATGGTAGTTTCTCCTCACTACTCATCTCGTTAGCATATATATATATATATATATATATATATATATATATATATTTAAATTTTTTTTTTTAATAGTATCTTTGAAGCATTGTGTGTATGTGTAATATCAAGATTTTTGAAGGCAATTTACAATGCAATATGTGTTGAAAATTATATCTATTTAACTTTTCTTTTTTTTTTTAATTCTAAATACACCTAGTACTTTCAATAACTCTGATGATGGAATTTTATTTTCCGAAAATATTTAGGAAAAAAAAAGAAAAGTTAAATGAATATAATTTTCAACACATTTCAACAATTCAATGTATTGTAAATTGCCTTCAAAAATCTTTATATTACACATACACACACTGCTTCAAAGATACTATAAAAAAATTTATTTCACCATGCCGGAGCAAGACTATATTTATCGTAAACATTAAAAGAATTTCGAACAATCTCCACGAGCACAGGAGCAGTCGAGCCGAATTAACATCACGGAAATAGTCGATTTAACATCAGGGAAGTAACCGAAAAAGAAAAAAAATGTCAAATATACGGCGTTCCTCAACTTCTTAAAACAACAGATGATTACAATATCGCCGTGGGATAAGTACTATAAAAAAAACATCAAGTATTTTCAATAACTCTGATGATGGAATTTTATTTTCCGAAAATATTTAGAATTAAAAAAAAAAGAAAAGTTAAAAAATATAATTTTCCACACATATTGCATTGTAAATTGCCTTCAAAAATCTTTATATTACACACACACACAACAACACACATATATAATATTATATTATATATGTGAAGAGAGGAAGTAAATCCGACGGTATGTAATATATCAAGAAAAATGAAAAAACACAGGTTTAAATGGGTTAAGTGGTGAGTTATTGGCCGACGCTGCAGTGTTTTGATCTATTAAATAGATCATCTTCAGGGCATAAGATAAGAAATTATATATCACAGAATGATGAGAAAAAGTGAGTGGTAATCCTTCTTATTCAGTCTGTTTAAAAATTTTTCTGAAGTTTGAAAAAAGGAGACGGTTTTGAAATATGACATCAAATATTCTATTTTAAGGTGTGAGTATGTAGTGCTGTTAGTGTGTGTATTGAAGGAAACATTGTGCATTTTATATATATATATATATATATATATATATATATATATATATATATATATATATATATATAAGGTCTTTTTTCTAAACCCCTAGCTATGTATTCTGTGAGAATAAAACAAAGAAAACAAAAAACAAAAAAACAACATAGATCTCTTTTTGAAGCATTAGATCCTTTTGTGCACATCCGAATGTTTATCTACAATCAACCCAATGGATATTTTCTAAAGAATTGCTGATACTTCAATTTAGATGCCGTTGATATTCGTATCAATCAACTGTTTTTCCAAACATCTGTGTGTGTATTATCTATAATATTTCATAGGTTATTTTTCATGCATATTATTGAAGTGCAGTTACGCTTCGTCTGTACGCACTGTAGTACTCCCTACAACAAAGAATAAACAACAATAGGAGTTATGTCTGTAGCTTTACTTGAATTAATGAATGAATCTGCATTACTTGGTCTCTAATGAAACCCTTAGAGAAAAGCACGGTGGTCTACTGGTTAGAGTCGAAGGAAATGGACTCGTCAAACCGAGTTCAATTCCTGGTCGAAGACACAGTTCACATAGCGCTAATACGCTTGGAAAAGGTATGAATCCAACTATTCTCCCTCCAGCTATGGGTAAATAGTAGGGAAGACTGGGCTCTTTTAACCATGGTTAGGCAACCAGTCTAGAAGAAAAAGTTTGAATTAAAACCTGGTCACTACTAGAATAGGCTCAGGCCTACTTAGTGATCTTTTTCAATTGAAAAAAAAAAAAACAACAGAAAAGTTAGATGGAAACATCGATATTGCATACTGTCTTGAACAAATCTTAGAAACGTTGGCTGGCTGGTTGATTGGTTTTAACCGCATATCAACCCGTCTGGGGTCATGTCATGCCTAGCGGTTAGGAAGTAATATATGTTGTGTATCTATGTTTACACTTTTGTAGTAAGTGGTTTTAACAATGTGTTAGTAGCATGTTGTATGGTATTGCTTAGCTTCATGTCTATATTCTATGATATAATTTTATTTCCTTAAAAAAGGACAAAATGCTTCCTATGTTGACTTTTTCAAATAGATCTTTCATGTTGTTTGCATAAAAATAATTAATATATAAGAAACAGCAGATAAAACAGCTTTACAGACTCTTAACCCCTATCACACAACATATTCAAGTAAGATGAATTAGACATGCTGGACATTGCTGGAGAATCAAGGACGAATTAATAAGTGACAGTCTTTTGGACACAACAATGTATGTATTTACCTAAACCCTCCGGACGTGCAGGGTGCGATATCAGGTCAATTCCTTAAGCGAAATTTAACAGGTTTGAATACGGAATTTTCTTTTTCCTGGAATGGTTGCCTAACTAAGGTTATAGTGCGCAGACCGCTCTACGCTTTACCCATAGCTGGAGGGAGATTAGTTGGATGTATATTAGGGGCTGGGTTAGCTCAATCGGTAGAGCGTTCGGCTAGAAACCACAAGGTCCTCGCCAACTCAGCGTATGAGTAGCACAGGGATCTGTGCGGTAAAGTAAGGATCGGATGGTAGGTGTGGCGCTCCACCTCAAACGCCAAAACAATTTCCTTGGTCTAGCGCTATTGAAAAGGGGACTTTAGGTCACCCCGATGACTTTTTTACTTTACGACTATATCTTTCCCAATGGTATTAGTTCTATGTGAAATTCAAATAGCGTCATCTAAGATTTGAACTCGTCTCCTCGTGTCCATTTCCTACGACGGTAACTATTATACCACGTGCCAACAATATAGATTGACTGATAAAACCTACTTCAACCAGTTTAGTGTGGATTCAAAGAGAGATCGGATACAAAGAAAGACGTAAATGAAAATAAATAAAATATTGAAAAAAAAAAAAAACATTAAAAAATGAATAAAAAAATGAAAAAAATATAGAATAAAATTATAAATATATAAATAAAAACAAAAAGAAAGAAATAAGATAGCAAAAATAAATAAATAAATTAAAACAAAAGAATAAAAAAATAAAATAAAGAATAAAATAAGAAATTAAATAAAAATTGAAATATCTTATTATAATGGAGATTGTGTGTTTTTCTGTCTGTAACCGAAACTATATTCCTACTCAAGTCAAAATTCCCTTAGTTATTAATGTCCCTTTCCCAATGATTTTATTTTAATTTAAACCTCAATTATTGATAAAATTGTCTTACATTATTAATACTGTTAACCATATCAACTTACTAACAACATGCAATTATATTTATATATACAACAAAATAGCGGTTTACAATGTGAACTGGAAGGCTAATTTGCATATTGATATTAAAAATTTGATTTTAATAAATATGTGCTTAGTATTATTGATTTCTAATTGTTTGGTTTTATTCTAATGAATATAAGCAAAAGTCTCTTCAATGAATCTTAAATGAAATCCATTAACAAGAAAAAATAACTGTCATTTTATTCTTTACTTCCTCTTTTAACTAAATACTTACATTAGAAAAATAACAATAAAAGACGAGAGTGATGGAAGAGTAAGTTTCAGTTGTTCTATTTATCGATTATACCTGCCCTCTGTTTCAAATCTTTTTATCTGCATTCTTATTTAGTTTAATTAGCCTTTCTAATTTGATATAATATTTTATTACATTAAAACTTAAATACTTGCACCCGGAGGGTGCATATATTTGCTAGTATAATAAATACATCATCATCCGGCTGCATGGATATCCATGAATCTTTCTCACCGCCTTCCCTATCGGTCATCAGCCCTGGAAAGTCTTCTGCAAAGCATCTAGTGTCTGTGCAAACCTGATCGATGTTGATATTTGCTGGCGGACACATTAATAAGATCTGTTTGGATACTGGATGTCGTGAGGGTGACATACCAGGAGCGATTATTAGAATTTAGGACGGGTGGCGAGAGAGTGTCATAGGATTCCGTACTGTGATCCAACATGATGATGATGATGATGATGATGATGATGATGATGATGATGATTTCTACTCCATCGAATTATGTTCGTTTTTGATAGACCATTTATTTTTTAATTTCTTTACTCAATGTTTATTGTTGTTGATTTTAGATAAAGTCTTTTTCACCATCCTTTTATGTTTTAATTCATCTTATTGTTGTTGTATTTTAGATCCCACTTTTTTATATATTTTATTTGTCTTCGTAGTGTTTGTCATGATCAGCTTGACAATAGCTGTCATGTTAGCGAATGTTCGTTTGCCCTGATGAATGCCATATCTTTCAGATCTGTCAGTCAATTTGATAGATCTCTAACTCTAGCACACCACCAGCCACGTCACCTTGACTGACAATTTCAAGGGAGCGATCTTTATTGTAGAATCTATTGTAGAAGCAATCCCCAGAGTTCTACGTTGCCTGCTTTATGGTGAATTTATAAGAGCCCTTTGAAGAACCCCCTCATAGCCTAGCTTATTTTTCGTAGAGAGTAAATGAGCTGGTCCTCGATTATTTGTACACTGCTGTTTAAAATATCAAGGTGATTATGGAGCCTGCTCCAGACCGCTTCGGCCTCTGGAGTGGCTAGGTAATAAAATGAACAGTGTTGATCCCAGGGGGCTATCTCACCAGGCAATACCTGCCTGATTTAAAGGGGCAGGGCTGGGTTTATTACCCAGCGCCTGAGGCGCCTCCTCGAGAGGGAATATCGACGGGATCGACGCATTTTTTGTACCTACCACCTATAAGCTTCGGTTTGTGGGTGGCCCCATGTTAATAGGGCCTCGTGCCTAACTCATCACTGGAATATTGTTTCCCTCTCAAGCTCTCTTTCATGGGGCCGAAGAGATTTAGTCTGAAGGCGCTAAATCTGGTGAGTATTGAGGACGCGGTAAAGTTATCCACCACAATGAGGCATTTTTCTCCCTTGTCCTGATGCTTGTGTGTGGTCGAGCATTGTGATGTAGAAGGAGGATATTGTCAGTTGGCACGTTGGGCCTTTTTTGTCGGATTCTTGTTCTGAACGTCGTTAACATCTCAATGCTTAGTTTTATAAAAAAAAAAAAAAAAAAGACTTCACATGAAATAATGAAAATGGCATTACTTTTTGACTCATCTTTGTATATGTTTGGGTATGTATGTTTTTTAAAATGTTTTTTATTTAATCACTCATAACAATCTTTCTTTCTTTCTTTCTTTTTGCAGGTAAGAACAATTAATATATTCTGGATAGAAATGCTTGCATTCAAATTGCTTCACAGTAAGTTAT
This sequence comes from Doryteuthis pealeii, assembly GCA_023376005.1. Classification (NCBI taxonomy): domain Eukaryota; kingdom Metazoa; phylum Mollusca; class Cephalopoda; order Myopsida; family Loliginidae; genus Doryteuthis; species Doryteuthis pealeii. The sequence goes on along the minus strand of CM042159.1, from coordinate 41,256,944 downwards.
CATATCTTTTTTCTTTACTACGAATACAGGGTGTCCACAAAGTCTTGAAACAGTTTTAAAATTGAACATTTAATAACTCACATTGTACAAATGATGAAATATTTTTTTAAACATATAGAAGTTCAACTCTTAAAGGTTTAATATCAATGTATTTTAATATTGATTTAACATTTTTTTAATTATTGCACTTCAAGATGAAAGCCATCTTTGTTGATACATTTTCAACCTGTAGCGAGATTTTATGGATACCCTGTACATCGTAATTCCATATGATATAGAATTAAAGCAAATCCAATGAAACACGTCTTAGCAGCTGACGAGATATAAAGAATTTTCATGTATTCTTTTTGTTTTTCAACATCCCTGATAAATATCTTTTCATTTTTTTACTGAAACATTTACAAACAGGGAAGTCATTCTTTTTTTAAATTTTACTTCTTGTAAGCTTTTCCCACCAGCTCTAACTGGTGGTTTTTCACTAAATTCTCCTCGCGTCTACAGGTGCCTTATAAGTAGGCATTTATCCAACTGCTCTTCAACATATTGGATGTGTCAGAAGATCAATTATCTAGCGGAATCCAGCTTGTTTGGATTAAGAATTTTCCTTCTCCGAGAATAGTTGCATAAACAAGGCTAAATAACCAATTTAATCTATTTTTTATTCTTGTATTTACACAATAATTTCAAAAAATAATATGTACAGCTATGAAAAAGTGAAATGAATTGTTTATTCGTTTCATCACACTATGTAGAATATAAATTTGTTTGTTTTTTTAATCGTAGGAAAAAGTTATTTTTTGTGATAGAGGCTATCATGAAATGGACGCAATCGTGGCTTATCTCTTATCGTAGTAGGGAGTGGGCTCGGTTAACAATGTTCAAATCCTGAACAAGGCTATAAGCATTTTACTATAGCGGTAATGACCTTGGTAAAGTTATGAATCCAACTATTGCCCCTCCAGCTATGGGTCAATACTGTTAAATAGCCCTTCCCTTTCCTTATTGTCATCTTATAATACGCATCCTTGGTCAGTTGAAAAGGGCTTAAAGTAAGTAAGTCCTGAGTTATGGAATCCTTTGGTAAGCGAATAAGTCCTGTCCTGCGTATAAGTCCTATCCTGTGTATTGTTAAAGGCCCAGTGATTAAATCCTATGTCCGTCGTCCACAAAAGTCAAAGTAGTTATGGCCAGTACTGTCGGTTTAAGTATTGTATCAGCAGCAGAGTACTGCCAGTGATTGGCCAAGAGAGATCACATGGTTTTAGTCGAGTCTATACGTAAAAGCGGGCGTCTAGCACACACCTTATATATAAAAAAAATCAACAGTTTACAATGACCGATATGATATAAAAGCAACTAAACATATACGAACGAAAAATATGATACCAGGCAGCAAGTGCAAATTAACTTGTATGTAGTTTAATGAAGCAAACAATTTGCAGATTTATATTTAAGATATGTGTATAAGTTCAAGATATGTATTAGTTTGTGAGTCAATCTGAGTTTTGAAACAAAGTTTTACTTGCCCCTTTTTTACACGATTTGTATGTATTGAGTTAAAGTATATATGGGCGTCTATTCTGCTATTTGTGTATCTGGATTGATTTCCTTTGTTCTTATAGAATGCTTTCATGGGACTACTTGGGAGTTCTTAATTTTTGTGTCCGTTGCTACTTTTATTAACGAACACAAGACTTGATATTTTTATACGTCTTTATTCAACACATGTGAAACCAACACGTATGGAGAATTGGCCTACAGGCGACAGACGCCATATTTGCATGTGTTCCGTTCAGTCATCCAACCAGAAAATACTTTCTAACTAATTTTCTGTTCTCGCGATTGACTCGAGCCAATCAGAGACCAACTACAAGTTTAGTAAAATATTTAGTACTGCCAACTCTCTTTAACGTTTTTTTTTCCATGATTCTGAAATACCGTTATCTTTACTTTCTTTTCTACCGCACATATATAATTGGCAACCTATCAGTTATGTAATGACATAATTTTTACACATTTTTGTTATGAATTTAATCTCCACACTTTTTACTATTTGTTCTTCACAAACTGGTAAAACTGAAAATGTTAATGGAATTTTTAAACAACAACAACAAAAATCTTTTCCTGTGACATATCTAAAGTGCAACATTTTTTCTTTCTTTTTCAAGGTTAAAAATTCAGAAGTTAAACTCAATGTCTGTAGTATTTATCATTTTTTTAAAACTCTTTAATCATTGTTTAAAGTTGATTATTATAAAAACTTAAATACTTGTGTAAGGGGAGTAAACCCCGAAAACAAATCAGGAGCCGGTGTCCCTAATGTGGTGTGATGCTGAAATCCAGTGCTACCCATCAACTCCTGCGACACTATCGTTGCCAAACTGAATTGGTTCCTTACCTTTCCTTTGGATAACAGTGGCAGTGTGGAGAGGGGGGATTTGCTGCATGGGCAACAGCTCACCCCCCATATGAACCCGCCTAGGCTATGTAGTTAAAAATCACTTTCACACTACTCCATCGTCTTTCATAGACGGAGGGCTGCCAACAACAATCAGTTATGTAACACTAGTAGGGAAGACTGCACTCTTGGTTAGGCAATCAATCTAGGAGAAGGAAATATTTTGAATTTAAAACTGTGATTGAACTGGTTAGGAATGAACTTCATTGGGCAATCCCCGCCCAATACATGAGTAGAGCCCACGAGACCTAAATCAGTTAACTGGACGAATGATTGATGATATCATTAGTTTAATTTTTTAATTGAAGAATTTTCAGCGAGGAAATGAAGTTGATTAGTTGTGTCCATTTATTTCTTTAATACAATTCCGCTATCTCTGAATAAAAGAATAAGAAAAGTCTGACATTATGTAGTCAATAAATTATTCAAATCAAATTGTAAAGGAGGAAGTCCTATGGCTGTTGTTGACAGCCTTCCGTCAGATAAAGACGATGACGTAGTGTCCATTTTTAACTGCATCTGCGCGAGTGGCTGAACAGGCCAATCTTTGAATGGCAATCTTTGGTGCAGTGGAATGCAAACAAACAGTGATGCTTGCTGGAGTAGCTGCTGTCTTTCCTTCTTTCTGGCTCGGTTTTCTGTGGCCGTTTCTTTCCTCTATTATTGTTACAACAGACAAAACAAAATAAAGAGGTTTTTAACAATTTGGCCGCGATTGCTAACGCAATACATATTCTCGACCGGCGCCATTTACCACTTCGTATGACTTCAGGTTGTATTGGTTTACATACTACCAGCAGCAGGGGTCCTTAACCTGACCTATCAATGCTCACCCAAGAGGAATTGCCATTTTACGAGGCTATAAGAACTGAAACTCCTTATTTATTCAGTTTGGAGTTTTGGAGAAATAGATTTGTGGATTTTCCAACTGCATTTGTGGATGCAAACCACCATTGCTTGATTTTAACTTGGGATTGCATTTTACAAAGCTAAAGAGCTTTAACTGCCCTTCTATTTACCCATGGCTGGAGGGAGAAGTGAATTTATGCTTTTGCCAAGGACAAAATGAAGGTTAAATTGTTGTAACTGGAGTTTGAATATTGTGATTGTCTTTTACTCAACTAAAGAACACCAACTGCTTTGTTATAGGAGGAGTCAATTCATGATTTTTAAAGGGGAATTAGCATGAATGTAACATGTTCCTGCTGGAGTACAGAGTCAGATATCGAAGTGAATTTGTTCATGTGCAAAGCTGCACAAAATTCTGTAATGATTTTTGTGAATAATTTGAAGCCATCTAACTAGGATTCATTGCAATGCAAGGACGTGAATTAAAAAGAAATATTTTGTCATTTGCTGTAACAAATAAATACTTTGTGTCACATCGTTGTTTAATTTGAATACGCCTTAACAGTAGTAATATTTTCGGTTCTGAAATTTGATAATTAAAACTGATGTTGGACATTTTTAGAGTGGCCGGTTTAGCTCAGTGTCTAGAGCGTCCGCCTAGGAACCACAAGGTTCCTAGATTGATACCGGCCCTCGTCAACTCAGTGTATGAGTAGCACAGGGATATGTGCGGTAAAATAAGGAGCTGATGTTAGGTGTGGCGCTCCACCTCAGACGCCAAAACAATATCCTTGGTCTATTGCTAGTGAAAAGGGGATAGACTCCTTCGATGTCTGGCTGATTCCGACTTTCGGTCACCCCGACGACTTTACTTTTTACTTTTATAGGTGTGTACCAAATATGGCACGCATCACAGTTTTGAGCAGTTCTTCGTGTACCATATATAGAGAACATCGCGGCCAACGTGTTGAATCTGTCATATAATACCTAGATAATGACAATGAAATTGTATGTTTTCCTACAAATAATCGCTGACAATACCCGAAAGAAAGACACAACCACATTACACAGGACTTGTTAATTTAACCAGGCAATTGCTATTACTATCTTTGCCTTTTATCTTTACTTAGTAAACCTTTTTCCTTATCCTTAATAGTTGTTATGTTCCTCCCTATTATTTCTCTGTTATCTTTGATACTCGAGCCACAACAAAATCAAACTATATTAATAAATAAGATACATCCCCTATTTTTTATATTCATAGTCTCTCAGATTTTGCTTAGTAAACCTTTTCCCCTATTCTTCCTATTCCGAGCTACAACAAAATCAAACTATATTAATAAATGAGAAGAGTTTCTTATTTTTTTATATTTATGGTTTCTCAGATTTGTTCACATAATGATGCTGACATTATTATCGGCAAATAACTAGGAATTAATCCACCTTAACAATCTCATTATTAATAATATCTTAACTTAGATTTGTAACTATTTAGAAACAATAGGCATACTGGTAAGATAAATTGAACATTCTTCGAAACCGTAGTCGTATCGGTACTACTTTACGGCTGCACCACGAAGCGCCAAGAGAATACGGTAGATAGGAGCTACTCAAGGATGCTGCATAAAATCTTGAAAGTAGCAACCCAAGTTGTGCAGATTCTGGAGCTGTAGGGAGGACTCTCTCCGATGGCCAATAAGCACTGTTGGTAAGAGAGAGTGAGAAAGAGTCAGGGATATCAGGCAGGAAAAAAAGAAGAATGCAGAAAAGTGTGTGTGTGTGTGTGTGTGTGTGTGAGAGAGAGAGAGAGAGAGAGAGAGAGAGAGAGAGAGAGAGAGAAGGAGAGAATCAGGGGTATCTGTACTCCAAGCGCGAGCTAATGTTGATGGTGATGATGATGATGTTCACATAAGTGACGTTATCCTTTGTACACCTACACATGGACACACTAGTGTAGGCTGATCAGCAAAAATCTGCATCGAGTAGATCTGTGTAGGTTCTGGATGCAGCGCAGCGAACCCTCCCCCCATGCGCTATGGCACATTTGGGGGGAGAGAGAGAGAGAGAGAGAGAGAGAGAGAGAGAGAGAGAGAGAGAGAGAGAGAGAGAGAGAGAATCAGGGATATCGTACGGATACCAGCGCGACCAAATATTGATGATGATGATGATGAGGATGATTATTATTAAGTACACATAAGTAACGTTGTCTTTTGGACACCTACTCATGGACACACCACCATGTAGGCTGACCAGAAAAAAACAGCATAAATCAGCTCTGTGCAGATTCTTGATGCAGTGTAGCGGATCTTCCATTCGCGATGACCACTAGGCACAATTGGAGAGATAGATAGACATATAGCTAGATAGATAAATAAATAGATAGATAGATAGACAGAGAGAGAGAGAGAAAGAAAGAAAGAGAGAAAGAAAGAAAGAATGTTAGAAAGAATGAGGAGTATCCGCACTCCTAACGCGACTTGACGACGATGATGATTATGATGGGTAGGAGGAGGAAGAGAAGGAGTAGGAGGATAGGAGGAGGAGGGGTAGGATCGAGGTGTGTAATCATTATAAGTAACCCGGGGCCAGGTGTTTCATGCAAAGCTAAAACTAAATAGATAACGATAAAAATGATATTTTAAACGATAATCCTATTATTTTTGTCGTACCCCGTATGCAAGAAAATGTATTTCCTTTTTCTTTTATTTATTTTTCTTTTTTTCGGCATTCGACATTTTCCAACATTATTGCAATCAGGAGAGAAAAACAAATTAAATGAACGATTTAGCTTATGCAATCTTTCAAAAATCGTGTTTATGCAAGACAAGAATTGAATGACAAGGTTTTATTGTTTCTCACTTGATATGACATTTACCTGCTTTTCCAACGTCTATTTCTTTTTTTTTTTGAAAAACGCCATATTCATTTTCGATTTCTGTCAACAAAAGCGTTTCGGAACGTAAATCATTTTCATTCTCTAAATAATTTAGAATTATTATGTCAACAGTCTGTTTTCCTATTCAAATATTGCGTGCGAGAATATTTAAAACAATCATTTATCATTTTCGTTTGGATTCTTCTTCTTCTTCTTCTTCTTCTTCTTCTTCTTCTTCTTCTTCTTCTTCTTCTTCTGCTTCTATCTTCTTTCTTTCTTTCTTTCTTTCTTTCTTCTTTTCTTCTTTATTTATTTCCTTCTCTCACTCTTCTTCATTTTCTCCTTCTCCTTCTTCTTCTCCTCGTCCCTTTTTCTTCTTGGTTTCCTAATTCTTCGTTCTTTCTTTCTTTCTTTCTTTCTTTCTTCTCTTCTTCTTCTTCTTCTTCTTCTTCTTCTTCTTCTTCTTCTCTTCTTTCTTTCTTTCTTTCTTTCTTCTTCTTCTTCATTCTTCTTCTTCATTCTTCCTCATTTCACTTCTTCTTTCTTTCTTTCTTGTTCGTCTTCTTTCATTGTCTTTTTCTTTTATTTCCCTTCCCTTTCACTTCTTCTTCTTCTTCTTCTTCTTCTTCTTCTTCTTCTTCTTCTTCTTCTTTTCTTCTTCTTCATTCTTCTTTTTTCTTTCATTCTTCTTCTTCATTTTCTTCTTCTTCTTCTCTTTCTTTCTTTCCTTTTTACTTTCTTCTTCTTCTTCTTCTTCTTCTTCTTCTTCTTCTTCTTCTTCTTCTTCTTCTTCTTCTTCTTCTTCTTATTATTATTATTATTATTATTTTCTTTCTTCTTTTCTTCTTCTTTTTCTCTGTTCTTCTTCTTTTTTTTTTCTTCTTCGTTTAATGAGGATTAGTTTTGCGGCTAAGATGTTTAAATTATTATCGGATTTTGTGATGATGGGTTTAGAGCAGTTTGAAATATTAGAAAAACAACTTGAACACATAGCTTCATTGAAATGCTTCAATTCTTACACTTTTTGTGTTAAACACACCCAATAATTTGTTTATCATTTCATTTCGCCTTTATCTGTGGTTCACTTGGATTACATTTGATTTGCACTTGTTTTTCATTGAAATGAATTTTACTGACTTTATTGTCACGGAGTGTTTTACGCTGAATTATGAAATTTCTATTCCTATTTTTCGTCATTTCAGTTTGTTTCTTTATCTTCCTTTTACCTCATGTCAAATCATTTCCTTTTTCTTTTGTGTCATTTTTATATTTTCTTTCTTTCTTTCTTAAGAGTTTTATTCGTTTTAATATGGCATTTTAAAAATTTGTATCTTATTTTATTTCTTATCTCTTTCTTTCTGTCTTTGTGTTATTTTTCATATTTTCTTTCTTTCTTTCTCTCTTCTTTTAATTCTTTATTTGTTTCTTTGTGTTATTTTAAAAATATTTTCTTTCTTTCTTTCTTTCTTCCTTTCTTTCATTGTGTTATTTTTTGGTAATTTCTTTCTTTCTTTCTTTCTTTCTTTCTTTCATTCGTTCTTTCTTTCTTTGTTTATTGTTATTTCATTTCTTTCTTTCTTTTTTTCTTTTTCTTCATTGCGTTATTTCTTGTCATTTCTTTCTTTCTTTTCACTTTCTTTCTTCTTTCATTCTTTCCATTCGTTCTTTTTTCCTTTGTGTTATTGTTATTTCATTTCTTTCCTTCTTTCTTTCTTTCTTCCTTTCTTCATTGTGTTATTGTTTTGTCATTTCTTTTTTCTTTTTTCTTTCTTTCTTTCTTTCATTGTGTTATGTTTTGTTTATTCTTTCTTTCTTTCTTTCTTTCTTTCACTCTTTCATTCATTCTTTTTTCTTGTGTTATTGTTATTTAATTTCTTTCTTTCTTTATTCCTTCCTTTCTTTCATTCGTTCTTTTCTTATTGTGTTTTGTTTTGTTATTTCTTTCTTTCTTTCTTTCTTTCTTTCTTTCTTTTCTTCTTTCTTTACTCTTTCATTCATTCTTTCTTTCTTTGTGTTATTGTTATTTAATTTCTTCTTTCTTTATCCCTTCCTTTCTTTCATTCGTTCTTTCTTTCATTGTGTTATTGTTTTGTCATTTCTTTCTTTCTTCATTCCATTCTTTCATTCGTTCTTTCTTTCTTTGTGTTATTGTTATGTCATTTCTTTCTTTCTTTCTGAAGCTTTTTTTCTTCGTTTTCATATGGCAGTTTTTAGAAAGATTATTTTATTTTATTTTTTTCATTTTCTTTCTTTCTTTCTTTCTTTTATTGTTTCTTTCTTTTATTGTTTCTTTTATTGTTTCTTTCTTTCTTTCATTCTTTCTTTCTTTCTTTTATTATTTCTTTCTTTCCTTCTTTCTTTCTTAGACGTTTTGTTCTTTTTGTCTTCATCTACTTCTCTCTCACTTATTCTTCTTTCATATTTTACGTGAAAATTATGAAAATATTATACATATTTTCTACATTTATTTGTTTCTCTCTTACTTCATGTCAAATTATTTGGTCTTTATTCTTTCTTTTTTTTCCTTCCTTATTTCTTTCTTTCTTTCTGAGAATCTTTGTTCTTTTTCCTTCAATCTACTTTTCTCCCACATATTCTTTTTTTCATTCCTTACGTGAAATTATGGAATTTCTGTTTATATATTTCGACATTTCTATTTTTTTGTTTCTCCCTTTCTTTTACTCTATGTGAAATTATTTTTTTCTCTCTTTTAATTTTATATTTTTATGATTTTTTAATTTCTTCCAGAAGCTTTTTATTCGTTTTTATATGGCACTTTTGTCAATTTTCCTTTTTCAATTTTCTTTCTTTTCTTTTTTCTTTCTTCTTTTCTAAACATTTTTTTCTTTAGCAACTTCTAACTTTCTTTCGTTTTCATTCACGTATCCATTCCTTCTGTTTTTTTCCTTCTTTTCTTTTCTTTCTATTCTTTTCTTTCTTTTTGTCGTTTTTTTCTTTTCTTTCCATTTATTCCCCTTCCACGTCTTCTTTCCTTCATTGACATTAACGAGGTCTATGTTATCAAAATCTTTACTTCTGTCTTCTTTTTTTCTTTGCTCATTTTTTTTGTTGTCTTTCTTGCCCATGTAATTTCTATCTTATAATTCTTCTTATTTACCTTCTTTCTCTCTTTCCCTTTTTCTCTCTTTCCTTCTTTCTCTTTCCTTCTTTCTCTCTTTCCTTCCTTCCTTCCTTCTTTCTTTCTTACTTTTTCTTCCTTTCCTTTTATCTCTCACGTCCATGTAATTTCTTTCTTTCTAGTAGTAGTAGTAGTAGTAGTAGTAGTAGTATGAGGTTTTCCCACCTGTCGTAGCTGGTGCTTCATTGCAGGCTAAGTGACAGTAAGTCGTCTCAGGTCTCCAATTGTGGCACGACTTTTACCTTTTATGTACCAAAGGTTTTTTCCCGTCCTCTGGCAAGGTCCAAGTATTATAATTGTTTCTATTGTTGTTACCTTCTTTCTTTTTCGTTTTACTGCTTCCTTTTACCAAATTTGCATAGATATGTTTTCACCATTACATTTCTTCTATTTTCTTTGTCTTCCTCTTCGTTGATACTATACCCCAACATTTTTTGTTTTTTTGCAAAGCCTTTTTAAGTTTAACGCGCAATATCAAATTGACGTTTTTATTCTATGCCAAAGTCATACGGACAGAACATGTAGTGATACAATTTCGCCCCCTTGCTGAAAAATGAAGGGAATTCACACCTTTACAAAGAGTATCTTGTCCTGAAAGTGAACGTTACAGCGCGATTAGAGTTCGAAAGCTCGCGTAGCTATGATGCACAATCATCACGTTAGTCACTTACACGCCAGGGAGTGGCTCACTCGCACCTTTTGTCTTAAGGCATATCTTCATTCACGTTTCTGATCAAGAACAAAGAGATCAATATGACGGAATCAATTCGCGATCCTTGTGGAAATAATATGATTATCATTGGCGACATAGTGTCAGATTATTTGATTCAAAATGTATCATCATAATTTTACGTATAAACCGTGATCTATTAAGCACAGATTTTTTGGATAGAAAGAACAGAGTGTTTCTTAGATAACTGATGTCTGGGATTTTGACAGTATAAGAGAGAAGAGAAGAAGAAGAAGAAGAAGAAGAGGGCGATAATGAAGAAGAAGAAGAAGAAGAAGAAGAAGAAGAAGAAGAGAAGAAGAAGAAAGAAGAAGAAGGCGATAATGAGAGAAGAAGAAGAAGAAGAAGAGAGAAGAGGCGTATGGAGAAGCGAAGAGAAGAGAGAGAAGATAAATGAGAAGAAGAAGAGAAGAAAAAGAAGAAGGCGATAATGAGGAGAAGCAGAAGAAGAAGAAGAGAATGAATGAATGAATGATGAATGAAAGCAAAGAAGCAATGAATTATGAATGAAATAAAGAGAGAATGAATTATGAATGGGAAGAAAGAAAGAAAGAAAAGAAGAAGAATGAAATTAATAAAATGAAGGAAGAAGAATAAGAATGAATTATAATGAAAGAAAGAAAAGGAATGAATTAAATGAAAAAATGAAAGAAAGAAAGCAAAAGAAGCAGAAGAAGAATGAATTAAAAAAGAAAGAAAAAGAAGAAGAAGGAAAGAAGAGAATGAAAGAGAAGAAGAATTAAAAGAAAGAAAGAAGGAGAAGGAAGAAGTAAGTAAGAGGAAAAGGAGAAGAATCAATTAAAAAAGAAAGAAGAAGAAAAGAAGAAAGAAAGAAAGAAGAATAAAAAGAGACGAAGAAGAAGAAGGCGAATTAAAGAAAGAAGAAGGAAGACAGAATTAAAAAAAGAAGAGAAGAAGAATTAAAAAAGAAAGAAAGAATAAATGAACTTAAAAAAAGAAAGAAAAGAGAAGAATTAAAAAAGGAAGAAAAGAAGAATTAAAAGAAAGCGAAAGAAAAAGAAGAATAAAAGAAAGAAAAGAGATTAAAGGAGAAAGAAGAAAGAACCTTAAAAGAAAGAAAGAAAGAAAGAAAAAAGAAGAATTAAAAGAAGAAAGAAAGAGAATTAAAACAGTGAGAAGAAGAAGAATTAGAAGAAGAAAGAAAAAGATGAATTAAAAAGAAAAGAAAGAGAAGAATTAAAGGAAGAAAGGAAGAAAGAATTAAAGAAGAAAGAAAGAAAAAGAAAGAATTTAAAAAGAAAGAAGAAGGAGAATTAAAAAGAAGAGAAAGAAAAATGGATAAAAAGAAGAATTAAAGAAAGAAGAAGAAGAAGAATTAAAGAAAGGAAGAAGAAGAATTAAACCAATATATGTAGACAGAATTAAAAAATAATAGAAGAAGGAGAACAGGAAGAAAGAGAGAAGAAGAACTTAAAGAAAGAAGAAGAAGATTAAAGAAAGATAGAACGAAATAAGTATATGATAAGTAGTAAAGGTAAACTGAAAATTGATGAACAAAAAGAGATATAAATATGAGTAAATAAAACGAGGTTGACAGAAAGATTAAAAATAAAATAAATAACAGAAAAAAGACATTGAAAATTAATCGAAAATCTAAAAAATAAAAGTAAAAATAACAAAAGTAATAAATAAGAGAAAAATAAAAAAGAGTAAGATCGATGTATCCTCCCGAAGAGATATAAAGAAACAATATATGAGACACAGAAAATTTAATAAAAGAAGATATTAAAGAATAAAGAAGAAGAATTATTTTTTAAAATGGGAAAGAAAGAAAGAAACGTAAAGAAAGAAAAAGAAGAAAAGAAGAAGAAGAAAGAAGACGAAGACTTAAAGAAAAGAAGAAGAAGAAGAAGAAGAAGAAGAAAGAAGATAGAAGAAGAAGAGAGAAGAAGACTTAAAGAAAGAAGAAGAAAATTAAATAGGAAAGAAAGATTATGATACAAGAAGAAGGAAGAAGGAGGGATATTATTAGAAATATAGAGAAAGAGCAGAAAAAGCAATTTGCTGTCTGAGGAGTGCCTCCTTGGATTTTATTGCCCTTTAGCAGAGGGCAGGCGAAAAACAGATTCTGCTGGTGAGAAAATAGATTTGAGTAAATCTTATGTGATCGCCGTCAAATTTATTAAACATATTCCAATATGTTTTAATATTTACCTGCTTGGAAATAAATCATATAAAAGGCACATCTTCAAGAGAGAAAATAGCAAAATACGGCATTTTGATCGAAACGGATTATAAGTTTATATAATTTATCATATTTAAAGACTGCAAACAAATATTTTTGGAAAACAAATAATAAAAAAAAAGACAAATAATTTGTGGAAAAATATTCAAAATACAGCAAAAATTACATTAGTTTTATCATTTTTTCCGATTTTTGCTGAAATTTTAAATTATGTCAACATTTGTTATTATTATTTGGATTAGATATAATATTGTAGATTATACTATTTGCAAATTGTTTTCTAGTAAAGGTTTAGTACTCAGTTTTACGATATCATTTCTAATTTGGGAGTCATATATATATATATATATTATATATTATATATATATATATATATAAGTCATCCACAGACACGTTGTTTCGGCGTTTCACGCCTTTCAGTGTGGCTAGACACGACTATCTTGCTATGGTCGATCTCAGACTGACCACATGGTAGTCCGTTTTTCATCCCCTCGCCCACTGACTGCTGATGCGGGGACTGGTGTTTTTAAGCTATATATTAAGTACATAGGAATGTTATGTATTTTACGGTCATGAGAGATCAAATTCGGGAGAATGATCATTGCTTATTTGCTTAGTAGTGAGAGTTATTTAAATTACCAATTAGAGAGCTCATTACCAAATTTATGTGAGCATATATTAATAAGTCATCCACAGACACGTGTTTCGGCGTTTCACACCTCTTCAGTGTGGCTAGACACAACTATCCTTGGCTAGGGTCGAACTCAGACTGACCGTATGGTAGTCCCATATCTTATGCACTCGCAATCGACAGCTGTTGCGGGACTGGTGTTTTAAAACTATATATTAAGTACTTTCATTTCTCAGTTATATTTCTTAACCTCATTGTCCCATATCCTTATCAATCTCTCTCCTCTCTTCTCTCTATATATATATATATATATATTATATATATATATATATATTGTCACATATCATTATCAATCTCTCTCTCTATCTATCTCTATATTATATTTATAGGTCATCCACAGACACGTGTTTCGACTTATCAAGTTCTCCTCAGTGTGGCTAGACATTTTTGTAAGCTACTACAGCCGGAATTGAAATCCGATCGTTTGGGTGTCAGTCCGGCACGTAACCATTAGGCTGTCTTCAACTTACAGAATGGGAAGGGGATTTTAATGTTTTAATACCACATCGCTTTGCGTGTAAAGGCGACTCACAAAGTGCTCCATTCCTTAGAAGAGCGTTGCGTTTACGCTTAGTGGCGGCCGTCAGCAAGAATCCCCCAGAGTGCTCAACCCTAGGGGATGGGGTATATATATATATATATATATATATATATATATATATATATATAAGGATATGTGACAATGAGGTTAAGAAATATAACTGAGAAATGAAAGGCAAATTGTTGAAATTAACAATTCTTCGATTATCTTTCTTTTATACGTTAAACTTGGTCAAGTAATTCGCACACTCATTCTGTCAGGCCTAGCATACACTGAATGTATCCCTTGGCGTGTGTATGATCCTCTTCCCCTAATGGAAACTCCTGGGTAAGACTCAAACCCACAGTGGTATTATATGTTAGCCTTCCAGCTACGTGTAACTTAGAAATGTTGTTTTTTTTAAAGATTATTTCTATATGATAGGAATACATGATAAGTTACAACAGCCAGACTCGAGTTGGAACTCGCTTTTTACGATGTTGCAGTTCATGCATCTTGACCTCTACGCCACTTGCCTAACCAAGGTTAAAGAGTCCAGTCTACCCTGCTGTTTTACCCATAGCTGGAGAGAGAACAGGTGGGTGCATACCTTAGCCAAGGTATTCCCCTTTCTATGTGAAATGTAAATGGTCCTCGTTTAGTATTTGAACTCTGTTTGACGAGTCCATTTCCACGACTCTAGCCATTACACCACGCACTTTCCGTGTTAGTCGCTTATTCTGAATGCAAATGTCATTAAAAATATAACGGTTTCTATTCGCTATCTTGTCAGCCTTAATTTTGTTGAAAATGAAACCGAAGCCATTCATAGAAAATTCTCAGATGACGTTTTCATTCGTTTTCAACTAATTTGCCACATTCATTTATTTATGGTGTCTTTTGTTCTTGTCTCCACAGAATAGAACTTCGTCTACTTTGCTGCTTCGGTAATTAGTCTTAATATAGTTGTTTAAGAATTGCTATAATTAGTGATTCTCTTTTTATTTGTACGTCTTGTTGCTTTCCTTATATTTATATCAATAAGTATTTGCTTTGTTTTGTTTTACGGCATATCACCATAAGAGGGTTATTTAATGCTGATAAAGTTTTGAAATAAAGTCATTCTTAATAGATATTCAATTTTTTAATGAATACATTTTTCTATTTAACCCATAGATGGGACCCTAACAGGTACTACCACTCCGGGTCAGAGTGGACCAGGGAGCAATAGGGATTAAGCGGTGCTCCACATTCCCCAAACCTCCAGAACTGGAACCTCGCCATCAGATAGGGTTTAACGTCATTCCCAGGACATGTAGACCCTCAACCACCGCCTTCTAGCACACATAATAATGACTGAGGCTTGCCATAAGGGCAATAGGGTTGGGACATTCATATGGGGGCTAGGGCTTGACGTGACCAGCTGATTGATCGGGGGGGGGCCTCTCCGACTGCCCGTCTGGCCTAAGTAAGGGTCTAAGTGGAGTGTTGCAGGTCATGGACTGCTCATCCTCCAAGACTCCATCCTTAAGCATCACGGATCGCCACCCACGACCAACAGGTGACCCTATTTGGGGGAGTCTTACCCCTCTGCAGAAGTGCGGTCGTTGAATTCTAACGCCCCAGTCGACAGGGCATCGATAAGCATTGTGAGTCTTCATACCAGTAAAAGCTGATAGTCTTCACTAGTGTCAATGTGACTGTATCATGTCCTCGTTATCCAGGAGTCTTCTCGGTTTCCTGGACGGTCTCAATCCTTCCTCTTTTTTCCAGTTCCCCCAACACGATCACATACTGTTTGCCGAACTTCTTTCCTTCTTCGTCAAACATTATGTGATTGTGTTTGCGTTGACTCAAAACCATAGGATAGTGAGACAAATCAAACAGGTTACTATATTTTGCATTAAGTTTTTAGTGTAGTCTTCGAGTCCTTGAATTGTAACATCTACGCAACCTTCATTGCTGTGATTGATAAATTTCACCCACTTCAAATTAGCCCATTTTGCTAATGAAAAAAAAAAAAAAGTTCATATACATCATCTCCCAATCGTGTCACTTTCTTTTTTAATCTCTCGTATATCTATATTCTTTATGGAATGTATATAAATAGTATTTGAATTCCATTTATATCTTTCTTGCTTTTTTTTTTTTTTCATCTCTTGATTTTTATTTCCTTATTCGGCAAACAGTATGTGATCGTGTTTGTGTTGACGCAAAGCCGCGGGACAATGCGACAATTGAAGCACGTTTACTAATATTTTGCATTATGTGTTTTTTTTTTTTTTCGTATTGAGTGTTTCTTCCAAACAATCATGACTTGTACCCATTATCGTCAGGTGATTGTCGAGGGCTGGGGAACTTGGGTTGACAAGGTGTAGAACGTTCTAGAAATTGTGAAAAAAAAAGTTTATACTAAAATAAATTGACAGCAATGGCTTAAAGAAAATGAGAGGGGAGGTAGGCTGTAAACATCTTGAAAGACTTCCATTAGATGCGTTCTACAATGGAATATCCGTTGGTATCAGTTTGGCGTCGGCAACATTTCCTGCAAGTTGAACTGAATAATTCCTATTCACAATACATTTATCGACAGCTAAAAAGCACTTTTCTACGTTTTAAGCTTTAGCAAATTGAACGCTTTCAAGATACAGTACGTATAAGGAGTCGAGTGGCCTGTTTGTGTTTTGTTTTTTTTTGTTTTTTTTTTAGCTAAATATTTCAGTGCTAAACATCAGCGTTAGAACCGGCTCTGGTGTAAATGGTTATCGTCTTAGGAAATGGATACACCAACACGAGTTCAAATCCAGGTCGAGGCTGGTAGCATTTCACATATTCTCAGTTGAGAAATATCTCTCACAAAAACAAAAAGGAACTTCGCTCTATATGTCTATGCGAATTTTGTTTTGTTTTGTTCTTCATCGATTATTAAATTCTTCTCATCAAAATCCCGTGTTTGTCGTCTTTCCTATCCCAATTGTTATCATCATTGTGATAATGTGTTCCCATCTGTAAAGACATCTCTTCTACAGGAACCTTGTAGTTATACCCTGGAAAACTGAATCTCAGATTCCGGGCAAATATAAATACAATTTGTGTCCAAGATTATCGGCCGTGTCATCATCAAGTTCATTTTAGAGTCCTATCCTTGAAACTCATTTTTGGGGGTACTTACACATCTGCAAGGGATACAGTCACCGTATTCTAAGACACCCCCCTCGACAAGGCTGTAACTGGATTAATATTACAGTGTGAGAGTTCAAGAATCAAGGACGAACTATAACTTCATCATCAGATTGAGTTTAGTATCATATCCAGGACATATTTTGGTATATATAAGATGTGCTGGAGCCCACCACTTAAATTTATGAACTGCTCCTGACCGTGTTTTTTCAATCAGCCAATCAACACGCTCGAATACGTGGTTGGTTAACTATTTATTTGTCGATCTTGAGAGGCATTCAGTTGCTCGTATTTGACACGGATGAAATGAACACAAGGATTCTGCTTGACACTAAGGAACACAAAGATTCTGTCAAACACTAAGGGACATAAGGATTCTGCTTAATACTAAGGGGCATAAGGATTATGCTTAACACTAAGGGACATAAATATTCTGCTTAGCACTAAGGGGCATAAGGATTCTGCTTAACACTAAGCGGCATAAGGATTATGCTTAACACTAAGGGACTAAGGATTCTGCTTAACACTAAGCGGCATAAGGATTATGCTTAACACTAAGGGGCATAATGATTCTGCTTAACACTAAGGGACATAAAGATTCTGTCTAACACTAAGGGGCATAAGGATTTGCTTAACCACTAAGGGATAAGGATTCTGCTTAACACTAAAGGACATAAGGATTCTGCTTAACACTAAATGACATAATGATTATGCTTAACACTAAGGGACATAATGATTCTGCTTAACACTTAGGGGCATAAGGATTCTGCTTAACACTAAGGGGAATAAAGATTATGTTTAATAATATGGAACACAAGGGATCTCCACTGTAAAATGCTCTCACCTGCAGCCTAAAATTGGCCACGGGAATCTTAACTATCATTTCGGGGATCATCTTACCCCTCAGCAGTAGATACAGACAGTGTATTCTACGCCTCATCACAGTAGGAGATTTCGAAAAGCTTTACTATCAGATTCACTCCAGTGTCATACTCAGGACACTCATGTTGGGGGAAAGGGTTGAGGTATCTTACCCCATACAGTAGATTCAGTCACCGTATTCTAAGCCCCACTGTAACTATTAATATTACAGTAAAAGACTTCGTGAAGCAAAGGACGAACTCTAGCTTCATCATCAGATTCATTTTACTGTCATACCCAGGACACTCATTACTAGGGGTGGGCATATTTTACCCCACTGCGGGGGATACAGATACCACATTCTAAGGACCACTATAACTTTATTAATATTGCAGTAAGGGCATTCGAGAAGCAAGGACGAACTCTAGCTTCATCATCAGATTCATTTTAGTGTCATACCCAGGATACTCCCTTTTAGGGGTGGGCATATTTTACCCCACTGCGGGGAATACAGATACCACATTCTAAGGACCACTCTAACTGTATTAATATTACAGTTTGGGCATTCGAGAAGCAAGGACGAACTCTAGCTTCATCATCAGATTTATTTTAGTGTCATACCCAGGATACTCCCTTTTAGGGGTGGGCATATTTTACCCCACTGCGGGGAATACAGACACCACATTCTAAGGACCACTATAACTGTATTAATATTACAGTCAGAGCATTCGCGAAGCAAGGACGAACTCTAGCTTCATCATCAGATTCATTTTACTGTCATACCCAGGATACTCATTTCTAGGGGTGGGCATATTTTACCCCTCTGCAGGGGATACAGACACCACATTCTAAGGACCACTCTAACTGTATTAATATTACAGTCAGGACATTCGAGAAGCAAGGACGAACTCTAGCTTCATCATCAGATTCATTTTAGTGTCATACCCATATATCATATCATCATTTTTAGGGGTGGGCATATTTTACCCCTCTGCAGGGGATACAGACACCACATTCTAAGTCCTACTGTAACTGTATCAATATTACAGTAAGGGTGTTCGTTTGTTAACACCGACGTTGACTTGCCGCTTCAGTTGTTCCTAATAACCCCAACAGCTGTAGGGTGAATGACTTTTGACAGATCAATAATGTTCGGTCGAATTGTGAGAGCCACATTGAATTTCATATCGCTTCTTTGTCATAGCGAAACATTAGATTTGGTACATTGTCAATAAGTGGAAATTAACGGAGCGTTTCGTTGTGCCCCGAAGAGCAAATTATAATCTGGCCTATTTGCTGTGCTTTGCGTTTGCATTGAATACGATTTTCATACTCCAACAATCGGTATCAAGAGGATACTATGTAAGCTAATCAGGTCGTATGAAGTGAGTAGACATATGCCATAAAATTACCTTTACCCTAGAGAGGTTTACAATTTCAAGTTAGCAGAAAATGAGCAGTGCCTAGGTTTGTATAGAAAACTATGATATAAGAGGTGTATATATATATATATATATATATATATATATATATATAATAGGTATATATATATATTATAGGTGTATATATATAATAGGTGTGATAATATAATAGGTGTATATATATATATAATACATATATATAATAGCTGTATATATATATATAATATATATATAATATATATATATGTATATATATATATATATATATAATATATATATATATATATATATATATACATAAACATATATATAATAGCTGTGTATATATATACATACACATGTATATATAATAGCTGTGTATATATGTATATATACACACATATATATATAATAGGTGTATGTATATATATATATATATATATATATATATATGTATATATATATACACACATATATATAATAGCTGTGTGTGTGTATATATATATATACATATATATATAATAGGTGTATATATATATATATATATATATATATATACATACACACATATATATATAATAGGTGTATATATACATATATTTAATAGGTGTGTATATATATATATATATATTTATAAACATATATATAATAGGTGTATATATATATATATATATATATATATACACATATATAATAGGCATATTTATATATATATATATATATATATATATACACAACATATATATATATATATATATATATTACATATATATAGGTATATATATATATATATATATATATATATAATATATTATATATATAAAGTACTGCAAATAAGAAAATATGTCTCATAGGACGAGTGCTTAATGCTTTTATAGTAGAGTAGATATTAAATCTAAAATTACAAATTGATGTGTACAATATTGTGTTACTCA
Source organism: Doryteuthis pealeii (assembly GCA_023376005.1). Classification (NCBI taxonomy): domain Eukaryota; kingdom Metazoa; phylum Mollusca; class Cephalopoda; order Myopsida; family Loliginidae; genus Doryteuthis; species Doryteuthis pealeii. The sequence goes on along the minus strand of CM042159.1, from coordinate 41,237,100 downwards.
AGGATTATAACTCAGACAGCTTTTTGGGGGGGAAGGGTGTCGAGTTAAGCATAAACTGTTTATCGCGTATTTTCTTGTCTCCTTCGATGTTTTTACCAATCTTCAGTTGAGGGTGCGGTAAAAAGTAAACAGTTAAAGTTTTGTATAACGGAAGGTGAGTTCACGTGGTGAGGCATACTTTTGCGAGACATTTACTCGAAAAGGAGTGACGATTTTGCATACATTTTATACCCAGATGAATCAGATGTAATGGTTAGTAAGCTAGATTCGCAGACCATTGTTAGTGAGTTCGATACTCACTGTGCGCCGCATACTTCTGGCCTTGTGCCACATCTAAGCTAAGCTTATAACCAAATAATCAGGGCGCCTCATTTAGTGTAATGGTGAGCAAGCTATATGTACAGACCATTGTAAGTGAGTTAGATTCAGACTGGGTACCCCATAATAATGGCCTTGTGCTACATCTAAGCAAAACTTAGTAAATAAGTATACCTAGATAATCAGGGAAAATCATTTAGTGGAAAGGTTAGCAAGCTTGATTCGCAGACTATTGTTTTATTTGAAGTGAGCACACTCATGTACTCACTCCAAATTCTTTATTCAAAAAATAAGAAGTGAAGTACCTGAGTTTGTCATCACTACTCGGCATATAAGCCGTAAGATTCGCAGACTATTGTTACTGAGTCCGATTCTCACTGGGCGCTTCGTACTTCTGGTCTGGTGCCACATCTAAGCTAGGCTTAGTAAATAAGTATACATAGATAATTAGGGCAAATAATTTAGTGGAAAGGTTAGCGAGCTAGATTCACAGACTATTGTTAGTGAGTCCGATTCTCACTGGGCGCCCCATACTTCTGTTCTGGTGCCACATCTAAGCTAAGCTTAGTAAATAAGTATACCTAGATAATCAGGGCAAATCATTTAGTGGAAAGGTTATCTAGCTAGATTCGCAGACTATTGTTAGTGAGTCCGATTCTCACTGGGCGCCTCATACTTCTGGTCTGGTGCCACATCTAAGCTAAACTTAGTAAATAAGTATACCTAGATAATCAGGGCAATTTATTTAGTGGAAAGGTTATCAAGCTAGATTCGGAGACTATTGTTATTGAGTTCGATTCTCACTGGGCGCCTCGTACTTCTAGTCTGGTGACACATCTAAGCTAAGCTTAGTAAATAAGTATACCTAGATAATCAGGGCAATTCATTTAGTGGAAAGGTTATCAAGCTAGATTCGGAGACTATTGTTAGTGAGTTCGATTCTCACTGGGCGCCTCGTACTTCTAGTCTGGTGACACATCTAAGCTAAGCTTAGTAAATAAATATACCTAGATAATCAGGGCAAATCATTTAGTGAAAAGTTTAGCAAGCTAGATTCGCAGACTATTGTTAGTGTGTCCGATTCTCACTGGGCGCCCAATACTTCTGGTCTGGTGCCACATCTAAGCTAAGCTTAGCAAATAACTATAACCAGATAATCCAACAGATCTACACTTGAAATATTGTTGATTCGTGGATCTTATTATTCTTTTATTTAACAAGTATCTGATTTACTCTATGTCATTTACTTATTTTCTGATCTTCCATTAAGGAGAGCTGCTACATAAGCAAACTTACGCTGTCCTCTGTTAAGATTCCCATACATATCCATTGTAAAACGGCTTAAAATCAATCAATTAATCAATAATTATGTTATTGATGTCATGTTTGCTCTCATACATTACTTTTCGACAGTATCACAGATGTGATTTTGTTTATTTTTCTGATTTTGTCGTTTTGTTTGTTTCATTTCAAAGTATTGTATTATATATATGATGAAAGAGGATATATATATATATATATATATATATATATATATATATATATATATATATATGAATAAACGATATCCAAAACTGGTAGTAAGAGATGATTATACATGATATCTTCAAAATCTCACTGCATAATTATATTGCATGTTTTAGTAGGTGCGAAAACAAGGATTTTTATAAATCCATAGAAAGAGAGCTCAATGCATGATAATCTATAATTTAGATTAGATTTTTAAAAGCCTTTTAAGTTTTGGTCGAAATAAAGTTATTACAGAATGACGGTTTATTGAGTTTTTTCCTTTCTTTCAAAGGTATATATATATATATATATATATATATATATATATATATATATATATATATATGGCCAACAGGTATTGAGTCGATTTTATG
>CM042159.1:41224899-41227399 GCA_023376005.1 Doryteuthis pealeii | reverse complement strand
GAGAGTGAGCGACAGAGAGAGCGGTGGGTTAATAAAAGAAATGCAAATAAGTGATTGATTTTATTATGGTAGAAGATGTATAAAACAATGCATATTAGAATTATAAACCTGTGAAATCCATTACTTGAATTTTCAAATGAAAATCATCAGATGGATATGTGAGAAAAGTGGCTAATTAATCATATTTAATTTCTAAAATTGATTGATTGATTCATTTATTTTAACAGCGTGTCAACCCGTCTAGGTTTATTTTATACACGTTTAATGTATATCGCGTTTAATATACCTCCATATTTACGTTTATGCGTGCAGTTTTTTCTTAAGAACTTTTAAGTTAAAAAGAAAATAGATGAAAATTTAAAAAAAAAACAATTAGTGAAATAGATCATTAATTAGGAATGAGACTATTCTAGTAGTATCCCCCCCCAAGAATTTAAGAGGTTTGAATTCTAGTTTTCCCTCTCCTAGACTGGATGCCTAACGAAGTCAAAGAGCACAGTCTGCTCTACTATTTACCCATAGCTGGAGGGAGAATAATTTGATGCATACCTTTCTTAAAGATATTAGCGCTATGTGAATTGTAGCTTCGTCCTGAATTTGAACTCGGGTCGACGAGTCCATTTCCTACGACTCTAACCATTGCATCACGGCCTCCAATCTAAGTTCCCCCTGAAATAGCGATAACACGTTTCTACAAATAAAGTTAAAACCGTAGGATTGAGAAATAAATGAATGTTTTCATGTTTTTAACTTTAGCAATAATATTTCTACAAACCAAATACGTTATACACCCGATGCATTGTCCGGCTGTCAAATCCACCCGTCAAAATCGAATCCAAATTCAATACAACATACAAAAATCAAATTAAATACATCTCGATGAAAGATAGATTGGAATTTTATTAAATTCTGTATTTTGCGTGTACATATCATTTCGAGATCAGTTATATACTTGTATGAAAAAAATAAAAATGATCGAATAAATGTAATTCGCATCCACTTTCCGCAGAAAACAAATTCCATCGTTGGCTTCTAATAAAATGCATTATTTCTATAGTTATATATATTTCATGTTGTTTCTAACCCTTATTCTTTATAGATAGTTTTGTCGAATTCTCTGATTTTACTTTATACGAGGAGTAGTCAAAAAGTAATGCCATTTTTTTAGGACAGGTATAATTACCAAAACAGGAACATGTATCATACATCACAATGAAACTGGGGCTCTGTGTATCACATCCCTACTTCTCCACATAAGTGAGTCAAAAAGTAATGCCATTTTGTTTAGGACAGGTATAATTACCAAAACGGGAACATGTATCATACATCACAATGAAACTGGTGCTCTGTGGATCACATCCCTACTTCTCCACATAAATAAGTCAAAAAGTAATGCCATTTTGTTTAGGACATGTATAATTACCATAACAGGAACATGTATCATACATCAAAATGAAACTGGTGCTCTGTGGATCACATCCCTACTTCTCCACATAAGTGAGTCAAAAAAGTAATGCCATTTTGTTTAGGACATGTATAACTACCAAAACAGGAACATGTATCATATATAAGAAGGAAGCTGATTCGCTGTTAATAACATCCCTACTTCTCCTCATAGTCACCGTTTCTCACAATAGCAATGTTCAACCTTCGAATGAGAGCATGTATCCCTGTAAAATTCTGTTGACTGTACTTTGAGCCATATCTTCACTACAGATTTCACTTTCTCGCCACTGGAATAATGTTTGCCTCTCAAATGCTCTTTGATGAAACCGAAGAGATAATTGTCTGAAGACGCTAAATCTGGTGAGTATGGAGGATGCGGTAAAGTCGTCCACCCGAATGAAGCGATTTCTCCCTTTTCCTGATGCTTGTGTTTGGTCGAGCATTGTCGTGAAGGAGGGGGACCTTGTGGATTAGATAGTTGGATCTTACCCACCGGATTCTGGCTCTGAGCCTCGTTAGGGTCTCAGTATAGACCTTAGTTTTATATTAAAAAACCTATTTAAAGGATGTTCAATTCTTGCTTTTGTATTTATTTCTTCAATTCAATGATTCTTTCTTTCTTTCTTTCTTTCTTTCTTTCTCAGTAATTTTTTTTATGTAGCATAGTCACTGCTATGTTGGTGGCGCCGAACATTAGGTGGGTGAGGGAGAGCACAAAATCACCACTGGCCTCAAATATAGTTTGGTTGGTTGTGTTTTACGGCATGTCAACCCCTTGGGTTATTTTATGCCGAATACTTCTATTGGTAAAAAAAATGTTTAATGCTAACATAGTTTTGAAATAATTTCATTTTCAATGGATATTACAATTTAGTTTATAAACTCATGTTTTCTATTTAACCCATAGATGGGATTCTAACAGGTACTACCACTCCGGGTCAGAGTGGACCAGGGAGCAATGGTGATGAAGGGGTGTTCCACATTCCCCAAACTCCAAAACTGGAACCTCACCATCAGATAGAGTTTAATGTCACTCCTAGGACATGTAGACCCG
>CM042159.1:41204899-41219899 GCA_023376005.1 Doryteuthis pealeii | reverse complement strand
GAAAGAAAATAATACTGAAACTTATCGATAAAAAAGATAAAAAAATCATCTTTGTTTTTTTCTTTCTATTGTTGAAAGATGATAAGACTATTTCCCATAATCCTCTTGTTAATTTTCTAAAAACAACTGCCGGTATATCTGGATGGTGAGAGAATTGAACAGACAATTAAGAGATTACTTTTTTCTTCAACATTTAAATCTTATCTTTCTGTGAATTTTTTAGATGAGTTTTGATAATTATTATTATTTGTATTATCGGACTATTGTCCTCATCTTTATTATTATCTGTACAACGTTTCCACCGATAGAGATAAAAGTTCACATATGTATTTATTTTTTAAAAGGTCTTTATTAAAGTTTAAGCTGGGAAGATTTAATATTATTTGTATTATTCGGACTATTGTCCTCATCTTTATTATTATCTGTACAACGTTTCGACCGGTAGAGATAAAGTTCATAGATGTATTTATTTTTTAAAAGGTCTTTATTAAAGTTTCAGTTGAGAAGATTTAATATTATTTGGATTATTCGGACTATTGTCCTCATCTTTTTTATTATCTGTACAACGTTTCGACTGATAGAAAAAAAAAGTTCACAGATGTATTTATTTTTTAAAAGGTCTTAATAAAAAGTTTAAGTTGGGAAGGTTTAATATTACTTGTATTATTCGGACTATTGTCCTCATCTTTATTATTATCTGTACAACGTTTCGACCGATAGAGATAAAGTTCATAGATGTATTTATTTTTTAAAAGGTTTTTATAAAAGTTTCAGTTGGGAAGATCTAATATTATTTGTATTATTCGGATTATTGTCCTCATCTTTTTTATTATCTGTACAACGTTTCGACCGGTAGAGATAAAGTTCATAGATATATTTATTTTTCAAAAGGTCTTTATTAAAGTTTAAGTTGGGAAGATTTAATATTATTTGTATTATTCGGACTATTGTCCTCATCTTTATTATTATCTGTACAACGTTTCGACCGGTAGAGATAAAGTTCATAGATGTATTTATTTTTTAAAAGGTCTTTATTAAAGTTTCAGTTGGGAAGATTTAATATTATTTGTATTATTCGGACTATTGTCCTCATCTTTTTTATTATCTGTACAACGTTTCGACCGGTAGAGATAAAGTTCATGGATATATTTATTTTTTAAAAGGTCTTTATTAAAGTTTCAGTTGGGAAGATATAATATTATTTGCATCATTCGGACTATTGTCCTCATCTTTATTGCTATCTGTACAACGCTTCGACTGATGTGCCCTCCGACTTTCTTCAGGTATTTCTTGTCAGATTCGGGAGCCTTCTCGAATTCGGTAACCTTCTTTTTTGACTCGAGAACCTTCTTTTCATAATCGGGAGTCATCATGATTTTTAAATCAAACCCTTTATTCAATCGATGAGGCAATCCCGTTCTCATTCCCCTAGCCATAACTGGGTACAGGTGTTAAGCTTTGTTAATTATTATTCTATAACTATAACATGGAATGAAAAGAAGGTCCTCGAGTTCGGGAATGTTTCCGAGTCCGTCAAGAAATATCTGAAGAAGGCCGGTGGGTACATCAGCCTAAAAGTGGTACGGATAATAATAAAGAGGACAATAGTCCGAATAATACAAATAATATTAAATCTTCTCAACTGAAACTTTCAGAAAGACATGTAAAGAATGGTTTGGTTGTAGGGAGTGCAACTCCTCTTTTAGGCACTCTTCTGTATGTAATAACCCGGGATGAGTTGACATACCGTTAATATCAATCAATCAAGCAATAGCTGGAATCTCATTTCACATGGCATTTTTATTAAAGTATGCCTTAGTTTGAGCTATCTGAATTATATATATATATATATATATATATATATATATATATATATATATATATATACATATATATTAATATATATACATGTGTGTGTGTGTGTGTGCATGTGTGTGTGTGTGAAGAAAAAAGTGGAAGTGAATCCGACAGTCTGTAATATTGTAAAAAATTGAGAAAAAAAAAGTTTATAAACGAGTAATGTAACCTAGGGTGAAGTGTTTCGATCTGTTTCGATAGATCTTCATCAGGGCTTTCGTTAGTTTGAGGAAAAATAAATTATTACTGAAGATAAGAAGTGTGAGAGCCTCTGTTTTTTTTTTATAGTCGATGTGAGAGAGAAAAAATCTATTTAAAATTGTTGACGAACGCAGCATTCCCAGATTTGAAAAGTAAAAAAAAAAAAATAATGCTGCAGCGGCTCACTCGATTACGCTTGGTGAGATGTGTGTGTGTGTGTGTGTGTGTGTGTGTGTGTGTCTGCAAGTATGAGTGTGTATAATATTAAATTATAATTAATAGAAAAAATATATAGCCTATTTATCACGCATATATATATATGTGTGTGTGTGTGTGTGTGTATGTGTGTGTACACATATGTATATGTGTTTGTACATATATGTATATGTGTGTACATAAACGTACATATGTGTGTGTACATATATGCATATACGTGTGTGTGTATATATAGGTATTTATATGTGTGTGTGCGTGCGTGCGTGCGTGCATACGTGGGTGTTGTGGAAATTAAGAGAAATTATTTATGACGAGGCCTGAAAGCCGTTGAGTCTTAAATTTAATGGCAAAATAATCCGGGCCAAAATAATCCCGCCAGAATAATCCCTTCCGGGATTTTGTATATATTTCCCCCCTCCACCGCCCCCTACATGAGCAGGATCCTTCATAAGGTTACTTCAACCACTTGTGCTGACCAATCTAGTTTGCTTAATTTCCCTATCATCAACACTGTTAGTTTTGGGCATAATTCGATTCGTTTTAAGGCAATTAATTCTCGGAATACTGTTCAGTCGTTATTTTTTGATAAAGAAAAGATGAAGCTTGTTTCAGTAAATTATTTTGTCCTTAAAACACTTTTGAAAAATCATTTTATTGCCTCTTATAAACAGCAGATTTGCATTTAGATTCTCACACGGCTAATTTGTCTCATGATATATATGTATATGTTTACGTTGTGTGTTTCATGTATCGTTTCCTGTGAGCGTCCAAGGGTGGTCATGTCCATGGGATTAGCTTCACGCTATTAGGCTTGGGCTCCCTTCAATAGTGGTTTAAACCAATAAAGTCTTTCTTTAACTTATATATTTTTTTAAATAATTTGTACTACTATTGATTAATACATTTCTTATTTCTTATTTCTTTCTTTTAAGATTTTCAACTCCAATGTTAAAGAATTCCACAATGCTTATAGAATTTATAAAGTGAAAGAGAAGGACAAGTTCATCCAACTTGACGGATAATATTTGGATGAAGCCTTTTAAGATTAGCGATTTGACGTTTGAAATAAAATATTCATAAAGATTATGAAATTTTAATACGTAAGACAGAAAACCAGTCACAGTTCCCTAAATCATTTACAGTTACGTCTCAATAGTTATCAAATAATAATTATCTGATCTTAATTATCATCTTATTTATGAACAATGTCTTTTTAACAAAACCGAGTTTAATAAATTATTATTTGGTGCTAAACATTTCGGATATTATTGTTTTATCTTAAACATATTAAAAGCAATCCTGTGTATAATCTAATGTTGAAATCAATTAGAATGAAGTGAAAATAAGTGTAATCTTTTTATATGCGTTCTTATTTAATTCCATTGGTCTTTCTTATTTAGTATATTTTATTATATTAAAACTTAGGGGCCGGGTTAGCTCAGTCGGTAGAGCGTTCGGCTAGAAACCACAAGGTTCCTAGTTCGATACCGGTCCTCGCCAACTCAGCGTTATGAGTAGCACAGGGATCTGTGCAGTAAAGTAAGGAGCTGATGGTAGGTGTGGCGCTCCAACTCAGAGACTAAAACAATCTCCTTGGTCTAGCGCTATTGAAAAGGGGGTAGACTCCCTCGCTGATTGGCTGATACCGACTTTAGGTCGCCCCGTCGACTTTTACTATATTAAAACTTAAATACTTACGCCCGGAAGGCGCATATTCTTGTTAGTACAACACAATACCTGAATAAACTAATATGGCATTTCATTTATCTTATGAAATAATGATAAATATCAAATGTTATAATTAAGATATCATACTATTGTAAATCCATAGGTCTTGCTAGTTATATATCATTTATACATCATATATACAGCATGATATCTAGATAAACTAATTTTTGAGTTGCATAGGGCCAAATTCAAGTTGCTGTAGTAGTCTTTCAGTAGTAGTAGTAATAGTAGTAGTAGTCGTTAGTTCAGAAACAACATAGTCACGTCGCATACTCACAAGGAGCTGTTTCTTTCTTCCTAGGCTCGTGGGTTCTTTTCAGAGAGAGAGAGAGAGAGAGAGAGAGAGAGAGAGAGAGAGAGAGAGAGAGAGAGAGAGAGAGGGGGTTTAAATCAAGATTATTATACTTTTTACATATTCAACTATATTGCAATAGGTCTTAAGTAAGCCTATCAAAAGTTGTAATAATTAAATTATCAAACTGGGGTATATCCAGAGGCTCTTTTATTTCTATATCATTGATATCTCATATATACAGTATAATACTCAGATGAACTGATGTGATATTTTATTTATTTCATGATTATCGAATCAAATACACCTAGATATGCGAATGTGTAAAGAAATTTCAAAAATAAATTTAGAAATTTTAAAGAAATGCTAAGCACATATATGGTGTTTAGTTTCAATCAATATTCACTATATTTAGTTTTGTATAAAGATGTATTACTCGTGAACTCGTTCAGAATCGACCTCTTTGCACTAACGAAAAGGTGTGTGTGCGGTACAAGTTAACATCGACTCAATAAGGAGCAATCCGTTTTTATATTATCTTTAATATTCATTTTTTAAATCTGTTTTTCCTTAAAACATTATTTTTCGTTTCTTGAAGTTTATTTTTTAAAAATTGCTTTTTCAATTTTTCTGTACCGTATTTTCTTAAAAGTTGAACTCTCCAACCATTTATATACTAAACTTTCAGTTTTTTTATTTTCTTTCTAAATTCAATTTTTCTATTTTTTTTTTTTATTTCTTTGCATTATATTTCCATATAATCTTTCTTTTTTCTTTTTCCTTCTTTCTTTCTTTGTGTTATTTTCATATTTTCTTCTTTCTTTCCTACTTTCTTTCTTTCTTTCTTTCTTTCTTCTTTCTTTCTCTCTCTTCTTTCTTTCTTTCTTTGTGTTATTTTTATATTTCCTTCTTTCTTTCCTACCTTCCTCTTTTCTTTCTTCTTTCTTTCTTTGAGTTATTTTCATATTTTCTTCTTTCTTTCCCACTTTCTTTCTTTCCTTCGTTCTTTCTCTCTCTTTTTCTTTCTTTCTTTCTGTTATTTTCATATTTCCTTCTTTCTTACTTACTTTCCTTCTTTCTTTCTTTTTTCTTTATTTCTTTGTGTTATTTTCATATTTCCTTCTTTCTTTCTTACTTTCCTTCTTTCTTTCTTTTTTCTTTCTTTCTTTTGTTATTTTCATATTTCCTTCTTTTTTTCCTACCTCCCTTCTTTCTTTCTTTTTTCTTTTTCATTATATTCCTTCTTTCTTTCTTACTTTTCTTCTTTCTTTCTTTGTGTTATTTTCATATTTCCTTCTTTCTTTCTCTTTCCTTCTTTCTTTCTTCTTTCTTTCTTTATTTGTGTTATTTTCCTATTTCCTTCTTTCTTTCTTACTTTCCTTCTTTCTTTCTTAATTTCCTTCTTTCTTTGTGTTATTTTCATATTTCCTTCTTTCATTCTTACTTTACTTCTTTTTTCTTTCTTTCTTTCTTTCTTTCTTTGAGTTATTTTCATATTTCCTTCTTTCTTTCCTTCTTTCTTTCTTTTTCCTTTATTTCTTTGTATTATTTTCATATTTCCTTTTTTCTTTTTTACTTTTTTCTTTCTTTCTTTTTTCTTTCTTTGTGTTATTTTTATATTCCTTCTTTCTTTTTTACTTTTCTTCTTTCTTTTTTTCTATCTTTCTTGTGTTATTTTCATATTTCCCTCTTTCTTTCTTACTTTCCTTCTTTCTTTCTTTTTTCTTTCTTTCTTTGTTTATTTCATATTTCCTTCTTTCTTTCTTACTTTCCTTCTTTCTTTCTTTTTTCTTTCTTTCTTTGTGTTATTTTCATATTTCCTTCTCTTTTCCTACCTTCCTTCTTTCTTTTTTCTTTTTCCTTCTTTCTTCTTTGTATTATTTTCCTATTTCCTTCTTTCTTTCTTTCTTTCCTTCTTTCTTTCTTTTTTCTTTCTTTATTTGTGTTCTTTTCCTATATCCTTCTTTCTTTCTTAATTTCCTTCTTTCTTTGTGTTATTTTCATATTTCCTTCTCTCATTCTTACTTTCCGTCTTTTTTCTTTCTTTCTTTCTTTCTTTGAGTTATTTTCATATTTCCTTCTTTTTTTCCTTCTTTCTTTCTTTTTTCTTTATTTCTTTGAGTTATTTTCATATTTCCTTCTTTCTTTCTTACTTTCCTTCTTTCTTTCTTTTTTGTGTTATCCTATTTTCATATTTTTCCTTCTTTGTATTATATTTCTTTCATTTTCTTTCTTTTTCTTTTTTCTTTCGTTTTTCATATCACTTTACATAGTTCTCTCTCACAGCTTCTTCTCTTCTATTTTATTTCCTTTCTCGATTTATCAATTAGTCGCATAAACTTTCTCTCATTCTTTCATTCTTTCATTCTTTTCTTTTGTAGTTCTATATTTTCTTTCTTTCGTTCGTTCTTTCCTTCTTTTTTCCTTCCTTCCTTTGTATTATTTTCCAATTATCGGTGCCACTTATCATTCACTTCTTTACTTTATTTATTTACTTAATTAATTATTTGAGTAATTTTCTTTCTTTTCTTCTATATTTCATTCTTACTTTCTTTATTTGGATTTCTCTTTCCTTCACTTTTTTAATTCATTTCCTTCTTCTAAAATATTTTGTTACCTTCTTTCTTATTCATTCACGTAACCTGCTTTCCTTCTTGCTTTCCTTCTTTCTTTCTTATTTATTTATTTATTTTTTCATTTATGTAACCTTTCTTTCTTTCTTTATATTTTCTATCATTCCTTCCCACTCTTCTTTCTTTCTCATTTATTTTTTTATTTATGTAACCTTTCTTTCTTTCTTTCTTTCTTTCTTTCTCTTTCCATCGTTCCTTCCCACTCTTCTTTCTTTCTTTCTTTCTTTCTTCTTATTTATTTATTTATTCACGTAACATTTCCTTTTGTATCTCTATTTTCTATCGTTCCATTCCACTCTTTTATTTCTTATTTTTTTTCTTTCCTCGTTTATTTTTCTTTCTTTCTTTCTTTCTTTCCTTGGATTCCTCTTTACTTCATTATATCTATGTATTTACATCTCCCAACACTCTTTTGTAATTTCCTTATCACTCCTGTCTTTTGTGCAAAACTAAATATTTAATTCCTATTGAGTTAATTCAGTACCAAGTTGCTCTTTGGTCATTTCTCAATCTTTTCTTCTCATAATTCTAATATTTTCTATGTAATTAAGCAAAACTTAAAAATAGACACTTTCTGATAGACACTAAAAGAAAAGGAAATATACAGACACTTATTATAAGCACAAATAAGAATCTTTTTTTTTATGTACGGTGTTCAGTCAAAAAGTAATGCCATTTTCTTTATTTCGTGTGAAGTTTATTTATTATATATATAAAACTAAGGCTTACATTGCGACCCTATCGAGGCTCAGAGCAAAAATCCGACGAGTAAGACCCAAGTTGCCAATCGATAATGTTCTTCTGCATAACAATGATCGACTACACACAAACATCAGGACAAGGGAAAAATCGCCTCATTCAGGTGGACAACTTTACCGCGTCCTCCATACTCACCAGATTTAGCGCCTTCAGACTATGATCTCTTCGGCCAAATAAAAGAGGGTTTGAAGGGCAAAAATTATACGTGATGAGGAAGTGAAATATGTAATGAAAAAGTGGCTCAAAGTGTTACATAATTATTGGATCTCTAATACTTATATATATATTTACCAACCCCTCCGCACGAGCAGGATGCGACACAAGGTCAATTTCTTAAGCGGAGTTCAACAGGTTTGAATTCAGAGTTTTCCTTCTCCTAGACCGGCTGCCTAACCAAGGTTAAAGAGCCCAGTCTGCCCTACTATTTGCCCATAGTTGGAGGGAGAGTAGGATTCATACCTTTCCCAAAGGTATTAGCGCTAAGTGAAATAATTGCCACGTCCAGGATTTGAACTCAGGTCGACGAGTCCATTTCCCATGACTTTAACCATTACACCACGCACTTCCTAATACTTATATAAGGTAGTGTAGAAACATAATGGCGATTAGTGCAGCCCACGGCCTTGAAGAATGAGTGACAACGCTTGACCTCACTCTCACCTTGCCTTTCGGGGATAAATCGTGAGAACCGGAAGGCATAGGAGACCCTGTTCCGGTTTAAGGATAGTAAGAAGTCAGCAAGTAGGAGCCGAGCTCGTAGGATGTGCGCAGATGTCTGGTTTGGGGATTTACAAATAAAGTAACATCAAAGTAAATCGAAGTCTTGTGTTTATTACCTAAAAGCTAACAATGACACAGGGCTTCTGATAAGGAGAAATCCCTAACAGAAACCAGACCCGAAGTCCCCAAGAAAGTCCAGACCTTAGAAGAGACCAGACCCAGTCAAGATGATAGGAGATAGAACCAAAGACGATAAGAAGAAAGAAGTAAGAAAGGGTATACAACAAAATAACAGTCAACGGAATTTTACGGCGCAGGTATAGGTGCTCACATTCAAAGGTGGAACATTACTATTAAGAGAAACGTTGACTATGTGGAGAAGTAGGGATGGGATTCACTGAGGAGCATGTTCAGTTTGAGTATGATGTATGGTACATGTTCCTGTGTTGGTAATTATAACTGTCCTAATCAAAATAGCATTACGTTTTGACTCACCCTCGTATAAATCCCATTGTTCCTTTTTTGTTCATTTACGCACACTTTACACAACGGGTTAGGTAAATAGTAAGGTATGAATATATGAATATATATTTTCCTTTGATGAAGACAGGACTGCACTCAAATCGTTAACGGTGTTCTCTGTGGAGAACACGCGCCTGGTAGAGGCTTTTTATATTTTCAGATACAACAGAGATGTATTGCACTTTGTGCACAAGATCGCTATCATGAGAACTTGAGATGATGAAGATAGTTATCCTACGCCAATAGAACGTATAATATAATATATATGAATATATATATGTATGTATGTGTGTGTGTATGTGCCTGTGTATGTGCGTGTGTGTGCGTACGCGCGCGCGCGCGCGCGTGTGTGTGTGTGTGTGTGTGTGTGTGTGTGTGTGTGTGTGCGCGTTAGCTATTTGAAATATTCCGATAAACTGTTACTTGAAAGACAGGAAGGAACAAATACAAAATGAATGAAAAATGAAACAACATATAATCAGAGAATGAGAAAGAAAGAAAGAAAGAAAGAGGAAAAAAAGAAGAAAGAAAGAAAGAAAGAATCAAAAGGAGTGGTGTAAACAAAAAAAGGAAATAAAGTGAGAAGCAAGAAAGGGACAAAACAGAGAAGGAAAGAAAAGAAAAAAGGAAATAAAGAAAGAAGGAAATAAAGCAAAAAGAAACGGAAGAAAGAAAGATTAGAATAGATAAGTAAGAAAAAAATAGTGAAGAATGTAGAGGATGATTGATGAAATAAATAAGAACAGAGAGGAGGTGAGAGCCTGCTAGTTTATATCTTATCATTTTATTATCTATTAATAATGGAGATTGTCTGTATTTCTGTCTGTAACAAAAACTACGTCATAGCTCTACGTCACACCTTACGTCACAATATTTTTATGCTATATACACCCAAAATTTGAGTAAGCAATTTAAAAAATTGTTTTTTACTTTCGTCCTTTTTTCTTTTTTTTACAGTAACAAGAAGTTAAGTAAAAAGTTTACAAATAAATAAATACCTACGATTTTGTGGAAAATTGATGTGGAAAATATTCAAGATAATTGTTTGATTATTACATGCACGCAACGTTTTATTTGAGAAGGACGGGGCTCAGTTTTCATTTCAAATTGTTTTATTTTTTATTTTTTTATGTTTTTACTCCTTTAATAAATATGAGGATTTTGCTTACTTATGATACAAACCCTCTGACATTGAATTTTTAACTCCCACCCTCTCAGGCAATGTCTTTCAAAAATACATTTTTACGACGCCCGGAGGGTGTTTTCTGTTGCTAGTTATTATAATGGAGATTGTATGTTTTTCTGCCTGTAACCGAAACTATATTATTACTTGAGTCACAATTACCGTCATATTCTCCAATACTTATTTTTTTATTATTTAAGCCTCAATTATTAATAACATTGTTTTACGTTAATAATTCTGTTGACCATGTCTGCATACTAATAACATGCAATTATAATCATATATACAACAAAATAGCGGTTTACAGTTTGAACAGGAAGTCTAATTTGCATATTGATCTTAAAAATTTGATTTTAATAAATAAGTGCCTAGTATTATTGATTTCTAATTGTTTTGGTTTTTATCTTAATGAATATGAGCAAAAATCTCGGGGATAAACCTTAAAATAAATCCATTAACAAGAAGAAATAACTGTAATTTTATTCTTTAATTCCTATTTTAACTAAGGAGTTAAATTAGGAAAATTTAGCAATGAAAGACAGAAGTGATGGAAGATTAAGTTTCAGTTGTACTAATGTTTTGATTATACCACCCTCTGTTTCAAATCTTTTTGTCTGGCTTCTCATTTAGTTTCATTAGACTTTTTAAAAATTTTATATCATATCTTATTTATATAATTTTTTATATAATTTAAATACCTGCACCCGGAAGGTGCATATATTTTGCTAGTAAATATAACATAGAAATAATGAAATGAATAAAAATTCAACTATGACATCTGATTCAGACTAATTATAATTATTAAACTATCAAGTTCTATTCGATAAAAAAGTAATGATTTTTCTTTTATGTCATGTGTTTAAAATCGATCTATTGTCCTCTTGCCAGAATTAATTGATATGATTTAATTAGATTTACTTCGACTCGTCCACAGGTTACGGATTTCTTATTAGACTTATTAATTAATGACCACCCACCTGAACATACCTGCGCATCTCTCCTGCTGGTGTAATGAATTCATGACTGAGCTTCGAACGAGCTAAACTTTAATCGAAGTGACCGTAGAGTTATTGGTTTTTAATTATTTTTCTAAAACAATGGTATAAGTAAGAAAGTGATTAAAAAATGAATTATCATTAGAAACGAAATCTTCGCTTTTGGGATTTTAAAAATCTCTTACCGTCTCAGATTCTCTGTTATATTTGGTGAGGCAGAAAAAATATCGAAAAACTAAAACCTACTAAAAGAAATTAAAAGATAAATAATCATATTTTACGCAAAATGCATGAGTGCATTTTCATTTTATTTATCTATTTCTTTAATTTGTTTAAAACTAGAAACGGCTACCCGCCGTTGCCTGGGTAAAAAAAGGGGGGTGCGCAAAAATTAGTCTCGCAGATCGATTATGATGGAATCGTGAGTTGGATCATTCCTAGATACCCCATTAAAATCCCTATGAAGAAAAAATGAAAAAAAAAGAAAAAAAAGAGAGAGACCTTGCGTTGTTCCGGCCTGAACTGAACTGAAGATCAGCAATTAAATTGTTCACGTATTCGAGCGTGTTGATTGGCTGATTGAATACACGCTGCAGGTTCAATCCTGGTCAATGGCGACAATAACATAGAATAATAATTAACACAGGCTTAACACTCGTACCCCGTAGATTGAATCAAGGGTTGGGTTCAAAGTTCCGTGATCGCCCCGATTTA
Organism: Doryteuthis pealeii; assembly: GCA_023376005.1. Taxonomy (NCBI): domain Eukaryota; kingdom Metazoa; phylum Mollusca; class Cephalopoda; order Myopsida; family Loliginidae; genus Doryteuthis; species Doryteuthis pealeii. Next base: position 41,208,079 of record CM042159.1, on the reverse strand, counting down.
CGATAAGAAGGTTCCCGAGTTCGAAAAGAAGGTTACCTACTTCGAGAAGGCTCCTGAATCGCACAAGTAATACTTGAAGAAGGCCGGAGGACACATCGACCCAAACGTTGCACAGATAATAATAAAGATGAGGAGAATAGTCCGAATAATCCAAAACAATACATATAACTTCTTATTTTTTAGTTGATATGAATCAGATAAAAAGTTGAATGTTAAACTTAGCTGCTACAAATTCTAAAATTGTATATACAAGAATTTTTCAGAGACCAAAGTTAGGGTGCGTATTATACATATGTATGTATTATAGACAAATAATTATGGTAACATATTTCTCAGGTGAACAAGGTCTCTGATCTTTAGAACTAAAAATAAGTAGTAAGTAAAGTCGTCGGGGTGACCTTAAATTGGTATCAGCCAGACAGCGAGGGAGTATATCCCCTTTTCAAAATTGCTAGATTTTTTTGGCGTCTGAGGTGGAGCGCCACACCTACTATCAGCTCCTCACTTTACAGTACAGATCCCGGTGCTACTCATACGTTGTGTTGGCTAGGGCCGGTATCGAACCCGGAACCTTGTGATTCCTAGTCTGAGCTAAACTAGAAAAAAAGAATGTTGAAAAAATCAATTCTTAGTTCAACTCTTTTTTTGCGCTGGAAATTCATTTTTATCGATAACTAAACGAAAAACAAACAAAAGAGACTAATTAATTAACTAATAAATATTTAAATAGATATATAAAGATAAATCTAATGAGTCAGACGCACCTACTAAAAGTTTCGCTTAATGCTCTTCAGGGCTTTATTATTTGCTCTTAGGTATTGAGCACTTTTTACTTATTAGCTTTAGTCTCCTGGCAGTTTTGTATGAATATATATATCTTACATATATATATATATATGCATATAAATTTTTTCTTTTGGCCAAAATATTGTACTAATAGATTATTTTTTGTTGGTACGATTATCTTGGTCTTTTCTTTTTTCCAAAAATTTTTTTCTTCCCGGTTGATGTTTGGTAGTATATTTTTACAATCACACTATTTGCTGGGTTTTTTCTCACCACGAGGATTTACCAACAAGTTGGTATATCAAATAAATATATAGGTAAATCAATAAATTAGCCTATCTTTTTCGAAATAATTACTAAACGTAAGAAGTTAAGTAATATTTTGGTACGTGCTACTTTGCGGTGGGTATATATCACGGGACATGAGTGGCGAGTTGTGTAATGGTTACCGTAGTAAGAAATGGGTACTGCGAGACGTGTTCAAATCCTGAATCAAGCTCTTTGCATGCATTACACACAGCGCTAATACATTTGGAAAAGGAATGAGCCTAACAATTTCTCTCCAGTTATGGGTAAATATTAAAGCAGTTGGACTCTTTAACCTTAGATTATGAAAAGAAAACTTTGAATCAAATCTGTTGAACTCCGCTAAAGTAATTGACCTTGCGTCAGATCCTGCTCGTGTTAAGGTGTTGTTAAATATATATATATATATACGAGCAAAAGTACCCGGTCAAGACCGGACAACAAATTTTAAGAACACCAGAGAGTGAGTGGGTAAGAGAGAGCATTAGAGGAAAATAATTTATAGAATTAAAAACATCAACGAGAATTTGTATATTACAATGTTTATTTTTGGAATATTTTTTTTTTACATTTAAAATATTATTTAACAAATGTAATCTTTAACTTTTGAGACTTCTGGAACATAAATCTATTTTTCTAAAAACTGTTCTGTACATATGACAGAAACTCAAATTCATTTCTTATTTGCGTATTGCGTTAAAGTGACAAAAATATCAATTTAATTTATTTTATTTTTCACCCCTAAAAATTAAAAGGAGCTAAGTATTAAACATGTGTCTTCATTAATTTAACTCTATCGGCTGAGGCTGTAGGATACACCGACAGAACCTCTGCTGTTTAGCAATTTTCTGCGCATAGTGTATTTTATTTTTGTGTTATTGATTTCTAAGAAGAAACTGTTATAAGTGTTTTAAAATCTTAATAACGTGTTTATTTACTACGTAATTTATTTCACAGAAAGTGCCTGTTTTGTCAAATTTTGTCAGAATTTAAGGTTTAAAATGTATCAAAAATTAATCATATATGTAATATTATTTTGATTTTCTTTTTTACTGATGCTCATTATGTTACTACTTTTCGACTAAAAAAATGACCTTAAATAATCGAAAAAATTAATTCTTTTTTATACAAAAAGGGGTTGGCTGGGTCTGTTTTAACGACAAGTACAAAACCTGTGCTGACGAGGGTTTCAGTGGGAGTGTCTTTTAAAGGTAGTTTTGTTTATTTTAGAATTCTTCTTGTGTCGGCAGTAGTGGAGTGGGGGTGAAAGTGTCTGTATACGGCATTTTTAAAGTTCTTATTAAATCATTGAATTATTTAATTAGTAAAAATCAAAACCAAATATTATGGGTTTCTTGGTGATAAGCATATGAATCTGTATGCAAGATTGCGAATCTGAGTGACATCTCTTTTCTGAGTTATATGTCGACACATACATACCAAACTTTCTTTATATATATATATATATATATATATATATATATATATATATATATGTGTGTGTGTGTGTATGTGTGTGTGGTGTGTGTGTGTGTGTGTGTGGTTGAAAATATAGGAAAAAGCGGATAGAATAACAAACAACTAAATTCAATTGAATTTTCGCCTCGGTTATTAGCGTTGCTTGCTCAATCCTTCAATCCTCATGTATATATATATATATATATATATTATATATATATATATATATATTATATATATATATATGTGTGTGTGTGTGTGTGTGTGTGACTAAAAAAGTTCAAAACGTAATAGGTATTCGCTGTTGTTAGCAGTATTGTGGTAGCTGGTGCGCTGAAATGTTGTGCAGTGCTTCGATCCGTGTATGATTTTAATGCGACACAGATGAATGTGTCTAATTCGAAAACTTATGTTTAACGAGTTCTAGCATGGCCATAACACCGCGGAAGTATGCAAAATATCAATTATGCAAAAAGAGAATAAATTCAAAGTCAGGTAGATCTAAAACGGTAAATTCCGAGGGTGGTCTCCGAGCCATAGAGACAAATCCGGTGCGTAACACCCGACAACTATCGAGGGAACTCGGCCTCTCCCAGTGGAGGGTGCTGCGTCACCTTCACGGCCTCGTTA
>CM042159.1:41192399-41199899 GCA_023376005.1 Doryteuthis pealeii | reverse complement strand
ACATTCCCCAAACCTCCAACACTGGAACCTCAAGATCAGATAGAGTTTAATGTCATTCCCAGGACATGTAGACTCTCAGCCACCGCCTTCTAGCACCCATATGATAAAGAGTTGGGGCTTGCCATAAGGGCAATATGGTTGGGACAATCATATAGATGCTAAGGCTTGTCGTGACCAGCCGATTGATCGGAGGGGGCCTTTCCGACCGACCGTCTAGCCTAAGTAAGGGTCCAAGTGGAGTGTTGCATGTCATGGACTGCCCATCCACCAAGACTCAGTCCTTAAGCATCACAGGTCGCAAACCACGACCAACAGATGGCCCCATATGGGGAGTCTTACCCCTCTGCAAAAGTGCAGTCGGTGTATTCTAACGCCCCACCGACAGGGTGGTCAGTTATTCTAAGACTACTTACAAGAAGAAACTGAATTAAAACTCGGTTCAATTATAACGGTTTATTAAACTACAAAACAATGAAGCACAATAATATATATATCTATAGTCAGGTTTTAGTGACCTTCCAATCTGATGTAGAGGGGAATTCAGGATATTTGGTATCTTCTATTTGAGATAATTCATGATTGACTGGTCCAAAAAATGTCAATTGAATATGGGCGTCAAAACTTTTAGGCATGACACGTGATTGTATACAGTATAAATATCATTATAATAAAGAAAACAAAATGTAATGAATTAGCAGATATAACTTGCTTATTTAACAATCAGCTCACAAACATTTACTATGGTTGTCAATTACTATGTGTTCTCTGTCATCTCAGGTACACTTTCCTCGTGCCAATATGAGTCGACAAAAGTATTTCTTTTTACTTTATAAAACAAACAAAAAGTCTCCTGTTCTGTTGGGTGTAGTACGTTGGTAGCGTAGCTGCTAACGTACCAGACTGCGATATCGTAGTAAGCGAGTTCAAACTCCAGTCACGCTATCACATTCGCTTTTGGACTAATACCCTTTAGAAACGTACACGTTTTTTAATGTATTTTTATTACCCAAAACCGAAGAATCAGAGGGCGCCAATTTAGCGTCTGCCCAAAAGAGCGCCTTGTTTTCATCTCAGCTCCCTCCCCAAGATTTGTCGTCATATGACATCCTACGGCAATGAGACTAACACGCTATGGGTCATCAGGGGGTCCAAAGCTGCCTGTCAAATCTATCTAAAACAACATTAACTTTCCATGACTCTTTTACAGAACTAGATGTAAACATCTGAATTCAAATACTAACTAACTAAAACAGTAACTGAACTAACTACCCAAAAAACACTACATTACAATTAAACACTACGAAAAAAAGAATTACATTTAATTTTCCTTAATTTATCGAAAGAAATTTAGAGAAAGAATGAAATGAAAAGAAAGAAAGAAAGAAGGAATTGAAAATGAGAAGAAAGATAAAAGAGAGAAAGAAAGAAATGAAAAAAAGAAAGAAAGAAAGAAAGAAAGAAAAAAGGAATTGAAATGAGAAGAAAATGAAGAGAGAAAGAGAGAAAGAAAGAAATGAAAAGAAAGAAAAATAAAGAAGAAAAAATGGAAAATGAGATGAAAGAACGAAAGAGAGAAAGAAAGAAATGAAAAAAAGAAAGAAAGAAAGAAGGAATTGAAAATGAGAAGAAGAGAAGAAGAAGAGAAAGAGAGAAAGAAAGAAATGAAAGAAGAAAGAAAAAGAAAGAAAGAGAAAGAAAGAAGAAAGAAAGAAAGAAAGAATGAAAAAGAAGAAAGAAAATGAAAAAGAAAGAAAGAAAGAAGAAAGAGAGAAAGAAAGAAATGAAAAAAAGAAAGAAAAAAAGAAAGGAATGGAAAATCAGAAGAAAGAATGAAAGAGAGAAACGCTACTAGAAAGAAAGAAAGAAAGAAAGAAAGAGGCGAAGGAATTAAAAAAAGAAATAAAAACAGAATAGAAAGAAAAGAACGAAATCGAAAATTAGAAAAAAGAAAGAACGAAATGCTGAGAAGAAAGAAAGAAGAAAGAAAGAAAGAAAGAATTAAATTAAAGAAAGAAAGAAAGAAGAAAGAAAGAAAGAAATTCATTATGTAACAGTTGTAGTTTCTGTAAAATTAGATATGAAACGTTTCTTTCAGGGAAATCTCATACTTAGCTTTTCTGTCCAAGAAGTTGATACTTTTTTGTTATTTGTTTCCGTAACTATTATTATAAAAGCGACAGAAGGCGACAACACCAATCCATTCAAGTTTAAAGTCTCATTGGATGGCTTCTAATTTAACTGAAAGATATATTTGTTTACGAAGAGTGTTTAAAATTGAATTCATTCAATTTAAAACTCGACTCGCACAAAAGACCTAGCTTGGCTGCCTCCCCGAAAATTCACACTCACATATCGATTTCTCGGCGTCATTATTCGTTATTATTAGTGTTTATGTCATAGACTAAACGGTGAAGATTGTCTTTAAGGTTCCGTTGTGTGCTTATATTTATTTCCTTGTTCACCGAGAACAATTGAGTACATTTGTTGGCGAAATAATTGAATTTCTCTGCCATCGAAAAATAAACTTTTGATACGTTTAGATACAATTATTCACTGACTATTTCATTTCGACTCTAGAATAAAACTTGAAGCCAATAAGACACTAACAAGCGTATAAGTCTATGAATGTTATATAGGTAGCCGGCAATAGAAGATATATATTTGAAATGAATAGTTCTCAGACCGCTTTAATAAGACTATATAGTTTTACTCACACACACACACACACACACACACACACACATACACACACACACACACACACACACACTTCGCTGTGGGCTAGAGCAGTAGAATACATCGACTGCACCGCTGCGGAGGAGTAAGACTCCCCTTCAACGAGACCACCTGTTGGTCATGGGTGGTAAACTGTGATGCTTAAGGACGGAATCCTGGTGGCAAACAGTCTATGAGAGCAACAACATGTTTCGACAATTACTTCGGCTATACGTGCGGTCGGAGATGCTCCCTCCGATCAATCGGTTGGTCATTATCACAGATAATGGTAAGAGCCATTTTGTTAGCATGGAAAATTTTTAAGGATGAATCATCATAAGGCAACATGGCATTTTTCTATTAAACAAGACCTGACTCTTGGTGAAGTGGGAGAGAGGAAGAGTGAGAGATGAGAATGTTAGTGTGTCTGGTACAATGCGCTGATTGAGTGAGAAGTGGGCTCTTCCTCCCAGTATTTTTGGCGAGAGGAAAAAAAAAATCTCATGAGAAAACGAAGTGTCCTTCTGTTATTTATCCCTCTCAAATTTAGAATGGGACAGAATCCTCTGTCCTTCTTGGGAACTAAAAAGAAGGTGTTTTAACACCCCTGACCCTCTTGGGCTCTGGGAACTAATTCGATTGCTTGTTTTCCTAACAAGTCTTTTATTTCTTCTGAAATAACGTCTCACTGGCAAGACAAACTGAATACGGTCTTTTTTACACCGCTATGTGGCATTATGATGATTCATCCTTAAACTTTTCTATTCTCATCTAACATAAATGACACAAGGTAAGATGTCCCCAGTACGCCAAGTAGGTTTCCAGACTCCTACCAACAAGGAATTGTCAGCCAAATTCATATTAGCACAGTAACCGGATTCAAGACTCTCCACGTAGCACATAATATGAGTTTACAGCTATTATTTCTATAGTAACACGTCATCACTCTTTTCCGAAATGAGAGCAATAAGTTTACACTAGCATCTGTACGATTTTACCGGCCCTCTTGCAATTATGGCAAAACCCCAACTCTTTTTATCATACATGCGCTAGAAGGCGGTCGGTGACGGTCTTAGTATCCGTGTATGCCGTTAAACTGCTTCTAGTTGTGATGTTCACTTTCTGGAGCTCTAGGGAGTGTGGAGTCCCCCTTCATCACCATTACATCCATGTCTGAGGATAGACCAGTTAGGATGCCATCTATGGGCCAAATAGATTTTTTTAAGTTTAAAAATGTGTTAAAATGAGTAAAAAATTTTGAATACACATCAAGAATGAATTAAAAAAATTTATTCGGCATGAAATAACCCAACAAGGGTTAAACATGAACACACACGCAGGCAAACACACACCCATACACACATACATACATGTGTACACAAAGAAACAAACACACAAACTCTCTCTCTCTCTCTCTCTCTCTCTCTCTATCTCTCTCTGTCTTTCCTTTTCTTTCTTTCTCGTTTAAAAAACAACGAGGATCGTCTAAGTTTGAATGCTCAAATTTTGACTGTATTTATTCTGTTATGACGATTCGGGGGAATGTGACGTAAGCAATAACGTAGTTTTGGTTACAGACAAGTATTTCAAATAAGTAGAAGGCGTTAATTTCTGAGCACTTTCTTATAAGCAAACTATGCAATCTGTCATTCGTTACTGACGAAAATGCACAATAAAAAACCATAGACAATACATAGTAAATATGTGCAAAATAACTGAAAACTTGCTCTATCCACCGGTTATAGTTTGCACCCTGTAACAGTTGTACCTTCCGTGGGAATAAAAAGAGGAAGATTTAGTTTTCGCTTGACTCTCGTCGAATTCGAACATAACATTTAACGGAAAGCTATTTGTATAATATATTTAATATACTAGCAAATATATGCAAGTATTTAAGTTTTGATGTAATAGAATAGTATATTAAATCAGAAAGGCTAATGAAACTAAATAAGAATGCAGATAAAGAGATTTGAAACAGAGGGAGGTAATAAAAAAAATAGAACAACTGAAACTTACTCTTCCATCATTCCCGTCTTTCATTGCTAAATTTTCCTAATTTAACTATTTGTATATTGTTAATGTATTTCTTTTAAGATTTTCCCCCGAGATGTTTGCTCTTATTCATTAAGATAAAATCAAACAATTAGAAATTGTTATTTCAGTAATTGTAAACTGTTATTTTGTTGTATATATAAATACAATTGCATGTTATTAGTATGTAGATGCGGTCAACAGTGTTAACAATGTAGAACAATTTTATTTATATTTGAGGTTTGAATAAAAATAAAATCATAGAGAATGTGACATAAATAAGTAAGGGAATTATGACTTGAGTAGTAATATAGTTTTGGTTACAGACAGAAAATCACACAATCTCCATTATAATAAGATATTTAGGGAAACTAACTCAAAATCAATAGAGTTTGTACGGGGAAAATAAACCAATAAAATTGCGACTGTAATGATTCTCTATTCTTGAAACGATAAGAAGAATAGAGTTGATTCATAGATACCAAAATATATCGTATTCAATCTGATGCACGTCATTTTCCAGAACAATTAAAGGGAATTTTCATAATAGAATTTCTTCAAATAAAGATAAATTGAATGTTTAGAATAACTCAAAGTGTCCTGATGATTCCTCAGGGCTGAATTGGAAGCGGGTGAATGCCTTTCCAAAGGGCAATGAGTACAAAGAGAATGGAGAAGGTCAAAGTCGGAGTTTGAGTAAATTCTAATCATTGATTGATTGATTTATTGATTAATTGATTTTAACGGCATTTTAACCTTCAAAGGTTATTTTATGCCTAGAGGTTATGAAATGGTATTCATTGTATGTTAATTTCTAAATTGTTGAATTGTTGTTTCTGAAATTTTCTTTCTTTTTTCTTTACACACAATCCTATCGAATACACATTATGTTGAAGCTTTAAAGTTGGTTGGTTAGTTGGTTTTACGGGAATTTGTATTGTTACATAATTTATGTGGTATCATAAATTGTTGACAAATCCTGTAACTGAAGATGTCATTGGCTTTCAGATCAGCCAGTGGAAAAATACCAGGACTGTTGGTAACCCCATCTGTCCCCTAGAAAACACACCACGAGAAACACGTGACTAGAGTTAGATTCAGTTTCAACCTGAAGTTGAGCAGAGAGGGTTGTTAACTCCCGGCGAATAAGAATCGGTAAATAAATCTTGATCAAGGAAAAAAGTCTTGTGGCTTAATTAATTGCATGACTAAAAAGTTAGCCATTAAAAAGAAGCCCTTAGAAGAGACTAGATCCCATGACAGCCAGAGAGGAAAAAGAAACAGCCACATAAGATAGCAGAAAGAAATGAAGAAGCAAGTAAAACTCAACTCTGTCTCTGTCTCTCTCTATCTGCAGCGTCTCCTCTCTCGATTATATACCCGACGATGGCGTATATAACGCTATACAACAGTATTGGGTGATTTTACGCTAAAATCATTTTAATAATTACAGTCGCAAAAATTCGCAAATCACTTTAAAACTTCGTATCTCAAACCCATATATATATATATATATATATATATATATATATGGTATAGGAGGTAATCCGACAGTATGTGGAGAAAGTAGACAAACATCAAGTTTCCACAACATCCCGTTTTTGTCTACTATATATATATATATATATATATATATACCAATCCCTCAGCACTAGCAGAATGTAAAAAAACTTCAATTTCTTAAGTGGAGTTTAACAGGTTTAAATTTGACTGGTTACCTAGCCAATGTTAAAGACCCACTCCGCCCTACTAGTTTGCCCATAGTTGGAGGGATAGTAGTTGGATGCAAACCTTTCTAAAGGCTATTAGAGCTATGTGAAATGCAAACAGCCTCGTCCAGGATATGGACTCGGTTCGAGAGTCTATTTCCTACGACTCTGACTATTACACCCTGCACCTCCAACCATTTTAAAGATTATACAGGATATATTTTATGAGTAGATTCTCGTGTTATTTTTTGTCTCAATGATATTTCTTTTAGCTTAACTCAATAATTGTTGGAGTTTTTGGTTAGAATGCGTATGTCAGATGTTCATTTCTACTTATAAACTCGCCGATAACCATGTGACCAACCTATTGACCAACCACTGGTAGTATTCTGCTGCTGATATTGTTATTTATACTGGCTTTACTGGTCATACCTACTCATAGCTACTTACCTGTTGTCGGCGGGGATTAGAGTGTAGTATCTGTTCCAGATTCTATGCTTTGACACTTACCTTCTATACCCGGCCTCGGCTGGGGGTCTAGTGTGCTTCGGCCTCTGGACCGGTAAAGTACAATTAATAGCATCGATCCAGGGGGACCATCCCCCCAGATGGATGCAATTTTTATGTGCCCACGTAAAAACGAGACCTTGTGTCCAGCCCTCATAAGTGGGATGAGCAGGCAAATACCCTACTCATAGCTACTTGGATCTTCGTGGACGACGGAACATAGGATTATATCAGAGGACTTATTCACTTACCAAAGGATTCTATAACTCAGGACTTACTTATTTACTTAAAGTTCTTTACAACTGGCCAAGGATGGCGGCCAGATACTTAACAATAATAAATAAGCAAAATGTGTTCCCAACAAGGCTAATGGGAACATGATGTCGACCTAGGACAAGAAGTCCGCGCACTTTAAAAAGGGGGGAAAGTACGCTAAGACATGTTTGGGGTCCCAAAGGGGATATTCAGAAGACGACTGAGGGGCCGTTGACTTTGGGAGGCGATTTTATCGTTAATTTTATGTGGTTGGATGCTTTCC
>CM042159.1:41167399-41182399 GCA_023376005.1 Doryteuthis pealeii | reverse complement strand
CATTGTTGGGAATAAGTTAACACTGTACCAACGCAGGCAGGGAAAGGTCCAGTAGCGAGTACAATGAGTAGGACCATCCGGTTAGATAGAAAATAGTAGTTGCTAAAATTTAGTGGGTGTTATAGAAGCTTATGAGTTATGGACGTACCTGTAGTTAGAATATTTGAATTAGGGTCCGTTAGATTTAGAATAACGTAATCGGGAGTCTTGACAGAACTTCGAACCGAACCTTTATCCAGAAGGTCGACTGTTCTTATTCCGGTTACCATGAGCGAAACGTTGTGTAGATAACAATAAAGATGAGGACAACAGTCCGAATAATCCAAATAATACAAATTATCAAGCCTCATAAAAAGAAAATTCAGAGAAATAGTGCAGATAACAATAAAGATGAGTACAATAATACAAATAATACAAATTATCAAGCTCATGTAAAAAATACAGAGAAATAGTGCAGATAACATAAAGATGAGGAAAATAGTCCGAATAATCAAATTATCAAGCCCCATCTGAAAAAAATCAGAGAAATAGTGTAGATAACAATAAAGATGAGTACAATAGTCAGAATAATACAAATTATCAAGCCTCATCTTAAAAAAAAAAACAGAGAAATAGTGCAGATAACAATAATGATGTGGACAATAGTCCGAATAATCTAAATATGAATTATCAAGCCTCATCTAAAAAAATTCAGTGAAAAAGTGCAGATAACAATAAAAATGAGGACAATAGTCCGAATAATCCAAATAATATAAATTATCAAACCTCGTCTCAAAATTCGAGGAATAGTGCAGATAACAATAAAGATGCGGATTATAGTCCGAATAATCAAAAAAATATAAATTATCAAGCCTCATCTCAAAATTCAAGGAATAGTGCAGATAACCATAAAGATGTGGACAATAGTCCGAATAATCCAAAAAATATAAATTATCAACCCTCATCTAAAAAATTCAGAGAAATAGATCTAGACTTGGGGTGCAAAGTTAATTGCGTTTATTTTTGTCCGAAATATCACCAAGAATGTAAAACTTGTCTCAATCAAGGCAAGCACATCACTCTCAATAAATGTACTCAGTGAAAATACTGGGTGTAATTTTAATTAAATATCTTTGAGAAAATTTTATTTTTATCTATCAAGTTGTCCATGTGATTTCATTTCTATTACATGGGATCCACAAAATAAACCCTGAAATAGAAAAAGTCCATATGTCCTAAGGGTTGAACATCCCAGAATTAGGACAGTATGTGTACCATTTAACTCAAGATCATGAGCTGTATGTGTATTGAGAAAGGTGATAGGTAGCATAAACAGAAAGAAAACAAAAATGAAATAGTATCAATAGGTTTTTTTGGACAAAATATAATTATTCTAATACTTGATATCAAAATGAATACAATCCTAGGCGGAGTTTGAACTCTGTTCTCCAAATATATTCCTTTGTGCCGTTAATAGTTCACCTATCGAACTGAGATCGTTTTTATAACGAAATATAAAAGAGCAGGTGTACACTAGAATAAACTTCCGATATCAGTTGACTGGAACATAATATATATATATATATATATATATAATATATATATATATATATATATATATAGAGAGAGAGAGAGAGAGAGAGAGACAGAGACAGACAGAGACAGAGAGAGAGAGTGGGAGGAGAGAATTGAAAGAGCCAGTTGGTTAACATGGAACATTTTAAAGGATGAATCAGCCTAATGCCCTATGGTATTTTTCTTCTGGTAGAGAAGTGTCACGTGGCAAAGCGGGAGAGAGGAAGATTGAGAGTTGTGAATATTAGGGGAATGTGGAACTATGCGTTAACTGAGCGAGATGTGGGCTCTCGCCCAGGGCAGTTTTTACTCGGGGGAGAACAAATAAGACGCTTTGTGTTATTTCTAAAAATCTAAAATGGCACAAGGAAAAATGTCCTCCAGCACGCCAAGTTGGTTTCCAGACTCCAAACATCAAAGCCCAGTAACCGGATTCGAGCCTCTCCAGGTAGCACAGAAAATGAAATAAGTATACGGCCATTATTTCTACATGACACATCACCACTCCATTCCAGTATGGGAGCCGTGACATCACATTTACTACTGAGTTGAACCTTAAATCTGATTTTGAAATTTAAGGCAGTAAAAACTTTGGCAAGGTTCGCAGTGTTGCAAACATCATATCAAGTTAAAGTTCCTAGATGCTTGGATTGAATAGTAAATAAAATCAATTTAAAAGGATTTGGATTTCCGAATCCCTACGGCTGATCTATGAGAAATCTATCCAGGTTAAATCTACATTTGTCCTTGCGTTCCTCGGGGCTATATTGACATTAAAATTTCTTTACCCACAAACACAGAAAAACAGAAAAATCTATACATTTTCTTCAAACAACGGGAGAAATAAAACCGTCTTACATCGCCTCACATTGGAATTTGGAAAAGAGAATTTTGAAAATAAGCAAGGATCCTTTTTATATGAGTCGTTTGGAGTTATTTTTTTACATCAACCTAAGCTGGAGGTCTTTCACTGGAATCTGTGTGACAGCAAGTCTTCACAAGTCTGTAGGACTCTTCTTACTATTCTAGCCGATTATAACAATGTTGTCATTTGAATTGCCTCTGATTTCCGATTCATCCTGGCACTTTCCTAAACCCTTTCTAAACCAAGTACAATTGATATAACCTATTATTTCCCTCTTTGTGAGTTTTTTCACACCAGCATTAGCTGGTGGTTTTTCACAGGAATCTGAGTGATAAGAAGTCTACTCAGATCTCCAGGACCCTCCTGAGCATTCTAGCAGATCTCAATAATGCTGTTCTCTGAATGGTCTCAATTCTTCTGTGATCTTCTGGGACTGAAAAATCTACCAATTATTATTATTATTATTATTATTATTATTATTATTTTCACCCCTTATGAGTTTTTCACACCTGTGTTAGCTGATGGTATTTCAGTGGACTCTTAGTGAGAACAAGTCTCCACAGGTCTCCATGACTCTTCTGAGTATTCTAGCCGATAGTAGTAATGCAGTAGACTGGATGGTCTCAATTCTTCCTCTGATTCCCTGTCTCTCCTGTCTTTTTTGGGACCGCTCCAAATGCACCAATTACAATTGGTATCACTTTGGCCCTCATATTATACAGATTTTTAATTATCTGGCAAGGTCCAGGTATGTGTCTATCTTTTCATTTTCTTTCATCTTCTCCCTGGGATCTGCTGGAACTGCAAAGTCTAACAGTTGACAAGTTCGCTTTTATTTTGTTAATCAATACTAGGTCTGGTCTCCTGGCTGGAATGAGGTGATCCGTCTTTATCTCGAAGTCCCAGAGAATTTTATTAATTATTATCATTATTATTATTGCTGTTCTTGTTCTTGATATTGTTGTTGGTTTTGAGGTTCTCTCACAAAAAACATCAAAATCATTGATATTACTATTACTAATTTGTAGAGAATGAAAGGTGTTGCTCAATCTAATACTGTATTCTATTCCACCGTTAATATATATATATCCTCCGACAGAAATCGAAACTGGGACTTCAGCAGGATAGTCAGAAACTATACTGCCTCAGCCACCGATACAGAACCGAGAAATGCCTGTGAAATTAACTTGTCAATGCCGATCGTTAGTATACATCGCTGATGAGACTTAATAAAGTCGAAACAGCTGCTGTACGATGTTCTACACGCCGAGTAATTCTTTGCGAGATTTCACTTATCAATATTATCTACCTTCTATAATTATCGAATTTTATGCGATATGCGCATTGTAATTGCCTTCAAGCAAAATATAAATATTAATATATACTTTATCACCAATGCTTCTAAAAATAACAAACATCCAAAATCATATATATATATATATATATATATTACAATATTATATATATATATATATATATATATATATATATATATATATATATATATATATATATATATATACATATATATATATTACAATACATATATTTATATATATATTACGATACATATATTTATATATACATATATATTACATATATATATATATATATATATATATATATATATATTATATATATATATACAATACATATATATATATATAATACATATATAATATATATTACATACATATTATATATATATATATATTATATATATATATATATATATATATATATATATATATATATATATATATATATATACAATACATATATTATATATATATATATATATAATATATATATATATATAATATATATAATATATACATAATATATATAATATATTATATATATATATATATATATATATATATATATAATAATATATTATATATATATATATATATACATATATATATATATATATATATATATATATATATATATATATATATATATATATACATATATATACAATACATATATATATATATATATATATATATATATATATATATATATATATATATATATATAATATATATATATATATATATATACTAAACAGACATATCAGAGAATCTAGTCATGTATCCCTCCGCATCACGCTGTGGTCCCAGAAGGAGAATGACTCAAACACATAGTATCGAAGCGACAGGACAAAGGAAGGAAGTAGGCCAGAGTTTGAGTGCCATTTAAGTAACCTACCTATCGACCTCTATAATTCGGTGACATTTTTTAAGAAAAATATATTTTCTAGATAAATACGTAAAATTGCCCCCGAGTGTCTACAGCAATATAAAACACTTTTTTCAATTATTTGTTTTCGAAGATGAATTATGTATTCATCTTATTTATATTGTTATAACTATGCCTCTAACTACCTACGTAATCGTGATTTGACGTTTGTCACGTTAAGGCGAGGGTGCGGTACACAGACTAAATCAGAAAAGAAAATGAAGAACAATAACAAAGGTCACGACAATAGCAACAACTGTATTGAAAATTGGATTTATCAGCACGTGAGAAAACCTTGCAGAAGTTATAATCCAAAGATGCACCTTCCAGTGAGACTCACTTTAAATATATGTATTGTTATATATATATATATATATATATATATATATATATATATATATATATATATATATGTATGTATTGTTATATATATATATATATATTATATATATATGTATATATATATATATTATATATATATATATATATATATATATATATATATATATATATATATATATATATATATTTATATATTATATGTATTGTTATATGCATCTTCCAGTGAGACCCACTCTCGCCTCTGAATTGGATAATAAGAAAAGTCAAGGTTAATTAATTTAAATTTGAAGACGTTGTAAATTCTTTGACACTTTTTGAGGAGTCCTTTACTCAGCTTAATTTTATATGACTAACTTAGAAAGTGGTGTTTAAAATATGCTGACTGCATCCTCTGCAAAGGATTAAGACCCCCCCAATAAAAATAGGGGTATACTGGGTATGACAATAAATTACATTCAGAGGTGAGGATCAAGTTTTGGAGATCTAGGAAGTATGGGGTCATGCCTTCATTACTATTAATTTCAACTCCACTCTGCCCCTGAGTGTTGGTATTTGTGAGAGTCCTATATATGGGCCAAATAAGGCTGAAAATGTACAAAGTCACATTTGGTTGGTGGGTCGGTTGGTTGGATTTTACGGCATTGGGTTGTTTTATTCCGAATAAATTTTTGTTTAATTCATTCTTGATGGATTTTCAATTTTTTTAAACTCATTTTTAAACACATTTTTAAAACTGATTTTTCTATTTAATCCATAGATGGGACCCTAACAGGTACTATCACTCTGGGTCAGAGTGCTCCTGGGGTTAATGGCGATAAAGTGGTACTCCACACTCTCCAGACCTCCAACATTGAAAGTTCACCGTTAGAAGCAGTTTAAGTCAAAACCTAGACACACAAGCTAATTAATGTATTTTTTTGCTGGTTGGCCTATACTAGTGTGTCCATATGTAGGTGTCCACAGTTGAACGTCAATTATGAGTTCGTCCTTGCTTCTCTGCAGTGACCGACATGTTCGCCTCACTGAAGATGTGAAGGGGAGATAGGTGACTATACGACTGTCTTTTTTGTGGGATGCAGATTCCAGCATTTTTTTTAACGAAATATGTATATGCCAAGAAAAGAAGGAGGAAGGGGACTCGTCAGCTTCGAGGTTTGCTGTGATACACCAATTCAAGCACTCGGGTGATATACAAAAATGAACAATGTAAGATTTATTACAGAAGCCAGTAACAACAATATCAACCAAATAACAAACAGGGAAACAATAAAAGAATCCTGGAAACTAAAATTGTAAGTAAAACAACTGTACATATATTTCAAGAAACAAATTGTTACATCGTTCATAGATAGGCACTGCATTATGTACGTACCTGTAATAATATATTTTGAATCATGCGTTTCTTAACCTGTTAGGGTCCTATCTATGGGTTAAATAGAAAAATGTATTTATAAAAAATGTATTATCCATTAAGAATTGATTTATTTCAAAACTTTATCGGCATTAAATGACCCACTTGAGGTTGATATGCCGTAAAACAAAAAAAAACCAAACCAAGCGTTTCTTAGATTCGGAAGAGCGGGTTCCAGTGGAAAGGTACCTCGACGGTTATTGACGGGTAATAACCGTTTTGTTTGGCCCCTTGGAAAGCGCGCCATTAGAGGCGTGGGAGAATTGGTTTTATTTATACTCAGATGCAACGAAGAATCCAGAGTGAGCGGATGCATGGGTCCGCTCGCTCTGAGAGTCGTTCTTCACCGCGGCGGTTGAAGATGGGCTGGGTTGTGTTTAATAAAGACTAAGAAAAACAACAAGTCTTATTGAGTTATCAAAATAAGCGATGATCAGTCCACCACGAAAAAGAACCAACAAGAAGTAATAGCAAACCCACAGTAGAAATCCCTGTAGAGAAATAAGCCCATCAAGAGAAGATGGCGACCCAGTTAGCAGGAACCAGTAAGCAGAGAATAACAAGAGTAAGAGCCCTCATCCTGTCTCGACTACACTGTCTGTCTGTCTCTCCATTATATACCCGAGATGTGTGTATACAATACAAACAAGGAAAATTGAACTGAACATAGAAAAAGAGAAAGCTGATGTGATAAAATTGATAATTCGCAAGAGAATATCAATGGTATTAGCGCTATGTGAAATGCCAACAACCTTTTGCTGGATTTGAACTCGAATCATGATGTCCATTTCTTGCAATAATAACCGTTTCACAGCAAGCATCACAATATAAAGAATATATTTTCAAACAAACAGGAGAAGAAAGTTTTTAATATTCTCCATTTAATTTATCTGGAAAAAAAAATTAAATTGAAAATTAATAACTATCTTTTCTTATTCATTTATTTTCAGTTTTATTCCATTTTTGTTTTATTCTTTAAATATGAAATTATTTTGTTGATAGTTTTTTGTAATTATTTCATATTTGGACAGTCTTATCTATCTTGACTGTCTGGCCAGAAGTCAACATTAAATGTATTATTAATGTATCCACCAACCTAGCATATAAGCTAAATGGAATAATGAAGAAATAAAGATAAGCGAGCTACTTACTTCAAAACCAAATTTTCTATTTTCTATTCACTAGCAAAATAAAAAACCGCCCTCTGGGCGACGTAAAATAAATATTGCCTGATGGGATGGGAGTTGCAAATTTAATATCAGAGCGTTTGTATCATAAGTAAAGCAAAATCATCAAATGTATTAAAGGAGTAAAAAATAAAATAAATTTATTAAAAGAGTAAAAAATTTTTAAAAATTGAAATGGAATCTTAGTTCTGATAACTTTGAATATATATTAAAATAAAACAAACTATATATAGATAAATAATACCCGGTATGTATTTATTAAAACTTGTTTAAAAAAACAATGAAGACTGTCTAACATTGCATGCTCAAATTGTCCTAAACAAAAGGGCATTAATTTTTTTACTCACCCTCATAGAAGCGATCTGCTTTAAAAGTTTTATGAAAATATCCATGACTGAATATTTAGCATTTCAATATGTAGAGTAATGATCGATTTACATACACGTTAATTCACGGGTTAGCAAAATGAATACATAAAATTAAATACATTAAGGTAGAGTAGAAATTTAAAATAACGGTAATTCTGAATTTGCAGGATTTTGGTCTTTCACTTATCTTGTGGCTTTTTTCTGTTTAGTGAGTTCGGTCCATGGAAACGGTACGTGAACATGGAATTTAGGGAGTTAATTCTTGGTTCTGTAAAGGAGGCAGTGTCTCCAAGATTACTATTTCTTCGGCGCGTGATGGTTAACTAGGGTTAATTAAACATGTCTGGATGCTGTGCAAGTGATGTTCCTGGGGACGAGAAATGATAGAGACGGTTGGAGGTATGGAGAGAGAGAGAGAGAGAGAGAGAGAGAGAGAGAGAGAGAGAGAGAGAGAGAGAGAGAGTCATGGATTTTTGTGCTGCCAGCGTGACATGAATGATGATGATGATGATGATGATGATGACGATTATTTCTTTAATATCCAGCAACACTTTTTCTTTAATATCTTAGAATATTTTCTGTCCAGTGTAAGGAGATGTTTGAATAGTTTGTACATTTTCTGTAACGTTTCACTTGATTAATTTTTTAAAATGATATTGTCTAGGGTTTTCAACAAAACATACACAGACAAATATTTACCCGTGTTGGTCGGTGTGTTTGTTTACATATTTTTTTTTACATTGACTGCGATATAAAGAGATAATGTTAAATGAATTACAAGCCTCAATAATCATTGGAAGTATGAAAATATCATTGCATAAACATAGAAGTGGAAGAAAGAAAAGAAAGGAATAAAAAAAAGAAGGAAGAAGGAAAGAAAGAATGAAAGAATGAAAAAAAGAAAGAAAAATAGAAAAAAAAACAGAAAAGACAAAAGGAAACAGAAAGTAGAACCAAATATACAGAATGAAGAAAAGAAAGGCAGAAAGTCGGAGGCAGTAAAAAAGAAAGAAACTAACAAACAAACAAATAAACAAAGGAAGAAAGAAAGAAAGAAAAAGAAAAAAAGAAGAGAAATAGACTGAAGAGAAACGAAAGAAAGAGAGAAAGAAAAATACCGACTAAATAGACTAAGGAAGAAAGAAGAAAGAAAGAAGAGACTGATAAAAGAAAGATAAGAAGAAAGAAGAGACTGATATAAGAAAGAAAGAAAGAAAGAAGAAAGAAGAGACTGATATAAGAAAGATAAAAAAGAAAGAAAGAAAGAGAAGAAGAAGAAGAAAGAAAAGAAAGAAAGAAGAAAGAAGAATAAGAAAGAAAGAAAGAAAGAAAGAAAGAAAGAAGAGACTGATATAGAAGAAAGAAAGAAAGAAAGAAAGAAAGAAAGAAAGAAGAGACTGATATAAGAAAGATAAAAAGAAAGAAGAAGAGACTGATATAAGAAAGAAAGAAAGAAAGAAAGAAGAGACTGATATAAGAAAGAAAGAAAGAAAGAAAAAACAGAGGAAATGGAGTACGTGTGTGTGTGTGTGTGTGTGTGTGTGTGTGTGTAAGAACAAAAATAGAAATTTAATGTCGTTACTAAGTGAATCAAATTCGCTATGAAAAACAACGGCTATTGTTGAATGTCTCACTTCACAATGACGTCATACCGAACGCGCATCATGTGACCACTCAGTGTATTCTAGATAAACCGGAAGTGTAAGGATCCTAAAGCATTTCAGAATCAATTAAGCTCAGTGTTTTTAAAAAACAAAGAAATATAAGACTTAAAAAAAGATGTAAAAATAACAACGTAAAATGAAGACTTTAACACTAGCATTAAATTTTAGCAGAAAAGGTAACGTCACCGAAATAAATTGAATTTCCTTTTAAATTTGTGTGTTTTTTTTTGTTTTTTTTTACGATCCACGTTTATTTGTATCGGTTCACAACACAGGTTTCATTTACTTGTAAGAATGTTTGGAGATGGAGTGTTCAATGTTTTTTTTTTATGTATTTATTTATCTATTTATTTATTTATTATTGTTTAGTTACGTTGGTATATTCTTGAAATGTTTTTTTTTTTCTCTCTATTTTTACTTCTTTCTCGTAAATTCTTTCGAATCTCTTTCCTCTCTTATTTATTCTTTTTTCAATTCTTCTGTTTTTTTTCTTATCTCCTTCTCTGTTACGTTCATTTATTCTTTTTATTCTTCTTTTCTTCTCTCTTATACTCACGGTCTTTACTTCTTTTTTTCTTTATTCTTATTAACTTTCTTTTTCATTTTCTTCGTCTTTGTCAAAATCATCCTTCCTTTTTCTTCATTTCCTTAACTTGCTTTTCTTTCTTTTGCCTTTTTTGTTGCTTTATTTTATTCATCGTTCTAAAATATTTTTTCTTAATCCTTTCTTTCTCTTTACGATTGTATTCTTTTTCCCTCTCTTTTAGGCTATTTTTTTGTGTCTTCTTACGTTTATTCTTTAACCAAATTCGCTCCTCCTCTCTTCTTCTTCTTCTTCTTCTTCTTCTTCTTCTTCTTCTTCCTTCTTCTTCTTTCTTTTCTTCCTCCTCCTTACCCTCTTTCTTTTTCTTCCTCCTCCTTCTCCTCTTTCTTTTTCTTCCCCCTCCTTCCCTTCTTTCTTCTTCTTCTGCCTCCTCCTTCCCTTCTTTCTTTTTCTTCCTCCTCCTTCCCCTCTTTCTTCTTCTTCCTCCTCATTCCCCTCTTTCTTTTTCTTCCTCCTCCTTCCCCTCTTTCTTCTTCTTCCTCCTCCTTCCCCTCTTTCTTTTTCTTCCTCCTCCTTCCCCTCTTTCTTCTTCTTCCTTCCTCCTCCTTCTTTCTTCTCTTCCTCCTCCTTCCCCTCTTTCTTCGTCTTCCTCCTCCTTCCCTTCTTCTGCTTCCTCCTCTTCCTTCTTCTTCTTCTTCTCTTCTTCTTCTTCTTCTTCTTCTTCTTCTTCTTCTTCTTCTGCTTCTTCTTCTTCCTCCCCCTTCTTCTTCTTCTTCTTCTTCCCTGCTTCTTCTTCTTCCTTCCCCCCTTCTTCTTCTTCTTCTTCTTCTTCTTCTTCTTCTTCTTCTTCTTCTTCTTCTTCTTCTTCTTCTTCTTCTTCTTCTTCTCTTTAAATTTACCATTACGTTTTGTGCTTTTAGGTACTTTTAATTCTCAAAATACTTTTTCGGATCTTCCTCTTCTCTCTCTCTCTCTCTCTCTCTCTATCTCTATCCCCCTCTCTCTCTCTCTCTATCTATCTATCTATCTCTATCTCTATCTCTATCCCCCCTCTCTCTCCAAGCTTGCAGGTTTTCTGAAGGGTTTCCTTAAAAATACTGATTCCAGTCCAGACGTCTTTCGCAATTTGTATAAAAAATAATGGAAACTACTGTCCAAGTGATAATGGCTTTAACAGGAAAACATAGAAATAATTCAGTCAACTAAAATCATCGTTGTCGTTGTCTGGGAAACAGAAAATGTTTCGCCTTAATCGAAATGAACTTCTTATTTGGAGAAACGAACAGTCTAGTCTCTCTTGTTCATCGGTTCTAAAAATAACCATCTATAACTTCAAGTTTGCTTTTTATATAATCTAATATCTTTCTTCTTTCTTTTTAATCTTCTCACTCATGAAAGTTTAATGTTTACAGAGGTGATCTACGATATCAAATATTATAGATATATATAATCATTAATTCTTGAGAGCGCTAAACACGACTCTGTTATACAGTACGACACATAATAGACTGACACCTCAAAAAAGGAATCATTTTGTCTAAAGAAATATATTTCTAGCTATTTGCGGAAAATGACACACACACACACACACACACACACACACACACACATATATATATATATATATATATATATATATATATATATACATAGTCAGATCTTAGCCCTGAAGAGCATTAAGCGAAACTAATAGTAGGTTCGTCTGACTCATTAGATTTTTCTTTATTATTTGCTCTACTTAGGTATTGAGCACCTATTTTCCTAGCGGTTGTATGAATATATATATATCTTATATACATATATATACATATAAATTGTTTTTTTCTTTAGGCCAAATACTGTACCAATAGATTACTTTTTGTTAGTACGACTATCTTGGTTTTTTCTTTTTTCCCCCCAATTTGTTTTTGATGTTTGGTAGTATATTTTTACAATCAAACTATTTGCTGGGTTTTTTCTCACCGCAAGGATTTACCAACACGCTTGGTATATATATATATATATATATATATATATATATATATATATATATATTTAGTGGGTGATTTTAAAGGCTTTCACAATACGAGTGTAAAGAGAAAAGAGTTATTTCCTGGTTGAGTAACACGAGTGACCCAGAAAAAACAGAACCCAAATTATTTATTTATTTTCCCATTAAAGTAACCCTAAACCCCAACCCTAACCCTAACCCTATACCCTAACACTAGCCCATGTTGGACTTAAACTTCAAAAAGTTCTGTTTTGTCTGGGTCACCCTGTAATACTATGTTAATCAACTAGGGGGGGTAGGGTTTAGGGTTAGGTTTGGGGTTTAGGGTTTGTTTAATGGGAAAAGAAATAATTTGGGTTCCTTTTTTTCTGGGCCACTCTGTAATATCATTTTACTCAACTAGGAAATAACCGAGAAATGATGTAACTATGGTGTTATTTGTTTACCTTGGATTTATTCTTAATATTTCGAGATAAAGATCTCTTCGTCAGAAGATTTCTGAAGGTCCGGAGCTGTTAGCTTGTTGCTAGGTTCTGTCCATTTTGTTGTAGGGCTATCTTCTTTCATTTTAATGAAATTAACAGTGTGGCTCCACAGCTTGATTTATAAAAGCAGGGCTGGGTTTATTGCTCAGTGCCTGAGGCGCCCTCCTTGAGAGGGAATGCCAACGGGATCCACGCATTTTTTGTGCCGTCTCATGAGCTTCGGTTCATGGGTGGTCCCATATTAATAGAGCCTTATACCTGACACGCATACGTGGGATGCGTAGTAAATACCACATGTTATACACCCACTTGATCTTCTGGAGAGAGAGAGAGAGAGAGAGAGAGAGAGAGAGAGAGAGAGAGAGAGAGAGAGAGAGAGAGAGAGAGAGGGGGGTGGTGGTGGTGGTGAGGAGATGAGTTCTTACTTTTCTGATTCTTCCTTTGTTGGGTTGATTTCTTCCTTCTGGGCTGGACAGTTTGTGCATTTCTTGGTGATTAATTAATCAAGCAAGGCTTTGTTATCTTTCTTTTAGTCTTTATTAAAAACAACCCTAGCCCAGAAGGCTTCGCGAACCGCGCGGTGAGAAGTCGTCATTGTCGAGCGAGGAAACTCTGCGTCCGCTCCCGAAAACTGTTGGCCGACAACTACTAAGAAAAACTGATTTCTGCCACACGCTTCTATTGATAGGTTTCGGAGGGGTCAATTAGAGGTCACCATCTGCCAGTCATAACGGTCGACAGTAACTTTCCATTTACCCCTCCAATTTGAATTTTCAACGAAATCAATTCAGATTCTAACTACACTACTTACATAATTCATAGGCTACTCATAAGCCTCATCATTTAAGGTATTTTTCTTGCATTGTAGCCAGAATTAGTAATACGCATCTCTCCCAACAAGACAGAACAATTATAGACATCTAATTACCTTTACACACCATTTTGCATCCTCTTACTGTGTATCTTATTATAATGGAGATTGTGTGTTTGTCTGTCTGTAACTGAAACTATATCACTACTCAAGTCACAATTCCCTTTGTTATTTACGTCACATTCGCCATTATTTTATTTTTATTAAAACCTCAATTATTAATAAAATTGTTTTACATTATAGATACTGTTGGCTTTATGTACATACTAACAGCATGAAATTGTATTATATATACAATAGAATAGAGGTTTGCAGTGTGAACGGGAAGACTAAAGTGCATATTGATATTTTTTTTAATTGATTTTAATAAACGTGTGCTTAGTTTTTTTGATTTCTGATTGTTTGGTTTTATTTTAATCAATGTGAGCACAAATCTCGTCGATGAATCTTTTGAAAGCAATCGATTAACAAGAAGAAATAACTATTTTAACTAATTAGTTAAATAAAGAAAATTTTGCAATGAAAGACGGAAGTGATAGAAGAGTAAGTTTCAGTTGTTGTATTTTCAAATATACTCCACTCTGTTTTATATATTTTTTATCTGCATTCTTATTCACTTTAATTAGCCTTTCCGATTTGATATAACATTTTATTACATTAAAACTTAAATACTTGCACCCGGAGTGTGCATATATTTGATAGTGTAATTAATAAATCATTTTTCTCTTTACAGGTAAGAAAATAAATCATTTTCTTGTGAACATGGTAATTGCTGTAAACTGAAGAAACACAGGTAAGTTGCTGTCTAATCAATATAGATATTTTTTTGGTTAGGTAGTCTACAAATATAAAAGTAGCCAGTAGAGATCGAACCCTTTGCTAAGTAACAATGATTTTTTTGAGTGACTGGACAAGCATAACCCTGTAACGATGGAATTTCACTTTTCTTTTCTTTTTTTTTAGATCTGACTCATTAGGTTTATCTTTTATATATATATATATATATATATATATATATATATATATATATATATATAAAACACGGACACGTGTTTCGTCGTATCACGTCTCGTCAGTGTGGTTAGATATTACCATGCTACCGGATGGAAACCCGATTGATTTATCCTCACTGAACGACTCGGCCATCAGCCACATACATACTGGAACGAGGATTTTAACTAATAAATACATACATATGTATAAATGTAAAGACGGTCAGAGGATGATCCATCCATTTTATATGAGAGCGTTGCCTTTATATATATATATATATATATATATATATATATATATATATATATATATCATCATCATCATCATGTCGCGCTGTTGACACGGATATCCATGACAATCTCTCTCCATCCGTCCCTATCGCTCATCATTATCGGGAGGTCCTCTATGCAGCATCCTGTATCCGCACAGAGCTGATCAATGTACGTCTTCGCAGGTCGGCCCACACTGACGTGCCCATG